>QEPC01001766.1:737595-763066 GCA_003113815.1 Sphenodon punctatus
GGGAGCCCAGGACTGGGATAACAGAGGCTGTGGGTGGGGATTGAGGGGGTAGTGGCAGAGCTCACGGGGGGGAGCCCAGGACTGGGATAACAGGGGCTGTGGGTGGGGATTGAGGGGGTAGTGGCAGAGCTCGCGGGGGGAGCCCAGGGTTGGGATAACAGAGGCTGTGGGTGGGGATTGAGGAGCAGCGTCAGAGCTGAGGGGAGCTCCCGGCTGGGAAAGCAGGGTGAGAGAAGATTGACGGGGCACCCACAATGCTCTGTGCCGACCGTCGCTTGCTCCAGGTACGAGTGTCGCTGAGCGGGCAGGAAGTGCTAGCTGAGAAGGTGGCGACGCTGCGGAGCTGGTGGGAAGACACAAGTTTCCAGCTAGAGCGGCTGCAGGCCAATCCCGAGTGTGTGGCCCAGGAGGAGGCCGGCCTGGCCAAGCGCACGGCTCCCACCTTCACCCTGACGTTTGACCCCAAGGAGGAGTCCCCGCTGTTTCGGGAAATGGGTAAGAGAGCTTGGACGGCTGCTGGGAAGCGAGAGTCGAGGGCTTCCCGTTTCCCTCCAGGGGGCGCCTGTGTGTAACCGCGTGTCTCCTCCCACAGTCCTGCCTGCCCCGCGCGTCGCTGTCCTTCGGGAGGAGGGGAGCAACGGGGACCGGGAAATGGTGGCCGCTTTCCTCATGGCTGGATTCCAGGTAACTCGGGCAGCGTGGCCAGAAGCACACAAGAGGCCTCGACCTCCCGCTGTGTCGCACCCAGAGCTGGGGGGAGAACCCAGGAGTCCTGGCTTCCAGCCCCCCTTGCTCTAATCCACTAGATTCCCCACTCCCTTCCCAGAGCTGGGGGGGGAGACCCAGGAGTCCTGGCTTCCAGCCCCCCTTGCTCTAATCCACTAGATCCCCACTCCCTTCCCAGAGCTGGGGGGGAGACCCAGGAGTCCTGGCTTCCAGCCCCCCTTGCTCTAATCCACTAGATCCCCACTCCCTTCCCAGAGCTGGGGGGGAGACCCAGGAGTCCTGGCTTCCAGCCCCCCTTGCTCTAATCCACTAGATCCCCACTCCCTTCCCAGAGCTGGGGGGGGAGACCCAGGAGTCCTGGCTTCCAGCCCCCCTTGCTCTAATCCACTAATTCCCCACTCCCTTCCCAGAGCTGGGGGGGGAGACCCAGGAGTCCTGGCTTCCAGCCCCCCTTGCTCTAATCCACTAGATCCCCACTCCCTTCCCAGAGCTGGGGGGGGAACCCAGGAGTCCTGGCTTCCAGCCCCCCTTGCTCTAATCCACTAGATTCCCCACTCCCTTCCCAGAGCTGGGGGGGGAGACCCAGGAGTCCTGGCTTCCAGCCCCCCTTGCTCTAATCCACTAGATCCCCACTCCCTTCCCAGAGCTGGGGGGGGAGACCCAGGAGTCCTGGCTTCCAGCCCCCCTTGCTCTAATCCACTAAATTCCCCACTCCCTTCCCAGAGCTGGGGGGGGAGACCCAGGAGTCCTGGCTTCCAGCCCCCCTTGCTCTAATCCACTAAAATCCCCACTCCCTTCCCAGAGCTGGGGGGGGAGACCCAGGAGTCCTGGCTTCCAGCCCCCCTTGCTCTAATCCACTAGATTCCCCACTCCCTTCCCAGAGCTGGGGGGGGAGACCCAGGAGTCCTGGCTTCCAGCCCCCCTTGCTCTAATCCACTAGATCCCCACTCCCTTCCCAGAGCTGGGGGGGAGACCCAGGAGTCCTGGCTTCCAGCCCCTCTGCTCTAATCCACTAGATTCCCCACTCCCTTCCCAGAGCTGGGGGGGAGAACCCAGGAGTCCTGGCTTCCAGCCCCCCTCTGCTCTAATCCACTAGATTCCCCACTCCCTTCCCAGAGCTGGGGGGGGAGACCCAGGAGTCCTGGCTTCCAGCCCCCCTTGCTCTAATCCACTAGATTCCCCACTCCCTTCCCAGAGCTGGGGGGGGAGACCCAGGAGTCCTGGCTTCCAGCCCCCCTTGCTCTAATCCACTAGATCCCCACTCCCTTCCCAGAGCTGGGGGGGAGACCCAGGAGTCCTGGCTTCCAGCCCCTCTGCTCTAATCCACTAGATTCCCCACTCCCTTCCCAGAGCTGGGGGGGAGAACCCAGGAGTCCTGGCTTCCAGCCCCCCTCTGCTCTAATTCACTAGATTCCCCACTCCCTTCCCAGAGCTGGGGGGGGAGACCCAGGAGTCCTGGCTTCCAGCCCCCCTTGCTCTAATCCACTAGATCCCCACTCCCTTCCCAGAGCTGGGGGGGAGACCCAGGAGTCCTGGCTTCCAGCCCCTCTGCTCTAATCCACTAGATTCCCCACTCCCTTCCCAGAGCTGGGGGGGAGAACCCAGGAGTCCTGGCTTCCAGCCCCCCTCTGCTCTAATTCACTAGATTCCCCACTCCCTTCCCAGAGCTGGGGGGGGAGACCCAGGAGTCCTGGCTTCCAGCCCCCCTTGCTCTAATCCACTAGATCCCCACTCCCTTCCCAGAGCTGGGGGGGGAGACCCAGGAGTCCTGGCTTCCAGCCCCCCTTGCTCTAATCCACTAGATCCCACTCCCTTCCCAGAGCTGAGGGGAGAGAACCCAGGAGTCCTGGCTCCCATTGCCCAACCTCTAATGGGATTTGTCTCAAGACCCATAACAACAGAGGCCCGTTCTCTCAGGGGTTGTTTGCAAGAAGCCAAAGGCTCCCCTCATTGCCTCTCTCCCCACCCCACAGGTATGGGACGTGAACATGCAGGACTTGTGCTCTGGGGAGGTGACTCTGGACTCCTTCCGGGGCCTTGTGTTCGTCGGAGGCTTCAGCTATGCGGATGTGCTGGGCTCGGCCAAAGGTGAGTGTCTGTCCCCTCTGCCATCAGAGTGTCTCGATGTTACTCTCGGAACCAAGCCGTGAGCATGGGGTGCAGTTCTGGTTGCCCTGCCTCTTAAAGGACAGGCTAGAACTCGGAAAGGTGCAGAGAAGGACAAGAAAGCTGATCCGAGCCCTGGAACGGCTTCTGCCCAAGGAGAGGCTTGCTAGGTTGGGGCTTGGGGAAGAGACAGCTGAAGGAGGAATAGGCCAGATGCTTGCAAAACCGTGAGTGGCGCGGAGCAGGGATCTGTTATTTACCCTGTCAAATAATACTGGAACTAGGGGTCACTCTCGCTGCAATTTAACTGGCAGCAGGTTTAAGATAAATAAAAGGAAGCACCATTTCACTCGACTGGTGGAAGTTGTGGCCAGAGGATGTTGTGGAGGCAGAGGAAGTTCAAAACAGGGACTGGATGCAATAATCCCTGAACCAGCTCTTAGTCAAGTTGGTCGGGGATGAGAGCTCTCCACATCAGGGGGGCTGGGAGAGAACAGCAGGGAACAGGTCACTCCATTACGGCTTGTTGTGCTCTTCTCTGCCGCTCTTGAAGATGTGGGGGGGCTATTGGTCTGACCTAGTATGGCACTTTCAATGAACAGAGTACTACAGAAACCCTTTGCGCTCTGTTCCCCCAAGGTGGCAGGGGCTGTGAGCTGCAGAGACAAGATTCTCCAGCCTCCTCCTATAGGTCGTAGGAGATGGGAACGTCTGTCTTGTTTTTGGGGAACCTTTCTCGGTTCCTCTCCCCATGGTTCCCTGAGCTCTGCCCTTCAGTCACGGGCCTGGCTTCTAGTCGGGGATGCTCTTGCCTTCGCTCTGCTCAGGATTCAAGCTCTCTAATCCCCCCCCGACTCCAATGCCCAGAAAGGCTGCCGTCTTTCCATCCCCACCTCAGCCAATGGACCTATTGCCTGACTCCAGCAATGTTTGCGTATGGGGATGTGTTGGCTGCCTGGAGACAGACTATCCATACCTCCCCCTGCTCTAACTCACTGGACCCCGCTTCCTTTCTGAGGTGGGGAGAGAACCCAGGAGTCCTGGATCCCAGTGCCCCCCCCCCCCCAAACTCTTTAGACTCCTTGTTCCTCCCAGAACTGGGACAGCCCCTTGGAAACCTGGCTCCCAGTGCCCACTCTAACCCATTAGACCACTCAGCTCCACCCTGCTAGGCCCCCTTAAGCCAACCATGCCCAAACTGTAGTTGACACCCTCAAGAGAGAGCCCTGCATTCTGCTGAACCCGTTGACCCTTGCTGGCCTGGAGCTTGGTCAGAACTGTGGCCCCTTAAGAGGAAAAGCCTCATCCCATCCCCTTCCCTGTGAAGCTCCCCACTCTCCCTGGAAATGAATTGCAAGAGGTGCTGCCTAGAGGTGAAAATCCCAGTGCCCTAGTGTCTCCCTTCCGTGGGGCTGGCAGGTGATAGTGCCCCTTTGCGGGGGTGGGGACGGGGGAGTCCCTGTGCCCTAGTGCCTCCCTTCTGTGGGGCTGGTGGGTGATAGTGCCCCTTTGCGGGGGAGGGAGGGGGGACGGGACGGCCCAGGGGGAGTCCCTGTGCCCTAGTGCCTCCCTTCCGTGGGGCTGGTGGGTGATAGTGCCCCTTTGCGGGGGAGGGAGGGGGGACGGGACGGCCCAGGGGGAGTCCCTGTGCCCTAGTGCCTCCCTTCTGTGGGGCTGGTGGGTGATAGTGCCCCTTTGCGGGGGAGGGAGGGGGGACGGGACGGCCCAGGGGGAGTCCATGTGCCCTAGTGCCTCCCTTCCGTGGGGCTGGTGGGTGATAGTGCCCCTTTGCGGGGGAGGGAGGGGGGACGGGACGGCCCAGGGGGAGTCCATGTGCCCTAGTGCCTCCCTTCCGTGGGGCTGGTGGGTGATAGTGCCCCTTTGCGGGGGGGCAGAGGGAGTCCCTGTGCCCTAGTGCCTCCCTTCCGTGGGGTTTTGTGGGTTTCATTCTTTGGGCGTCTTTAGACATCACAAAGATCGGGTGTCAAACCCCCTAAGCACCTGTTTGCCCGTTGTGTGTAAGCGCCATGACAATCCCAGCACCAGTTTGGCCCCCCGTTGAACACGCGATGTGAACACGGTTGCATCGCAAGGACAATTTGCGGGTTTCGGCCGAACACATGGCCAAGGTTGTGTCTGATGATATCGCGCGGCGTGTTAGCAGGGACGACACAGGGAACGAGGCAGCAATGCTTGTGGTGCTGAGATCAGGTGACGAGCAAAACCCCGATTTGCCCCAAGCTGGGCTGTGTGTCTGAGCAGCGCCGCACGGTGAACACGGGGCCAAACCAGGGTTCATATCAAGGTCAAAACACCCATTGAGACACCCATTGATGTGTCTAAAGACACCCCTTGTCTCCCCTGTGCAGGAAGCTGCTAGCCGCCCGCTGTGTATTTGCCTCCTTCCCGCCCTGCTTTCCGTGGGCTTATTCCCCCCGAGGTATTGACCCTTCCTGCTTTTGGTTCTAGGCTGGGCCGCTTCTGTGACCTTTAACCCCACCACACAGGCTCAGTTTGAGGCCTTCCACCGACGCACGGACACATTCAGCCTGGGCGTGTGCAATGGCTGCCAGCTGATGGCGCTGCTGGGCTGGGTGGGGGCCGAGAGCCCAGGCAGCCAGGGGGCAGGTAAGAAATGGGGTCGGTGGGGCGAGTGTGGCAGGGAATTGATCTGTGTTCTAGGGACAGACGAAGGAAGATGCCGGGAGCCAGGACTCTTGGCTTCTGTCCCCAGCTCCACAAGAGGGCTGAGGTTTAGTGGCTAGTATAGGGGGACGGAACCAGGGCAGACCCTTGGCTTCCGTCCCCAGCTGTACTGGAGGAGAGGTCGAGTGGGTTAGAGCGGAGAGCCAGGACACCTGGTTTTATCCCTCCTTCCTTGGTGTGGAGCGGGGGAGGCCTGGGAGCTGGGATTCTGTCTGTGCAGCAGTAGAGTGGGTTAGCTTTGGTGCACTTACGTTGTGGGGTGGTCAGTAGGGGTGTGTGTGTGTGTGTGTGTGTGTGTTAGAGAGAGATATCTGGTGTAGGGGTGTGTGTGTGTGAGAGAGATATCGTGTGTGTGTGTGAGAGAGAGAGAGATCTGGTGTAGGGTGTGTGTGAGAGAGAGAGAGAGATATCCGGTGTAGGGTGTGTGTGTGAGAGAGAGAGAGATCCGGTGTAGGGGGTGTGTGTGTGTGTGTGTGTGTGAGAGAGAGATCTGGTGTAGGGTGTGTGTGAGAGAGAGATCCGGTGTAGCGTGTGTGTGAGAGAGAGAGATCCGGTGTAGGGCGTGTGTGAGAGAGAGAGAGATCTGGTGTAGGTTTGTGTGTGTGTGTGTGTGTGTGTGTGTGTGTGTGAAAGAGAGAGATTTGGTGTAGGGGTGTGTGAGAGATCTGGTGTAGTGTGTGTGTGAGTGAGAAAGAGATTGGTGTAGGGGTGTGTGTGAGAGAGAGATCTGGTGTAGGTGTGTGTGTGTGTATGTGTGTGTGAGAGAGAGAGAGAGATCTGGTGTACGGTGTGTAGCTTTAACGTGTGGGGCTGTGCTGCAGGGATGTTTGTGGGGCGGCTGTTGTGGACTAGAGGCCCGGTATGTGCATTAGCGAGTGGGGAGGAATTGTTGGGGTTGGCCTGTTCCAGCCGACGCGTATAGGGGGAAGCTGTAATTGCTGACGGGGCGGCAGGGGCTCAGTTTGGGGCCCCTAGGGTGGGCCCCTGTGTCGCAATGTTGAGTTTCCAGAGGGGCAGCAGGGGGCGATGCTGGCGGGCGGATCGGCCTGTGACGCCGTGTCTGTCTGTCTAGGGGGCCGTGTCCAGCCGGGCGTCCTGCTCAGCCCCAACAATTCTGGGCGCTTCGAGTCGCGCTTTGTGAGCCTGGCCGTTGAGGAAAGCCCCTCCCTGATGTTGCAGGGCATGGCCGGCTCCACCCTGGGCATCTGGGTGGCACATGGAGAAGGTATGTGCCCTTGGGGGCTTGTTCGGGGTGAGCTAACGTTCCTCCAGGGTGTGTGTGTGTGTGTGTCTCCTACAGCTCGACTAGCCCTTCCCACGCACAGCCCCACTCCTGCCCCCTGCCCGTGGGGTAACCCCCTTCCTCGCATTGGTGGCGGTCTCGTCGTGGGATATTAGACCGAGTGTCGCGGCCGTGGGAATCCGTCCATCTCTCCGGAAGTGACTGGGACAGGGAGCGCCATTCACCCACCCACGTGGGAGCTTGGGGGTGGGGGGGTTGTTGCCTGCCACCTCTGCCGCGCTTTGCCCAGAGACGGTAGGTTTCAGCATCGCTTTTCTCTGCCTTTGGCGCACCCTGCTGGGCTGAGCTTGGGTGTGCAGGGGGCTGTTCTTGGTGTCAGGCCGGTAGGAGCTGCACCAATCGGCTTCCAGCATTGCTCTTGTCTTTGGCGCACCCTGCTGGATTCAGCTGGGAGTGCACGGCTTCGCTGGGCCAGCAGGAGCTCTTCTTTGGCCTGGAGTCCTGTCTGTCTGGGCCGTCTTACCTCTTTCCTCCCCCTTCCCTGCAGGTCGAATGCGCTTCCTCTCAGACGAGGTCCTGGACTGGGTGCGCTCTGCCCGCCTAGCCCCGCTGCGCTATGTAGATGACCAGGGGCTGCCGACGGAGGAGTACCCGTTAAACCCCAATGGGTCGCCGCTGGGCATTGCCGGGCTCTGCTCCACCGATGGGCGCCATTTGGCCATGATGCCCCACCCCGAGCGCTGTGTCCTGCCCTGGCAGTGGCCCTGGATGCCCAGCTCCTGGCGCCGTAGCATGCGGGTCTCCCCGTGGCTGCGCATGTTCCAGAATGCCTACGAGTGGTGTGCGCGCTACCCTCACGGGCAGCCTTGAAAGAGCTCACCCCGGCCCCTCTGGAACGCATCCCCTCCCTTACAGACCCTGCCTCCCCCCAGCCGTGGCACCCCACTACCTGCAAATAGAGCTGCCTCTAACTTCAGGGATGAACCCTAACCCTTCTGGTTGCTTTTAAGCCTGCCTCTCCCCCAGCCCCATTCGACGTAGCCGCCATTTTCCCCAGAGCTGAGATTCACCAGGCAACACCCTTCTCCGTTGTAAACTCCGCCCCTCCTCCCCCCTCCCCCCATGTGCCTTAATCTGTGTTTGTCTTGCTACCGGACAAGGCGTTCACACAGCCGTTGATTCCCTGTGCATTTCAGTGGCCCTTCCCTGGCAGCCAGTGGCCCAGAATACGAGAGCACGGAAAGGCTGTGAAAATTCTTACAACGCTCTCGTTGTGGGCTTGCACCATTACCCGATATCGTGTAAACGAGAGTCGAACGGAAAAGACATGCATTTCCCTCAGTGACCACTGGAGGCCGACATTGTGTAACAAGGACTCTGCCTGCTGGGGCCTTGGAACCGAGTGTTACTATAAATAGACATGGATCGTGACCGCTTTGTCTCCCGCGTGGGAATGTTGGGAAAGTGTGGGACAGGGCTGGGATGGCGTTTGGGTTAGAGAGAGCAGGGGCCCAGTAAGGTTTGGCTCGGGAGACCGTATGCCCCTGCCGCCTGTGGAGGAGCATCCTGAGGGCATCGCCTTCCCTGCTGCGAGCCTGCCCCTGTGGCGCATGTAACGTCCTAGCGCTTGGGGGGGGAGCAGGACCACAGATCAGATATGGAAGAACTCAGCTACCTTAAGCTCGGGTTTGAATCGGTCCTGCCACAATCGGACTCGTACATCATTTTGGAGTCCATGTAGGTCTGTAGGCGGGCGTCTAAAAAAGGGTTCTTCCTTTTTGCACGACACGATGATGTTCCAAGAGCTTCTGCTTTTAAGGAAAGCACCTGGGATCATAAGCCTTCAGTGGGATCGACCCTCTATTTCTACTGTTTAACCCGTTAGCAATCCAAGACAGGGATGTGGCCTCTTTGGGCAAGGGGCAGCTGGCAACAGCAATAGCATCCTTGAACCATGGGGACTTTTGGATGTCTGGGTCCGCGGCAGAATCCCAGACATGGAGGGGTTGACCAGGGTCTATAGCACCTGGTGCAGTCTAGATGTAGGGGTGGGGGAGGTGGATTGCTGTAGTGGTAAACCTCTGTAGGTATTCAACGTGAGGCAGTCAGTAGAAAGGGCCCCCCCTCCAACTGCACCAAATTGCAATGGGCCCTGTGCTAGGAGGGGCGCGCTCGGAGTGCTCTGACCTGCAATGGGTCCCGTAGACGGGGCCTTCTCAAGACTTCTTGAGTGCTCTAACCTGCAATTTTGCCCACTGCCCTGCAGTTTCTAAAAGTCTCTCGTGCTCATATGAAATCCTCTAGGATATCCATGGGATCCAGAATTTCACTCCTGGAGCCTGCAGTCAATTGCTACCTGTGCACAGGGGCAGGTTCAGCAGACACAACCGCACACTAGAGGACAAAAATCTAACAACCCCAGGGGACACTAGCTGGGGGTGGGAACCTTGTTTTTAACCCACTGTAGGGGACACACTGATACAGCAATTGGAAAGTATGTCATTGTGGGTTAAATGGGGGGGGGATTGACTGATGTAAAGTAGTCTGCAGCTGGAGGTGGGACTGTCGGGGCACTCTGAAAGGTGGGTACTATACTGTATATCAGGGGACCTGCGTGTATGCTCAGGGTCTAACTGATCGCCATAGTTGGGATCGGGAAGGAATTATTCCTCTGGGCAGATTGACAGCTGGAGGGTTTTTTGCCTTCCCCTGCAGCATGGGTGTGGCTCACCTGATTGGGACATCTAAAACGATTTCCTGTTTCAGGCATCGGTCTGCTCTGACTGGTCCCAGTCTCTGCTTCTAGCTATCAATGGGATTTCTTTGTGGGGATGGTTGGGGTGTGGCAGATCCTGCCAGGGGCTGGGTCCCTTCCAGCCCTGTGTGACTCTGACCCTGACACACGTGAAAGGTGTGCAAATCGAGAGATGAAAAGGATGGGAGGCCGGACCAAGGCTCCAGAAATAAGGGATGCAGAGGGGACAGGGTCTGGAGGAGGTCTTCGTTGAGGAATCTGGAGATGTGAAGTTCTGCGGGGTCTACGGAGCTGGGGTCGGGGAAGAATCCGTTTTTTGAGGCTTGATGGAGCTGAGGGGGGGTGTCTGTTCTGTGGAGCGTTAGTTGAGTAGGCGTGTAGCTGGACGTTTGGGTGGAGGTGAGCATTCTATGGAGCTTTTCCTGATTTTCCTGCCCCTCATGAGTATTCCCAAGAACCAGTGCTGTGGCATGCACGGTTGCAGCCAGGAGGTGGTTAATGAATTTCATGACGCTCCCATAGTAGGACCAATCAAAACAATGGGAGGGTCTAGTTCAGCTTCAGGAAGGCTAGGCAAACACGTCTTTTCCTAACTGGCCGGTTAGCTCAGTTGGTTAGAGCGTGGTGCTAATAACGCCAAGGTCGCGGGTTCGATCCCCGTACGGGCCACAAACCTGTTTTGTTCCTGTCGCTTTTCCTGGAAATCTACTCACCTCACCAAGCACCGGTTCCTTAACCAGTTTTCTTAACCGGGCCCCTCCCACATCAGTGATTGAACGAAATACACCCCAGCTCCTGAAAGCTCCCATTCGGCTATCACTGCTCCCAAACTCACCTGGTCCCCCCTTCCCTTACATCTCTGAGCCCAGGAGTGGCCACATCGAAAATTAGTCCAAACTCCCAACACCGGGCAGGGGTGTTAATAGCTGGAGAGGGTCTAAATCCTAGATCTCTGCTATGTGACTGCTGCCCTTGAGTACCTGCCTACATCCATCCGTGGTCCTTTCCCTGAGCTCACTCTGGGGGCCCAGTGCTCCATGAGGGAGCTGCATCCCCCTGCTGTTGGGAGGGGAATGGGGGGCGGCAGGGGGCGTGCGTCCTAGCTACACCCCTGCAGAAAGAGTGAACTTCGGCAAAGGGAGCAGAGAAGAGGGAACACAGTAGGGAATAGATCCTTTCGCTTCCTGAGTGGACCCCTTAAACATCCCGTCCTCATCCTCTGATTGGTGCCAGTCGATTCCAGTGTTACTTTATGCTGATGACACTATTTGATCATCGCAGTCTTTAATTGGTTTACGTTGCTTAATGGATATTATTATTATAAACATTTATATAGCGCCAGTCATGTACCTGGTGCTGTACAGAACATAGAAATAGACGCGGTCCCTGCCTGTGGCTTACAATCTAAAAGACAAGGAGGGGGAGACAGGGAAAGGGGACAGTGGGGGAAACAGGGGAGAAGACAAACATTCAGGCGGATGCGAAGTCTCAGGTGCTGTGCTTGGCCTGGTTACAATCAGGTTGGTTGCAGGTTCTGCTCTTATTGTCAAGAGAAGCAGCTGGACATAAACTATGCAAAGACCAAAGTGATGGTGTCAGGTAGTGGCCGCCGCCATCACAGGTGGTGGATGAATGGCCATGAATTAAAGCAAGTCACCCATTTAAACGATTGCGCTGATTGTGCCGCAGTGCTGTTATTTTAATTTGGAAATTCAATCTCCTTCTTATTTTACTTATTTAACCATTTTTAAGTGTAGAAGAGCTTTTACGTTAGGCCGGTTCCAACAGACGCCCCTCGGCTATTACTGTGGGGATTGCTTACCTGAATAGCAGTTGTAAATGTAACCAAGATGGTTCAATTGAAACTCCTCCTCGTATTCTTTTAGACTGCCCTCGGTATATTTCATTACGAGAAAATCTGTTATCACCTGTTTTGAGGCCCTGTTCAAATCACTCTGGTCCGCAGACGGTGTCTTACCTGATGCAGGACCGGGACCCAGTCATGACAATTCAAGTTGCCAAGTAACTTACCAACGGCCATGGAATTAAGGAATTCCATTCTTTTAATTAATTCTTGTTTTGATTGTTTTTACGTATTGCATTTTTATTTTTATAATCAGTTTGTTATTGTTTGTTGTATAAATATACAGGAGCCCTTTTGGGGGGGAACTGTTTTTTCTTGTATGGCTATTGCTTTTCAATAATAAATACATTAAAAAAGTGTCTCTTCCTCTGATTCCTATCTGGCCTGTGGAGTTTGTGCTAACCTTTGAAATGACTCATAGACAGGAGAAGGATGGTTCCCTACTGTTCTAAATGTCTTGAGCCCTGATGAATCCATGGAGTCCCTTCTCCCCCCGCCCCGCCAAGGACTGTCATGAATCTGTTGGAACAAGAAGTGCCATCCTGGGTCAGACGGTCCATCAAGCCCAGTACCCTGTATCAGACTGGCCAATTTTGGACGCCTGGGAGAAGTGCCCAGCAGACCACAATGGGGCAATCCATTTCCTGCTGTTCACTCCAAGCTCTTGACCGTCCCTAAAAAAACCTATTTGGCCAATAGCTGTTAATGGACCTTCCCTCCAGGAACTTATTCAATCCTTTTTCAATCAATTTTATTTATGGTATTTGGCAAATATTTTTTTTAAAACCCCAGCTATGCTACTGGCCTTGACCACATACTCTGGCAACAAAAAGATCTCTCCAGCCCTGTACCAACGATCCCCACTTTTCCATGTCCTGATTTATCCCTAGTCCAACATCTTTATTCTTCCATAATTTGCTCAGAATTTTGTCAACTGATGTCTTCAATTTTGATGCCCCACCTCCCTACCCCCCCAAAAAAGATATAATCTGAATCCATGGAGTCCCCCCCCCCCCTCCAAGGACTCTCATGAATCTGTTGGATTCTTTGTTTCCATCTGTTACTTTTAGGACCAAACTCCCAAGCAGAACTGCATTTTCACATGTCCCCTCCCACAAATGAACTCCCAGTCTAGTTCTATCTGGTTCCTCAGCATTTCATATTAATTCTAGTTTGATTTCAGTTCCCAGGATTCATCAACATAAAGTCAATGATGGAAAAAGATACGGCGGAGATGAATATCTGCCTTTCATCTTTGTGAAGATATTTTGTGTATTTGCTGGCTCCTATAAATGGCATCCAAATTCATCTTCTTTACTGTTGCCAAATTTGCATCTTTGTGGCTTAGTTTGCTTGGGGTATTTTGTTCACTTTGGTGGGGTTTTAAAATGTTTGATTGACAGTCAAAATGATGCAGTCACATTCCTATTAAAAAGTTAACCCCTCTGCCTTCCTTCTCACCACTCACCCTGGGGGAGGGGATGTAATTGTGGCTCGCAGCAGCCTGCTTTCAGCCTAGGATGCAGCAGCGTGTGTAAACATGTACTGCCAGGGGTTGGCCTGGGCTTGCCCTGAGGAGTGTTGGGGGTTAGCGCGGCCTCTGACCGTAGCAAATCTTTGAGGCCACAGCCCAGGTAGACTGAAGCGGGCCGCAGTGGACTAGCACCCTAGGCCAGAAGCCTCCATGGCTGTCCTTCATTGGTTGCTATGACTGTCTATCATGGGGGGGCTTTGGAAACACGGCATACCCAGCCCTACTCGCCCCATGCGGGCATCAAGACAGTTCCGAACTCCCTGGCTGCAGCCATATCAATTTGGTGCCCTGACCTGGACTGTCTCACCTGTGATTTTCCGGCCCGGGGAACAGTCCCTCCAGCCACCCATGAAAAATGGTGGCCCGGACCTCTCCCTAGCAGAGCAATGTTTGAGACACGCTGACTCATCCATGTGGGATGAAGGCACAATATTTATTATTTGTTATAAATAATATAAATACAAATTATTATTGTTTGATTTAAAAGGAAAACAGCACCATGATTAATTTCAATTAAACAGAACATTCCCTTCAAGGCCAGGGCTACTTACGTTGCAAACCTCATAAACTACACGGACGTTGTCGTTAGCGTTTATTCAATGGTCCCAGTTTTGGTCGCCACTCCTAAATCACCCCCGGCATTCTAAAAGCCGGGGTTCTCTGCACTGGATGCTCTGTGGTGGCCTGCTGTTTTACCCTTTCCTTGTATTACAAACCAAAAGAAATGTGATTAGAAAAAAATCTCTAGGCATATTTATTTATTTTATTTATTAAAATATTTGATACCTTGTCCCTCCCACCTATATCTTCTGAAGCCCTTCTCGGGCATTGGCTGCTTAAGCAATCTCTCTTCTGCAAGGTCCTGGGCGAGCTTCTTTTTGAACTGATTCATCTGTAATAGTTGTGAATTTTGAGCGCTGCTCACAGTCGATTTTCTGAGACGCTAAACTGAAATTCCAAAGCGATGCACCAGCAGAGATACTTTAATTTTGTATCAAGCAAGCAAAACAAAACCAAAACCAAAACCAAACAAAAGCAACTCTTCCCCCCCCCGCCCCAATGATAAGCATGACAAAGTAACAACCGAAAGAAACGGGACCAAATAAAATAAAAAAGAGCTTATAATTAGCTTAGATTTATTTATGGTTTTTCACCAAAGCAAATCTTCTTTGAACTATTTTAATCTCTGCATTGAGGTTAAATAAGTGACCTAGCTAGATGGCTAGCCAGTGTAAGATAAGGAGCAGCTACAGGAAACATTTCCAGCACATCAGCCGTAGACGAGGTGGCCGAGTGGTTAAGGCGATGGACTGCTAATCCATTGTGCTCTGCACGCGTGGGTTCGAATCCCACCTTCGTCGGTTGTGCTTTTTTTCTTCCCCCTTCACAGAGGGAAAGAGAGAGGTAGGATCTCGTCCGCTTTATAATTTGAAACCTGAAGCAAAGCTTAAAGTGCAGGTGGCGGCTGCTGTTTACTCTGTCTGGGAAGGACACCGGCTTGAGCCAATTTCATCTTGCAGCCCAGCACAAGCCGAAGGTCCCCACACAGTGTCCTCAAATGGCAACATCTCCTCCAGTGCTGTGACGGCTGCCGACATCACACATTACATGAGGGTTAGGGAGCAAGGGGGCTGCAAAGTGCCATTGCCTAGAAATACTGGAGAGGCCTGGGGGGGGATGCTTTAGGGAAGATTAACCTGACCCCCAATGGGCGGGTTAGACGACCCTTTTAATGTATTTATTTTTCATTATACCCAGCCTCTTTCGCACAGGCGACTCGAGGCGGCTTGCAATAAAAACAATAGATCAAACAATGAATAAAAAAAATCACTATAAAATATAAACAAAACACAGTTAAAACATCAAAAGCCCCTTAAGTTGAGTCCTATCAGCACCTTTCCAGCCCACGCTCGCCTGCTGTGGAACATCATGTCAGCTGAGATTAACTTCTCACGTCAAATTTCTTTGCTAAAGAGGCTCCGGGGGAAAAGGTTAATCAGAAACAGGACTCTTCATTTACCATGTGGCTGAGCTAGATGACGACCTTTAAAAGTGTAATAGAGCGAGTTTCCCCTCATCAGCAGAGTGGCGCAGCGGAAGCGTGCTGGGCCCATAACCCAGAGGTCGATGGATCGAAACCATCCTCTGCTAAAGTCAAACTTTTCCCATAGTGCAAACTCAGCACTCTTTATTTTGCTAGGCACCTCAAAGGAAAACAAGATCTTTTTACATTTAGAGGGTTTTTTTTTAGCCATGACACTAAAGGTCCCAAATTCCAGTAATTAGTATTCAGGGATTTCCAAACTGTGTGCTAGGCGCGCGCGCACTATTGCTATGCTTGATACAATGTATCAGTCCTTAGTTGTTGCCGGGGAGTGTGTGTGTGTGTGTGTGAAGGAACTCTATTTATATCTCAGTATGGCACAGACTAAAACATCCGCTGCTGGAGAGAGTGTCTGTTGAGAAATTACAACTCTGCCCCTTCTGCCAATTCAGCTGCTGAGCCTTTAGTTCCTGAATTGATAAAAAGGGCCGAGCCGGCATTTCTCCGCAGACACCGCCCCCTAGCGGTCACGGCCTGACACATTCCATTTGGCGGCAGCGGGTGTCTGTGCGTCCGACCGAAGAGAAAACTGTCTCCCTTCCATTTTTCCACCCAGGGAGGCAGTAGAGCATTTCAAATTGACCAATCAGAAGCCAGAAGACGTCATCTGCGTTAGACTAGTCAGGAGGCGAGTGCACAGCCCCCTGGTGTTGCGCATGCGTAGAAAAGCACAGCAGCTGTCACTTTGTATTTAAATTCTTCCCTCCCCCCGCCCCCACCCCAGCTAAATGAAATTTTATTTTATAAACATTCCCCGTCGTTCTATTCAAAACAGGCCCGATCATATCACTAAACATTATTTTGGAAATGTGATCATTTCCATATCCGGGTATTGGAAACGCAGCCAGTTTGTTTATTATTTAGTGATATATAAAATCACATTTAAAGCTCCCACTCGTTGACATGATGCTGCAGAACGGAGTCAGGCTTGCACCCTGGAACTTTGCTGTAATATGGGATCGATGTAGCGTCAAAACACCCTGGGAAATGTGATGTCTCTGCCTGCAACTTTACTGCAGTCTCTGAGGCAGGAACATTAAAGTGTTGCTAGGTTGTTTCTTTCCTCATCGAATCATAGGGAAAGGATTGATTGCCCCCCACGCCCTAACATTTTGAATTTCAAAGACACCCCAGTTTTATCAAAAATATCCCAGTTAAAAAAATATCCCATTTAAAAAAAAATAAAAAAAATTACCGCCCGAACAGGGACTTGAACCCTGGACCCTCAGATTAAAAGTCTGATGCTCTACCGACTGAGCTATCCGGGCTTCTCTAGGACGACTAGAGAACGCCAATGTGGTGATTACAAGCTACAGGTCCAAGTGTGAAGTCTTTTAAAATGTTTAGTTTTATGGGGGACAGTCACCAGAAGTTCTGCAATTTTTGCTCCAGCGCGCTCATTATCCAGTACAGTCACATGAGGCGAGGGCGATGCTGCTGTAGCATACAGCCAAGGACTGCAGTGACACTAATAAAAGTGAATTTTAAATCCAAGACCCCTCTCCTTTCCCACCTGGCATACACTACTCCTGTGTACTTGACACACACCCCCTAATTTAAACAGAGGCTAACGCAGTTTATTCAGGTCTGAGTTTATATGCCGCGGTCATTTCTTGGTTTAGGGCGCCTTCGTGTGGCCAGTTAACTTTCATACTTTACTGCTTTGTTTTACAAGCTCTGATGGAACAAAAGACAGTCTGTCACCGGCCAGCTCTGCTGAGCCCATTTGAATCAGTCTTTCTAGCCATGGCAGCAGAGATTGTACG
Organism: Sphenodon punctatus; assembly: GCA_003113815.1. Lineage (NCBI taxonomy): Eukaryota > Metazoa > Chordata > Lepidosauria > Sphenodontia > Sphenodontidae > Sphenodon > Sphenodon punctatus. The sequence goes on from QEPC01001766.1 coordinate 754,400, forward strand.
TTTTTCTGTGTCCAAGAGACGTAGCTATGAATCCTTGCATCATGAGAAAATAATAGTGTAATGGCGTGGACTTGGCCTTGGGTAAACCCCTGCAGAGTCCCTGCTGCACGGAGGCCGGTCCACAGGGAATTAGCTTGTCCCCTCTCTTCAATTCCCAATTCTCCACCATACACATGACATTTTTGTTCACCACAACTTGGGTGCGGCTGTTTTGCCAGCAGAGTTTGAGGTTACGGAAGCTCAGTCTTGTCCTGTTTATTTGGATCCGTTTCAATCGATATCACCCACCAATGTGGGGGAGGTGCTTGGGGCGGTGAGGGCAACCGGTTGTGAACTAGGTCCTTGGTCGGCCTGGCTGGTGAAAGCCAGCCGGGAGATGTTGGGGCTTTTGCTGGCTGGGGAGGTCAACGCCTCCCTTCATGGAGGGCAGGATGTCGGACGTTTTTAAAACTGCGGTTGTCCGGCCCCTGATTAAGAAGCCATCTTTGGATGCTGACTCCCTGGCCTGTCTCGAACCCCTTTTTAGGGAAGGTTATTGAATGGGTGGTTGCTCAACAGCTCCAGGTTCATCTCGATGCCATTGGATTCCTGGACCTGTTTCAGTCGGGCTTTCACCCTGGGTATGGCACCAAGATTGTGCTTGTGGCCTTGGATGATGACCTGCGCCTGGAGACTGACAAGGGAAATTCTGCCTCACTGATTCTGTTAGATCTATTGGTGACCTTTGATAAAGTTGATCAAGAGGTGTGGTTCATATGAGTGTAGGACCTGGCAGGGGTGCACAAGACCGCTCTTGAGGAGTCGCACTCCTTCCTGTCGGAGAGCTCCCAGAGAGTCGTGATAGGCGATTGCTTCTCGTCCTCTTGGAATTTCCTCTGTGGGGTCCCAGAAGGTTCTATTCTGTCTCCCCTCTTGTTCACCGTGTATATGAGGCCGCCGGGCAAGGCCATTTGGAGGTTTCAGACGAAGTGCCATCAATGTGCTGATGGTCAGCTCTACCTCTCTTTTTCATTTGACACAAGTCCTGTAGTCTTGGTGCTCACTCGACGCCTGGGTGCGGTCGGGGACTGGATGAGACTGAGCTTCTTGAAGCTGAATCTAGACAAGACCGAGATGATGGTGGTTGGCTGCTCTTGTGACCTGGAGGGTGTTGGGACTCCTGTTATTGATGGAGTCTGGTCCTCTCTGGTCAATCAGGTTTGCAGCCTTAGAATGCGTCTTGCTATGCCTGGCTTGTCAGGGTGTGGCGGTGGCCCGGAGCACTTTCCACCAACTCCATCCGGTAAGGAGGCTAAGGAGGCCTTTTCTTTCTGATTCGGATCTGGCCACTGTCATCCATGCTTTCATCCCCTTGAGGCTAGATGATTTCAATGTGCTTTACGTGGGGTGCCCTTGATGACTGTTCAGGAGCTGCAGCTGGTGCAGGATGTGGCCGCTTGCCTCCTTTCGGGGAGGAGTCACTGGGAACACATGACACCAGGCTCCGTAGTCTACACTCACCCCCTATAGGTTTCCAGGAATAATTCAAAGTGCTGGTTTTAACCCTAAATGGTTTGGGCCCCACAAATCCGAGAGACTGCCTGCCCTTCCGAGCACCATTGCGGCCCCTGAAATAATCCGGGAGCACCTCCCTGTGACTGGTACCTTCTGTTAGTCTTGTCTGGGCGATGAGGACTCGCAGGGAGGCATTCTCAGCTGCTGCCCTGGTGCTATGGAACGCCCTTTCCGGCGAGGTTTGTTTGAGCCTGAGCCCAAGTGTCTTCCAGAGCCTTCCTGTTTGTAAAGACATTTGGTGGGCAGGGATAGGGGATGGGAGTGAATTGGGGGTTGGGGTGGGGGGGTTAGATGTGGGGAACGGGGTCATGGTATTGGGTGGGGTTGTGTTTTTATTGGTTTGTGAGCCACTGTGAGCCTATAGGAAAGGCGACATAGAAATTTGATTAAATAAATAAATAATGCACATATAGTCCTTCAGCCATCTTATGCAGTCTAGAGCCCCTCTGACTCCTCTGCTCCATTATCCATAGAACCAGCCCTAGCCAGGGGCCTCCTTGAGCCGGGCTCCCTGAAACAGCCTCAAGCTGCGGGCTTGCTCAGACCTCTAGACAGAGCTTCTTCCCAGCCTCTGTCTCCCAGGACGTCTCTTTGGAGTTCTCCTGAGGCCGGGCTCCCCACCGCCCCATCCCACTCCTGCCTCCAGGATGGTTCAAAAGCTTCTGACCCCTCTGGCTCTGCTCTTTCTCCTGGGCTAGCGCTGCCGTGCCCTAGCCCAGCTGGCTCCTAAGCAGCCCCGTGGTTAGCCCAACCATTTGCTGGCCCAGCTGAGGTGTCTCCGGCGTGATCCTGCCCTCAAGCCAGCGCTAACTCACTTGCTCATTAAAGGGCCAGTTGGTCCCAGTTCGCCTGCTCCGTTACACCCCACCCCCTTTCGCTGACTCAGGTCTATTCGCTACAGTTCACCCGCAGCCCCCGGGGTTCCCCTCCCTGCTCCCCTTTACTCGGTGACCATCCCACTGTTCCTGTTCCAGCCAGACCCTCATCCACTGGCCGCTTTACTTCCCTTTCTCTCCCAGTGGCCGGCTCATCAGTCTCCCTGCCAATCCCTTGGGTTCTAGAGTACTGGCTCATCAGCCTCCCTGCCACCCCCTTGGGCTCTAGAATACGGGCTCACTGCCCCCTGCCACCACCTGGGTTCTAGAGTGTCACCTCATCGGCCTCCCTGCTGCCCCGGGTTCTAGGGTACCAGTTCGTTGACCTCCCCGCCACCCCTCAGGTTCTAGAGTGCTGGCTCATCAGCCTCCCCGCCACCCCTCGGGTTCCAGAGTGCTGGCTCATCAGCCTCCCTGCCGCCCCTCGGGTTCTAGAGCACTGACTCATCGGTCTCCCTGTCACCCCTTGGGTTCTAGAGCACTGGCTCATTGGCCTGCCCGCCACCCCTCGGGTCCTAGAGTGCCCGTTCATCAGCCTCCCAGCTGACCCATTAGGTTCTAGATTACTGACTCATCAGCCTCCCTGCCACCCCATTGGGTTCTAGAGTACTGCCTCTTTTTGGCCTCCCTGCAACCCCTTTGGGTTCTAGAGTACTGGTTCATCAGCACCCCCTGCACTCACTAAGCTGGGTTTAATCCTATTGTGGGGCCCAGGAGCTCCCTTCTGGTGCTCCTTTATTCCATGCCCCCTTTCTCCGCTGCCCCTCGGGAGCTGCCTCCTTCACTCTCTTGGGGATCTAAGAACAGAAGTAGCGCCAGATGAGGCGAACAGCCTCAGTTTTCCTTGGTCCCCACCCTGGCGAGGTCTCAGCTCCATGAGGTAGGGATCCAGCCTCCACCTCTCCTAATAGCCGGCCCACACCACTCATATCTATCCTTACTCTGGGGTCCAGGAGCAGCCCATTGGCCTTCCTCTACGCTTTTCCTTTCCCTCTTCCCTTTCTAGTAGCCCCCCAGGGCGTGTTCTCTTTAGCCCTCCCAGGCCTGAGACTCTCTTGGCCTCACCAGGCTTTTAACACCGTTCTCTGGCCCCACTGGGCATAATGGTCTCTGAGACCCCCAAATTCACTAGGGCTTGGGTAGAGATCAAGCCCTCCCAGCTCTCCTGATCCCCCACCCTGGGAGACAAAGTCCAGTTTAGTCCGATTGCATTAACAACACAGTCCAATCCCTACAATCCCCCCAGGAGTCTCAGTCCGTCTCTGAGGTGTGGTCACTGGCTCCTTCCTCCCCTGCAGCCCTACCCCCTTTCCCAATAAATACCAAGGGATTCTACCCCCAAGAGCATTCTCTTCAGAGTTCCTGCTTCCAGCATTGCAGCAGGCCCATAGCTATTGACAAAGACACACAGGGAAGCGTTCTTGGTGGCTTCCTTTGGAGATTTGTCAAAGTCCTAGTTTCAGCATCTTCTGGAGGCAGCACAAGACTTTTTATTTATGTATTTATTTATTTATTTATTTAGCCAGGCATCCAATACACAACATCATCAAACCCTTACATACCTCTCTTCTTTCCAAAGATGATGTAGGACCTGGCTGTTCCTCCAGGACTTTGGGGAGGGGGTGTGGTGGCAATGAACCCTCCAGTTCATTGCCACCCTTTTAATGAGTTTAATGCGTTTTAATAAGTTTTTAAGATGTATAATTGTTTAAAATGTATTTAATGATGTTGTGAGCCGCCCCAAACTGCCATTGCGAGCAGGAGGGAGCAGGCTATAAGTACAAGGATGGATATATAGAGAGAGATATAGTGTGCGTGTATTTTATATGTATGGGTTTGATTATGTTGTTAGCTGTCCTAAGCTTTCAAGGAGGGATGGGATAAAAATCCAACTAAATAAATCCCCATTCCTAATTTGTAGTAATCAAACAAAGTGTACTTTGTGTTTTCAACAGGTGATTTGTTTCCTTATGTTTGGTGTGTGAGCTATAGGCAAGGCAAAGCTGTGGTAGTGCTGCTTCACAAGTGTCTAATTGTGGACAAACTTTGAGTGTTTGCTCATGAGCACCTCCTGCAGGGCAATACTGTGAGAACACCCTTTCCACTTTGCCTGGAGCAAACAACGCCCCCCTCCCAGAATAACCGTTTCCCTCCTCCATTTCTAATGCAATAAGGCCTCCTTGTTACAACTAGAATGATTATGGGCTGAGAGAGAGAATGTGTGTTCAGGAATGAAGGGGACCAAAGATCTCTCCCAGATGCTCTTAACTTCTGGCACCAAACTGAGACTGTACTCAGTCAGAAATACAGGCCTCCCCTATTTTCTACTTCCTTTTAACACCCCCCCCCCCAAGAATAAAATCATCAACCATATTGCATGAAATGCGCACAATCACTGGAGATTCAAGACCTTTCTGTCTGGCCAAGCGTCTGGCAGGCAGGGATAGGATTGAATGGGATTGGGTAAGGGAGTTTGGGCGGTAGGTGTGGGAGTTTGGGCGGTAGGTGGGGGATAAAGGACGGGGTGAGTGAGTGGTTGGGGTTTTAAGACATTTCAATTTGTTTTATTGTATTTTTATATTGTTAATATAGTAAACCACCTCAAGTCTAGAGAAGGGTGGGTTAAAACATGTGAAAAATAAAATAAAATAAATAAAATCATTTTTTCCCCTTACTCTGAAAAAATACACCCATGGAACTGTGATGGCTGAACGGTTAAGGCGTTGGGACTTGCAATCCAGTGGGGTCTTCTTGAGTAGATTAAAATCCTACTCTCAGCGAAACCTTAGCTGTAAATTTCAGCACTGCTAAATTGAGTAACGAGGGATGCAAAAAATGGTCTCTTAAGGGACTTTGTGTACACAGCAATGGTGACAAGCAGGAGCTGCGTTTGTGGACAAGAGAAACGGTCTTCTGTACAGGAGGAAAGAAAAAACAGGAGATTTCCTATTTGTTAACATTAACTGTGTGGGATCAAGCCCCCAACCTTCCAACTCACAAACTCAATAATGGATTAACATTACAAAGACTGATCACCACCCCACTACTTTCCCCATAGATGCTTTAGACTCTGAAGAAAAACAAATTGGCTGGTTTTTTAATCCCTGCTTTGGGTCAGAGCCGAGGTGACTTTTATAGTAATAACCTTGATGATCTGGCCTCATCTCCGCTCTATTCCCTAGGCCGGGGATAAGGAACCTTTTTCCTTGCTGGGGGCCACTTTGAAAGCTTGCACAAGCTCCGAGGGCCACACAAAAGTTGGGGCGGATGCACTCAAGGAAAGGAGGGCCCAAGGGAACTGGTTCCATAGCACAGATGATTATTAACAAACATTTATATAGCACCAGCAGTGTACCTGGCATTTTACAAAGAAACACGGTCCCTGCCCTAGGGTTTACAATCTGAGAGCCCAAATCATAGATCTGTGCTATGGAACCAGTCCCCTATCCTTATTTGCATGCCCTTATTTCTGCTCCCTTCCCTTGAGCTCAATTTTTTATCAGTAGTTGGAAGCAAGAACTGGATCCAGGGGCCAGATGCAGGAAGTGGAAAGCAACCACCACAGGGCCTGAGGTTCCCTTCCTCTGCCCACAAAAGCAAACCGCATTTAATCCAAGGCTCCCATTGCAAACATGCCTTAGTTTATTGAAGCGGAGATGGACGTTGTGGAACACTGATGATCTTTGATAGGGGAAGTGCTAATGCAGAGAAAGTTCATTAGTTCAAGGTTTGGGGGGAGAGGGATATTAAAGACACACACACCCCCTCCCCAGCATGAAGCTACAGTCTCCAGCGGCAAGTCCAGGCGACAGCACTTAAACTGCATGAAACCTTTTGGAAAACAAAAAATAGAAGCGAGGTAACAATAACGTGCGCGCGCAGCGCTGGGCGAGATTAGAACTCAGCTCCTTTCAGTGCGGGCGTGGGGGGGCTCTGAAAAGAGCCGTTTTACAGGTGGGGCTGGAAACCTTTTCTCGGGCGGAGCAAGGCAGCTAAGCCCGCTCCCCGCGGATGCGGCGGGCCAGCTGGATGTCTTTGGGCATGATGGTGACTCGCTTGGCGTGGATGGCGCACAGGTTGGTGTCCTCGAAGAGCCCCACCAGGTAAGCCTCGCTGGCCTCCTGCAGGGCCATCACCGCCGAGCTCTGGAAGCGCAGGTCGGTCTTGAAATCCTGCGCGATCTCCCGCACCAGGCGCTGGAAGGGGAGTTTGCGGATCAGCAGCTCGGTGGATTTCTGGTAGCGGCGGATCTCCCGCAGCGCCACGGTGCCGGGCCGGTAGCGATGCGGCTTCTTGACACCGCCGGTGGCTGGAGCGCTTTTCCGAGCAGCCTTAGTAGCGAGCTGCTTGCGGGGCGCCTTCCCGCCGGTGGATTTACGCGCGGTCTGCTTGGTCCGGGCCATTATCCGCTCAGCGAAACTCCGCGCAGTAACCGCTCCCGGTAGAAAAAAAAACAAACTAATGAGAATAACTGTCTTGCAGCAAGGTATTTATAGCCGCTTCCGACCTCCTGATTGGCTGAGAGCAGAGACGACGCCGTTGCAGAGTTTGAATTTCCCGCGCTGGGCAGGGATTGGTCAGAGATCAAGCTGCGAGGCTGTTCAGTGGCTGAAGACATCTAACTCGTTCAGACCTCTCGATTGGCTGAGAGCAGTTAGGCTTCCAAATCTCCCCCCCTTCTTCTCTTCGCTCTCGGGTTTTCTCTCCTTTGGGAATGGGGGGGTATGCCCCTAATTCCCACCCTCCTGCGGGTAGATGTGCCTAAAGCTTATTTTATTCCTTAGTCCTAGAACTCAGATCAGATTTGGCTCTGATCACTGATTTAGCTTCTTGGATTAGCGCTAGTGTGTCTGCCGGTTTAAAAATCCAGCTGCAAAACAAGGGAATTTGACTAGAGAAATCTTGTTGATTTAAAACCCAGCTGCAATGTAAATTACACTTTTATTTTTCTCTAGAATGGAGATAAAGCCGTCTCGTGTTTGAACCCTGAGAGCTAAACACGGCAAAACGACCCCTGGTTTCTCACCCTGACAATATAAACTATTTGAACTAGTATATTCAAATGGGGCTGAAGTTGGTTCCTTATTCCCAGTTCCTTATTCGTTCCTAAATAACATTTCTTAATCTCAATGACCAAAGGTAGAAATGCCCCCAAAGAACCCGCGCCCTTCAAACTATTCAAGTGACTATTCATAGTATCAGGATTTGCAGGGTTAATCCCAGCCCAAACCCAGCTCCTTATTCGAGGCTATATGTATATAGCAGATAGCGGGGTGTGTGTGTGTGTGTGTGTGTGTTTGGTGTATGCCAGGCTGGCACGCTGAAACCACAATCCAGGTCTGGTGCAGGTTCTTTTAGGTCATTTCTACCTTAGAAATGTGAATAAGGAACGAATAAGGAACTTTGAATAAGGATCGAACTTTGAATAAGGAACTGGGAACGAATAAGGAACTGGGAATAAGGAACCAACTTCAGCCCCATACAATGGTGCAACATGCATCAGAAATGTTAAAGCGGTGTTTAACGCCTGCGGATCTCTGGTGAAACAAAGCTCCATCCCAAGTGATCTCCCTGAGCTAACCGGAGAGAAAAGGAACCTGGTATAGTAAAGCCGCAATGATCTATTTTCCTGGCTTTTTTTCCAGGGTTTGGATAATTCATTGTGGGTAGAAATGGAAAAGTGGGTAAAGTGTTTCACAAATTTTTTTTTACAGGCAAGACAAGAACAACTCTAGTTCCCGAGCACACCTGACAACCTGCCTCCGGACATACGGACAGGCTATCATTGCTGTAGGATCACAGCTCTGCATTTTTGTTGTAAAACCTTTTGAAATTGCCAAGGTATTCCACCGCATGGACAAAAAAAGGGACCCTCCAACTCTGATTTTGTCACCCAACTTAACACATTTTTGGAAACCAGGAGGCAGGCCCACACACAGGGTGAAAACAGCCATGACGCTAACCACCCTTGGTTAAAAACCACCCTTGGCACCAATACAGCCCTGAAACATGCATAAATAACCACCAAGGGTGGTTAAAGGGTGGTTAGCGTCATGTCTGTTTTCACCCACCGTGACTCCATTCTGTGTTTCATACAGGGCCATTTCCAGGAGGAAGGATTATTATTTTTACCCCCCTTCCCCCTCTAAACAGTTGTATTATTGTCCTTCCCGAGCCACAGGTCTCCATTCCAACCGGCAGAGGATCCATTCTGTATTGTACGGGGGGGGGGGGGGGG
>QEPC01001766.1:766531-776616 GCA_003113815.1 Sphenodon punctatus
CCCCCCGCAACATTTCCTGCCTTTCTGCTCGGATCAGGGAAGGTCAAACGAGTTTGGAGACGGATCCCTCGATCCATCGGCAGCTAAGCCTCTTGTGCCCTGTTTATGCCCCGAAAACATTCGCTCCCGGCTCCGAACTCTGCTGCCACAGAAAAGGCTTTATGACGCGCCCTGACTAGGGACCGATCCTGGGCAGATTCCAAACACTTCAGTTCAATGTCACGGTGCTTGTCGGCTCTGAAGTTTCCTTTTCCCTGTGACAGGAGATGCGTGTGTAACGTCCCAGGAATGACCTTTAATACAGAGTCTCTGCAGGAGGAACATTAAACACAGCCTGTCAATCAGGACTCGCCGCTCTCTCATAAATATTGGGGGGTGGGGGGGTGAGGGTTGAGAGTTGATCCCTCCCCCCCACATTGTGAATATGAAAATATTACTTTATTTTCTTCATTTCATAAATTTTTATTGTAGTTGTGATGACTGAGTGGTTAAGCTGTTGGCTTTGAAGAGTAATGGGGTTTCCTTGCGTAGGTTCAAATCCTGCTCGTAGTTAGGTTTTAGCTGCCACTTTCACTTGCGAAGCTGGTCAATGAAAAAGTATAAACTGGACATTAATCACACGATGGTGCCATAAAGCAGAAAATGAGAGAGATGGAAGCTGAACTCAGGAGTAAACCCCACTCCTGACCTCTGTTTAAATCAGGGGTGGGAAAAAGAAGGGGGGGAGGGGATTGTATATTTAAAAGTGGTTATTAAGGGACATTGCAGACAGCAAAATCCTCTAGGAAGAAAGCTGCGCGTATGGAGAAAGAAAACCCTCTTCTATGCAACAAAAATGCAGGGAGGAGGGAGGAAACAAAAGTAAAGAAATAGGGACATTTTCTGTTTCATAAACAACAAATGGCTGCGTTCACGTTCCTGCCTTGGCTGAGAGCTGAGCAGAAGGCGATTCTTGAAATTCACTATTTGTTCTAGTTCGCTCGCTCTCCAGCACAATCAAAGCACCATTAACACCCAGAGTGAGTGGACAGGACTCCTGAGCAGGGGGCAGATAGATGGGCACAGAGCAGGACTCCCTTTCCCATTAAGTTTCAGTGTGGCTTGGATTTACTAATAAACAACAACAACAACAAACACCACCATAAAGTACGGAAGCAATTTAATATGAAACACGGCTTAATTTGTGTCAATAAGAATTCAGTCTCTTGTCAAGTAGATTCTCTCATTCAAAAAGACTCACCCAGTTTTGACAGAAGGGAGTGGATGGGCCGGGGGAAACACTATGAAGTATTAGGTCGGCCAGGATGCCCTCTTGCAAGTTCCATCATTGCACGAGGCCCAGAGCCCATGGGCCCCCAGAGAGGCATTCCTGGGGGGCTGCCCCAGTGAGGAGCAATAGAACAGAAACAGGAACCAATGGACTGAGCGCTTGTATTAACCCGTTCTGACCCAGAACCAATTAGGGACAGGATGGAACTCGGACAGAGTTACTACAACCAAGAGCTGCTGCTGCTGCTGCAGCCACTGAGGAGTAATTGCACAATGTGGACAAGAACCAGGGGATCCCAAACATTTGAAACCCACTCAGGCCTGGAAGAATGTTGGAATCAGGCAGAACATCCTGTCAGACACGGACAAAGTTACTAAATCCAACTGATGCTGTTGCTCCCCCCAGAGTCTGAGTTCCACGGACACTAGAGCTACATTGGGCACTGAAATTAGTACCCGCGGGTAATGCTGGGATTTTGGGGGCACTCCATCGGGCACCCAGTGAGCAACCCAAGGACCAATCGGGTGGTTGATACCCGAAAATGAGAGCATTACCAGAGAAACTGACAAGCCCCAGCCGGAAGCACGTTAGAACCCGTCTCCACAGCTCTTGAGCTGGGGATTGTCAATTTCAAAGGTGGGCTGGGGCTTCCCCCGCACAGTGCTCTGCTAGGGGCGGTGTCCAGGAAGCTGCTTTTGAGACTGACGAGCGCTGTCCGAGAGCGATGTGGAGCCTGGCTCCGCACCAGCCATCTTCAGCCTGTCACTTTCAAAGGCTGCCGAGCACTCTCCCTCCCCCACCACCCCGACAGCACCTCTCAGGTGAGGGGTGGGGGGGAAGCAGCCTTTGAATGTGAGAGTCCTCAGCTGGAGCCGCTGTGGGACTGGGCTCTGCAGTGTTCCTGGCTGGGGCCAGGGCCGGCGTTACCGCAGGGGGTGCTGAGGTGCCTGCTCCAGGCCCTGCTCTTTCTTAGGGGCCCTCAATGGCCTCTACATTCACCAGAACAGAGTTTGCGGGAAACTCTCCCTCTCAGTGGGGCCCCAAACATGACCCCCTTCAGGGCACCGCAGAGGTTGTCCCCAAGGGGGATGGGCCACCTAGACCCCCTCATTTTACCATCGCCCTGGGCCCCACAAATTCTAAGGCCAGCCCGGGTTCAGGCCTGTCACTTTCAATGTCCAGCTGGTTCATTCGAGCATTCAATTGCATCGTGTTCAGGTATCGATGGTGCCCCTAGAGGGCTGGGTCAGTTCAGACACAACAGATCTGTTGGGGGAGCCAGAATCATTGGGTGCCCGGTTGCAGCTCTTCTTGTGACTCTAGTGCCCACATCGCCCCTTGACAGCACGTGGGAAACACAGTCTCTGTGATGTGACTGAAACCTGGACCTTGAAACTTATGGGAAACAAGCCATAGGTTATAGGGACAAAATGGACCCATAAATGTACTGCCTCAGACAAACTCGTAGGAGAATTCTTCTCACATTTCCAAGGTTACACAAGGGATAGAATTAGCACAATAGGAAAAGCGTTCACAGTATTAAATTATTTTATTCTTTTTCCTAGTAAGCTGCTCCCTGGTGTTAAGATTTGGCCTTAACAAAATAATGTAACATTTAGGCATAAAGATGCAACCCAGTAACCCGGCACTTGAGGCCAAGATAGAGAAGATCTCCACGGCCACCATGGATTTCCCCTTGGTGCTCAGGTAGGTTGGAACAAAGGACACCCACACGCTGCAAAACACCAACATGCTGAAGGTGATAAACTTGGCTTCGTTAAAGCTATCGGGCAGCCTCCTGGCTAGGAAAGCCACAGTGAAGGTGACCATGGCCAGAAAGCCCATGTAGCCCAGGACAATGTAAAACATGGTGACGGACCCTTCGTTACATTCCACTATGATCTCTCCAGTCTGTGAGTGTGTGTCGACGTCTGGGAATGGGGGAGAGGTTCCCAGCCAGACAGCACAGATACTGGCTTGAATAAGGGAGCAGGAGAGGACGATGGAGTTTGCGAGTCTTCTCCCTACCCATTCCCTCATTCTGTTTCCTGGCTGTGCAGCCTTGAAGACCAGAATCACCGTAATGGTCTTTGCCAACACAGAGGAAACAGCAACCGAGAAAATGATGCCAAAAGATGTTTGTCGGAGAAGGCAGGTCACTTTTGTGGGTCGAATGAGGAACAGCAAGGAGCAGAGGAAGCAGAGCAGGAGGGAGATGAGGAGAATATAGGTGAGATTCCGGTTGTTGGCTTTAACTATGGCAGTGTCCTTGTATTTTATAAAGATTCCCAGCACCACAGCTGTGATCAAAGAAAAAGATACAGCAAAGAAAATGAAAATAATCCCCAAAGGTTCTTCATAGGACAAGTAGTGTATAACCTTGGGGATGCATTGATTTCTGTCCTTGTTCGGATATTGATCGTCTGGGCACTTGTCACAATGTTCTGCATCTGAAAGGGACAAACAGAGACCCAAAATCTCAGTTCTGTCAAAGTCATTCGCCTTATGCAGACAAACTTAGAAGATCCATTTTCTGACTTCTTAACAAGCCAGGAAATAGAAGAAAAGTCAAAGCAGAGGAGACACTGAGAGCCAGAGCTGGTTAGTGAATCTACTCTAGGGCTTGGATCTAAGAGAAATGTTCAAATCCAATCTTATCCCTGAGTTCACTAGGTCGCCATCTGAAACACACACAATGGGTATAAAAGGACAGACAGCAACTCCATTTTTGCCTGTGACAGCTCGGTTCACCCCTGGGTTGACGTGACGGTTTGAAGAGAGTGCCCACAGATGTGCAGAGCAGAGCAGGCTGCAGCTGCTCCTGGGCAGCCCTGAAGTTGATGCTTTGGAAGTTCCTGGAGCGCACCTCACTGAGGGAGCTGGAGAAACCCACGGCAACAGGCAAAGAAAGAACTCCTGTCCGTCTGTGATCCCCGGCCAAACACGGCTCTGCCCAGATGAGAGATTCCGGTAGACAAAATGGCCAGAGTGGTGTTACTGCCATTTCCCATTGCCATGGTTACCAGAGCAAGCCACGTGGCCAGAGAGCAGGTCTGGTTCCTGAACCAGGGCTTTCCTGGGGCAGGGGGACGTTGTATTTATTGCCTATGCATTTGGTTTACCTGAGCTGTCTGTCTGAAGGCAGGCAAACCCATGGGTGCATGCAGATCCGGCTGGTCACCTGGACCTTTTTTCAGATGAATATGGATTGGGCTGGAGCCTCAGCAGAGGTGCGTGGGTGACCCAAACTGGAGTTGCATGTACCCATGTGGGGAACCCGGGAACGCAGAAAGCAAACATGTTTCCTCCTGCACCGGCAAAGTCCTGGATCAGGAAAACACAGACAGGTGAGTCTTTAACAGGTGAGATCCATGTCATGGACAGATCATTACCTCCTACAGGCCAGTCTCTCAGCACATCACCTCCAGAAGGGGAATGGACCAGTTAGGTTGTTCCACCCCCGGCGGCTGATGGAGCCTCAACGGTTCCAGGAGGCCCTGGGGGATGTAACCTTAGACCTTGACTAACGCTCTGTCAATGATTTACTGAGGGGCTGCGGTGTATGAAGCAGGCAGGTAGGTGACTAGAGCGACGCTCGCGTTGGGCTCACGCTGAATCTGACCGACTTCTCCACAGGGCCCATTTGCGTTCCTATGTTGAGGCTGTGAGGATGGCAATGAAGGAGTTCTTTGCTGCCCTCATAGCATCTGCAAAGTCGCGTCCAGCGGAGCTGTTCTGGGTGGTGCAGGGGCTGGTCAGTCCGGCCTCCCTCTGCCTGGACAGGGACTTGTCCCAGGCCCGCTCTGAGGAGTTTTCCATCTACTTCGCAGACAAGATTGCTCGGATCCAGAACAACTTCAACGCTGGATTAGGGGCAGTAGAGGTGGAGCGCGAGGTGATGGAGACCCCGTCTGGTCCATCTTCTTGGGAAGAGTTTCAGGAAGTGACGCCAGTCGATGCTGTGGATGTCCTGGGGTCTGTTAGAAATAAATCTAAAAGGTATACAGATGCAGTATATACAAACCAACAACTATAACTAACTGCACCACAAAATACAAAAGTTCCTATATGAATTTTTCAGTTTATTAGTGTAAATAATATATATACAAAAATATACAAGCCAAAAAATTGGAACAAATTACTACAAAATCAAAACCTAGACTAATGGTAAAGTGAAGAGTCCCGCTGGTGGCTTTCTTCCTTGGTCCTAAAAGACCTGATGGTGGCTTTAATCCTTGGCCCAACATTTCGCTACTCATGTAGCTTCCTCAGGGGTCCATAATGAAATAGCTGTAGCAAAACAATCCTAGCAAGAAGCACAAAGGACTGTAAAATGTATTTCAATATACATTTTCTAGAAGCTTTCTCATTCAAAATACATCCCCATAGAGATTGAAATAGTGGAATGTTGTCCTGAAAAGATAATTGAACAGGGAACTTACCCAGACTGGAAAGCACAATAGAAAAGCCAATCTTCTCCTTAATTGGAAAGGTCACTCTTCCTTAATTTAAGGAGAAAGCAATGTAATTGGAAAAGTTACTCTTCCTTAATTTAAGGAGAAAACTAGTTAAAAAAATCTAGATAAGGAGGTTACTTGTTAAAGATCAAATCAATGCCCCCCCCCCCCAAAGAGGTTAAAAGTAACAATTGTCCTTTAAAGACCATAAAGTATTCTTCCTGCTGATAAATGACAGTTGCCAATTCAGTGCAAGGATAATGATACAAACGCCAAAACGGCTCCCCCAAGAGCTTAAAAATAAAAAGAATGTAAACAAACCTTTATAGGACTGTAAAACTAAATCCGCCTTTGGGCTCAAAAATTTAATTGGGGAATTCCCCTAGTTCACTTTCTACTGGCGGCCATGCTGCAATAGTTACACTCACAATGCCACGGAAAAAGATGTTGCGGTATTAAAGGGGCAAGGCCCTGTACACCTGATCCTTGGCAGCCAATCAAAGCACATCAATCCTGTTTCCATTAGTCCTTCCGAGAAGGCTAAATTGTGGTTTTCAACTGTCAGTAAAAGGGTTATACAGATGCCCTGCTATTTTTTCTTTATGGATTTAGAGTAACAAGTTCCAAATCCATGAGTTCAATGACATAATTGAGAGGATCATGTGGTCCTCAATACTTCCGCTGTTAAATTACCTTACACAGTGATAATATAAATCAAGTTCCCCATCATCTAACTTGAAAATATCAAGTTCCAGTTAATCAAATTTAAACAATTGAATCCAGGAGATCATTAAGTTCACGAGGTTGAATAGTATCCAGAGTTATTATCCAAAAGTTTTCCCTTTCAGCTAATGTCTTGGGATTGACAGGAAGACTTACCCTTTCTAATCCCCCAAATGAAAAAGTATTAATGTCTTGATGAAAATGATTATAATGGTCGACTATTGGGGCAGCTTGGATACAATTTTTTAATTTACTCCTGTTTTATCCTTATCCTAAGATTTCTAGATGTCCTACCAATATATAACTTTTTACAGGGGCATTGGATGGCATAGATAACCCCCATCGAATTACAATTCATAAAATCCCTTATAAAGAAATTATTTCATGGCTACATTGTTACAGCTATTTCAGTATGGACCTCTGAAGAAGCTACGTGAGTAGCGAAACGTTGGGCCAAGGATTAAAGCCACCATCAGGTCTTTTAGGACCAAGGAAGAAAGCCACCAGCGGGACTCTTCACTTTACCATTAGTATAGGGTTTGACTTTGTAGTCATTTGTTCTAATTTTTTGGCTTGTATACTTTTGTATATATATTATTTCCACTAGTAAACTGAAAAATTAATATAGGAACGTTTGTATTTTGTGGTGCAGTTAGTTGTAGTCGCTGGGGTCTGTTAGAGCCACAAGTTGCGAATTAGATCCATGCCCGTCCTGGTTGGTGAAAGCCTCCAGGGAGACATTAGGGACAGTGCTGGGGAGGGTAATCAACGCGTCCCTTCGGCAGGGGAGATTGCCCCCTGGTGTCAAGGAGGTTGTGGTGCGCCCCCTGCTGAAGAAGCCATCTTTGGATGTGGATGCACTCGCCAGCTACCGACCTGTCTCTAACCTTCCCTTTTTAGGGAAGGTTATTGAACGGGCGATGGCACTGAAGATTCAGGTGCATCTTGACAGCATCGGTTTTCTTGACCCATTTCAATCTGGTTTCTGCCCCAGCTTTGGCACAGAGACAGCGTTGGTGGCCTTGGTGGACGATCTCCGCCGGGAAATGGATGCAGGACGTTCAACACTTCTGATCCTGCTAGATCTCTCGGCCATTTTTGATACAGTGGACCATGGGCTGCTGTTGAGATGGTTGTGAGCCCTGGGGGTCTGTACGGGACTGTCCTTGGATGGTTCCACTCATTCCTCTCAGAGAGAAGTCAGCGGGTTGTCCTGGGGGCTAAATCTTATAGCCCCCAGGCCCTGGAGGTTACTTGTTAAATGCCTGGATTGTGGCATTCCGCAAGGTTCCATTCTGTCTCCATTATTGTTTAATGTATATATGCAGCCCTTGGGGGAGATCGTGAGAGGGGTTGGTGTGCGTTGCCCCCAATATGCTGATACTCAGCTTTTCCTCTCCTTTTCAACCAACCCAGGTCTTGCCGTCTCAGTGCTGTCCCAGTGTCTGGAGGTCATGGTGGATTGGTTGCGGCAGAGCAGACTGAAGCTCAATCCTGATAAGACAGAGATGATGGAGGTGGGTAGAGCAAAGGAGGTGTTTGCTCCCCTCGTAGAGGGGGTCCGCCCTCCCTTAGCCCAGCAGGTTCGGAGTCTCAGAGTACTGCTGGACTCGGAACTCCGCCTGGATCGGCAGGTGGATACTGTGGCTAAGGCTGCCTTTCGCCAGTTGTATCTGATGCGGAGGCTACGTCCATATATTTCCAGACCTGACCTGGCTACTCTCATCCATGTCTTCATCACCTCGAGGCTGGACTACTGCAACGTGCTCTACGTGGGGCTTCCCCTGATGCTGGTTCGGAGGCTGCAGCTGGTGCAGAATGTGGCGGCTCATCTCCTTACGGGGACGAGCCAACAGGAGCATATTACTCCCATGCTCAATGCGCTGCACTGGCTGCCTATAGCGCACCGAGACAGATTCAGGGTGTTGGTCTTGGCCTATAAAGCCCTACATGGTCTTGGTCCTTCATACCTCAGGGACCGCCTCACCCTCCATGCCCCAGAGTGACCCCTTCGGTCTGCTGGGGGTGCCTTCTTGGAGGTCTCCCATGTAAAGCGGGGGGGAGGGGGAGCACAATGGAGAGAGCGTTCTCAGTGGCCATGCCACAATTATGGAACTCCCTCCCAGAGGAAGCCCGCCCTGACCTCAAGTTTGCTGGCCTTCCGCCGGGCCTGCAAAAACTGGCTGTTCTCCCAGGCCTTCGGAGGAGGGGAGGGTGGGTTGGGATAAAAATCTTGGGGGGGGAGGCGGTGTTCTTAGGAGGATTTAAGATGTTTTAATTTTTTGTGCTTTATTGCTGTTTTAAA
Organism: Sphenodon punctatus; assembly: GCA_003113815.1. NCBI lineage: Eukaryota > Metazoa > Chordata > Lepidosauria > Sphenodontia > Sphenodontidae > Sphenodon > Sphenodon punctatus. Next base: position 775,287 of record QEPC01001766.1, read on the forward strand.
TTATTGTGATTTTTTGTGTTGTAAGCCGCCCTGAGATGCCATGGGCATGAGGGGGTGACTAAGAAATGTAAATAGATAAATAAATAAACAAACAAACCCTGCACTCTGCCCCGTGGCTTGCTCCGGTAACCACCCTGTGAGGTAGATTGCTATCATTCCTGTTTTACAGATGAGGAACTGAGACTGAGACATTGGGCACAGGTGAAAGTGGAGCTGCTGTCCATCTGTTTACACCCAATGTCTCAGCTTCAGTTCCTCAGCTCCTCCTCTGTAAAATGAGAATGAAAACAATCTACCTCATAGGGTGGTTCTGAAGGTCAGTTGGATGAGGAGTTTAAAGCACTTTGAACACTGCAGGTCATATATAAATTAAAAATAATAATAATCTTCAGTCAAGAATAATCTCAGGCGAAAAAATCTCATGGCTATTGATTTGTTTTGGTAGAGATTCTAAAATACTTCCCTCACATTTGCCTTTTTGAAATATTTTAAAATGAATTTTCTTGTTATTAGATCTGTACAACATCCCGATTATTGTCTAGGGGAAAATTGTACAGACTGTACAAAATCTTTGCTGCTTACATGGCTCGCAAGTTAAGGACAGAGCCTTAACTTGCAATTTCCGTGACTTTTTAGAGCATGAGTAACTTTGCAAGAGCCTTAACTATCATTATAAACAGGAGTTTTTTTTATTATTGAATTTTCTTGTTTTTAAAAAATGATTTGCAATACAGAAAAGTTCATCTTTAAGATGTAAGATTATTAAAGCTTTTCAAAAATTTTGAGGAAAGAGAGACAAAACAAAGTCATTTCTAAAGGCCTTGGATCTCCTAATTACAGATTTTCTGGGTGGTGAGGGGTCTGGCCTATCTCCACCTGGACCTGGAAGCTTCTAGGGCCTGCTGTGACATGTTTATGGAGTACTTCGCAGATAAAATCATTTGCACTGAACACGACTTCGTGGAAGTGTTTCGGGGACCGTATCAGAGCCAGAAGTTAGGAATGCCCTGTCTCGTCAGTGTTTGTGGGATCAAATCAATTTAGTGACACCTGCCGATGCAGGGGATGTGCTTGAATCTGTTAGGGCCACAACATGGGAATTAGATCCTTGCCCATTCTGGCTGGACATGTTGAGCAAGGAGAGGGTGGAGTCTTTGCTGGTCAGAGTTGTCAGTGCCTCCATTAGGGAGGGTAGGCTGCTGGATTCTCTTAAAGAGGCTGTAGTCTGGCTGCTTCTCAAGAAACCCTCTCTTGACGATGCGTTAGTGGCCGCCCTGCTGATATGAGGGTGCAAAGTACTCCAGGGAAGGCATGGGGGAAAGGGGGGGGG
>QEPC01001766.1:812179-827501 GCA_003113815.1 Sphenodon punctatus
ATATGTAACTGGATTTAAATCTTCACTGGGAGATCCCAATAGATTTCTAGTCCATTGTCCACTACTACCAGACGCGGAGCTGACCTCTTTTTACTAATAAAGACTTTCCTCAGATGGCATTACCTGGCCAATCCCATATTATTTGGAGGGTGCGACTGAAAGGGCCAGGAGTCTGTCGTGGGGATCAATATTTGAGGTTTCAGAGAGAAGGTTTCAGAAGGCGAAGGAAGTTTGACGCTCATGGTGCAAATGGGGTGAGAAAGCAGAATATTGAACCATGAGGATTTTGCTAGAGATGAGAAATCACTTGCGCCAGTGGCGTGTAGAAAAAGTTTTCATATCTCCCCTGCTGTTTTGAGCTAAGGAATAATAACAATAGGTCTCCCCACCACCAAACAGCTAAATTGGTTATCTACAAATGACCCCACAGCTCAGCTACATTGTACAGTTAAATCCACATTCATCACTGGTAAAACAGTTTTCGTAAAGAATATGATCCGACCAGAGGGAGAACCGCGAGCAGTGATCCGCACTCTCTCTCTCTCGCGCCCTTAGAATTCCACAGGGTGACTGGGCTTAGCTGTAACCAATGAGAAACAGAGGATTTCAAAAGAGCCAATCAACAAACAGGATATCATTTCCCGCCCTCATATTCAAACAAGAAACTGGACGGGAGGGAAACACGGATCTGACATTTGTCTGAGCGTCCCCTCTGCTAAAGCAACGCGTTTGCGATTCCTTTCTCTCCGCGTTCAGCCATGTTAGTGAAACTCACGAGAACAGACACCAATCTGGCGCAAGTGATGTCTCATCTGTAGCAAAAATCCTGATGCAACGTTCCGTTTTCCCAACCCATCGAGGTCTCTGCACGAGCGGCGGAGTCAACCTTCCTTCCTTCGCCTTCTGAAACCTTCTCTCCGACACCTCGAATATTGAGCCCCGACAGACTCCTCGCCCTTTCAGTCCCACCCTCTGAATGAATAATGTCCCACCTGCGATTAAAGCAAATGGGAGAGTCAAGTGACTCCTTCTTTTAGCAACTGTTTTTGTTGTTTGTCATAGAGCTCGTAGATCCCACGAGATCATTTCAAGTACTGGATTAATATGGGATTGGCCAGGAATTGCCATCTGAGGAAAGTTTTGATAGTAGTGGACAATGGACTAGAAATCTATTGGGGTCTCCCAGTGGAAATTTAAATCCAATGCTGACATACAATTCTCCACAATCTTTTCAGGTGTTCCTTGCGAGTTGCCCGGCTAGCTCAGTCGGTAGAGCATGAGACTCTTAATCTCAGGGTCGTGGGTTCGAGCCCCACGTTGGGCGTGTTTGCTTTTGACTTGCTATTAAATTGATTAGAGCTGTCTTTAAGGCTGTTATATTTCATAGTATAATAAGTGTTTTAAATCAGTGAGTACAGAGAGAACCCATCTCATTCTTTAAACTCCAGAAAGGTAGCCTTGGAAAAGATAACAGAAAAATTAAATGCAATATATTGCTCTGTGCTAGCCTTTCCCAGTCTGAAGCAAGCAGAGGGGGAACTAGTCCTCAAAGTTTCAGAGAAGCTGATTGTATTCCTGTTTCTGTTCTTGAGTTATTGCTGCTAAATCAATCCTTAAATCAATCCCCTTTGCACTGAGATGTGTAATAAATACAGTGGAAGTACAAGTACTTAAGGGGGGAGGCTGTGTCAAAAACATGGATCTTCAAAGAGTAAAAGTACTGGATGGGGTGGAAGGTTTGGAATGGTGGGGAATGAGTAATTTAAGAGGGAGCCACGGTTTCGAGGTTGGTAATGGAAAATGGAGGGATCTGTGATGGGAGATGCAATGATTGTCCCAGTAAGTTTTCACTCAGAGCTATAATGAACAAAAGAAAGAACTGTAGATCAAACCAAAGAAAGTACACAGCCAGGATGTGTTTGATGGGTTATGAGAAGAATGTTGCACAGCTGGGTTCTGTAGCCCAATGGATAGTGTTTTGGACTTCTAATATGTGGATGGGATTCAAAGGTTGTGGGTTTGAGTTCCACCAGAGTCAGTTTTTTGCCTCAGTTCCTTACTGTAGACTGTTACTCCTACTATTGGCTGCCTCATAAGAGTTGGAGGAATGAAATGCATCTCAGGTCTCAATATGAAATGTTACAAAAGTAGCCTAATGGACCCAGCAACAAAAGACGGGCGGGTGTGCGAGACTGTTTTTACACACACAGTTCTCCTGCTTGTTTGTTGTTACATCCTGAACTTTCTGTGTGTCTAATTTACTCACCCAGATCTTAAACATCTGGGTCTTTGAACTTCTGCATAGAACTTCTCCCAGAACTTTTGTGTGTAAAAAGTTCTCCTGGTAAACTGCTTTGCTCCAGGCAGCTGTGGTCACTTGGTTTCCATGGCATCCGATCTGGTCTACAGCTGCGGCTACTTTAGGCTGCCTCAGGGCAGTGTTTGTACGAAGAATGTATCCAGGAACTGCCTCAGGGCAGTGTGTGTGTGATGAATGCACCCGGAACTTACTTGTGGACTTGTAAACCCAGAAGATTGAACGACCAGAACTTTAAGGTGTGTGTAAAAATGCCCGTTGTCTCGTGTACTTGGTGTGCTCGTTCTCAGGGCTTTGACGCCCCCTGTAACTGTTTTGATACACTGGAAAATGACCTGTCACTATCCAATACCCTTAGAAGTTATGTCCTCTTTCTGCTCCGTTACTGAAAACTGCCATCCTATTTACCCTCCATACTTCGAGAGGAAAGAAGAGGAGGGGCAATTCCATTGGGAGGAAAAGCAAAGGGAATTGATGAATCCAGACAGTCACAGAGACACAACTTCTCTGAGGCCTGGGCCGCTTTTTGTTTCTCTCTTTGTGTCTCATTCTGATTTTTCATTTTGTTTTCCTCTGTCAAGAGAATTTCTTTAGGTGGATATGATAGATTTATAATCCAATGGGATTTCCCCAGTCAAGTTTGAATGCTGCTCATAGTGCCACACTTCTTAAAAATAGTCACATTTATTTATTCTAACATTAAATACTTGGAAGTGTAAACATCTGTAGAACATGATTCTGTGTCTTACAAAAAAGAAGCAGGGAAAATGGTTGGACAGGGACAGGAATTCCTGGTAGCTCAGGTTTCTGTTGGGCTATGTTTTCACTACGAGAATGGGAAGAGACATTGATATCTTTAGGGTCCGTTCCTGTTTCAGATTTAAACAGAAATCTTTAGTGCCCTCATTTCGTAGGTGGACGGAGTAAGTGTCAAAGTAGCATTTAATTCCCACACTCCACATATTCATTTCAATATGTGGCCTGTGTCATTGTTAAATGTCAGGATGGCCAAGTGGTCTAAGGCACCAGACTTAAGAGTCTGGTTTCCTAACAGCTGTGTAATCTGGTCTCCCATTGGAAATGTGGGTTTGAACCCCACTCCTGACAAGCAATTTTACCTTATACATGAAACCAAACTTGTGTTTCCAGCCATTTTGCCCTAAGCTCTGCACACTCATCTGGGAAAGGACTAATTCATCAGGGACCTGGCATGCAGTCATCCAATCGCATGATTGATTCCCCCAATACGGCTGACAAAAACAAATCCACAGTAGACAGGAAGAGTTTAGACTTAATTTTATTTATTTATTTATTTATGCATCAGCTTTCACTATAGCCATCCCAATAAAATACAAAATACATAATAAATCACTTCACAACAATACACATATTTCCGGCATAAAGCATACTTGTCTGACTAAGCCGAGTTTAGACTCATTCTAAAGCAGGGCTCTTGCCTTGGTCTTGGGTGACAAGGGGTGATTTCAGAAGTGATGCGTTCCAATTCACCACAGTGAATCCCACCCCAGTGTGAACGGATTCACCGTGGGCTGTGGTGACACGTGTGGCCCCAACAGAAGGGACAGGATCGTGACCACCGCCCGGGGGCAATCAGAGATAACATGGGCCGGGGGAACACAACAGACATGCAGTGGAGACGTGGACCGCAGTTCGAGCCCCAGAATGCACCGTGGCTGGGGTCAATTCCTTCCACCGCGGCTGCAGGTTTCCGTTCAGAAGTTACTTTTCATTCACCCCTGCCGTGGTGACCATTCACCACACCTCTGGACCTCCTCCCGCCCCGACCTCACAAAGCGTGGTTAGCTTCACCCCGGACCGCGTTTGACTGTGGTGAACATCTGGATGCGAGCAAACAGACATGCACGACGTTTTCACCACCCCCCGCGTTTGACTGAGGTTGACTGTGGTGGACATTCACCACGTCACTTCTGAAATCACCCAAGCTTTAGCTTGCTACGCCCCCTAGAGGCCCCCCTGCTGCTATCCTAGCCCCTAGATATACATCAACTTGCCACCCAGGGAAGAAGAGTTTGTGAAAGAAACCAGAGAGAAACAATGTTGGACTGCAAAAATTGTACATGTGTGTTAGCAACCATGTAAGAAACTGTAAACAAACTAATAATAAAAACTGTTTCAAGTACACCAGACGCAAGAAGCCTGCTAGAGAGTCAGTTGGGCCATTAGATGTCCAGGGGGTGGAGTGCTCAGGGATGATAAGGATATTACAGAGAAGCTGAATGAATTCTTTGCTTTGAACTTTACTGCAGAGGACGTTGGAGAGATAACCACACAGACTTAGGCTGCTTTCAGACACCCCTCCCCCCCGCGTGCATATCCTGGCTGTGGGAGGGAATGTGCAGCTAGGATATGGGTGGGGCGCTGGCGGTCTGAAACCCCTCTCTGCGTGGCTTTGCTCCTAGTACCACTTCCTGTATCACTGCAGATGTTTGCCAGCAAACTTTGCTGGCAAACATCTGCAGCGATACAGGAAGTGGTACTAGGCTTCATAGGTGATGAATTGGAAGAACTACCGTGACTCTGGAAGAGGTTCTAGAGCAAACTGACAAATTAAATAGTAACAAATCTCCAGGACCTGATGGTATTCACCTGAAGGAACTCAAATATGAAATTGCGGACCTACTAACGGTAATTTGTAAAACTATTGCCACGGTATCTGAGGATTGGAGGGTAGTGAATATAATGCTGATATTTTAAAAGGGCTCCATAGGCAATCCTGGTAACTACAGACTGGTGAGCCTCACATCGGTGCTGGGCAAACTGGTGGAGATGATTATCAAGAACAGAATTACTGGTTATATTGTTTGTAGTAAGGGAGGAGGAGGAGGGTTTTTGCAAATGAGGAGCTATTCCATCACCCCTTTCAGCGTGTTATTATGACACGCTGCTATTTGCTACTTCATTGGATGTAGGGAATGGAGTATTTCTCAGGCTTGGTTATGAAATGGAGAGAGAGAGAGTTACTCTTCCTTCCCTTATTCATGACTGATGGTGTAATTCACGACCACGTTGTGTCGAATCTTTGCCCAGCCCTGGAAATGGCTAACACCTACACCTTTCCTCTTTCGCAAATTAGCAAAACTATTGGGGGAATAAGAAAGAAAGACTCAAAACCTCCTCTTTTGTTTAGAGACTGGCAGCACCATCCTCCACCAAGTTAATTGACATTTTGTCATTGCCTTCAGTGGGTGGAGAGTCTTCTCAGACACTGGAATTCCGGGGAGGGGAGGACAAATGATAAAGTAGATAGAGATACTGAGGTGTAACATTTTCTACGGCTTCTCTAGATTTTCCTCTCATTTACTTCTCTACCATTTTTTGTGCCTGTTTCAACCAAGAGAGCGAGCTACATCCCCTGCCTTTTATCCTGCCTGTGACCCTTGAGAATTCCATGGTAGGTTATATGAGCTCCCCTTTCCCTCCCCCAGAATGGCTCTCCTCACACACCAATACATATACCCCCTAATCCACATGAATTGTCCCCAAGTGAACTCAAAATCACACACACACACACACCAGTAAAGTGCCCTTTTCACTCTGCCTGGCTCCTCCAAATGTCCTGTTCAGAGTCCCACAGACTTACAGGCTAGAGATAAAGCTGTTATTCCTGCCTCTTTCCTCTCTTCTCCCTCCCTAAAGACATGGGCCCCTTTGCTCCTCTGCTCATCTTGAATGTGAAAATGCGATGAGGTATTAACTGCCCAGTTTGCATTTGAAGAAACTTCTATCTTGGAACAGGAAGTGGACAACAAAGAGTGTGGGGGGAAAGGAGCAGTTACCCGCCCCTGTGATCCCAAACTCTTGTTCCACCTGGTCCAGGTAAATCAGCTGTCTATGACTCCCTTGCTAAATAGTAGACAAGAGTCACTGGGGATGAGTCACTGGGTGTTTTTAACTGAGACACATACACACATACACACACCCCCAGCCATGCATCCAACTGCTCATGTGATGGCGGTGCGTGGGGCAGTGCGCCCCCATGGTCCATGCAGCAGCCACTCATGGCCACGCACAGAAAACTCCTGAAAACTCCAGAGTGCCCCCTGTGGTCCAGGGGGACCACCTCCATAGATGGGGCAGCCATGTTGGAAGACGTTAGTTTGAAGTACTCCCCATGGACGTTGCATGCACGGGCGCTCCACAGCTGCACCACTCAGTGACCACAGACACACACACACACACACACCCCGCCTCCTGCAACACTCTAGGTGTAAGAGATTAAGAGACAGCAGAGTAACTAATCAACCATTAGTGTTAGGGAGAGGAGGAAACAGCTTTTCAGATGAAGGGGAATCACATGTCAAAGGAATGGAGTTCACAGCAGTAACACAATGATCCTGCAGATAGGATCATCCGTTAACCTGTTGCTGTTGTATTATGAACCTGATGTGTTTGGAGAAGTGATGAGTTGGGAACTCTGCTCCCCATCATTTCAGTCAGACACACTGTGCAGTGGAATTGCTTTGGGGGAAAGAGGCTAGCTGCCATTATGTTGGGGCTTCTCATGGTTTGCATTCCTTTTCCAGACTTTAGGGCCAGCTTGGATCAACTTACTGACGCAATCAGGTAAATAAGCGCTCTAAAACCACTAGGGGCTCCAAGGGTCTAGATTTGTTCATTGGGTATTGGGAAGTGGGATTTTTATTTGTTTCTTTACATTGTACAAAGAACTGTCATTTTGGTTTTGATTAGGCAGACTGTGTATTGGGGAGTGTTTGCAAAGATCCCTCTTGTGTTAAAGGGTATTTTTAAACGAGATTGATCAACACATGCCTCCCCCAACCATGCATCCAATTGCTCGTGTGAAGGAGCATGCTCCCATTCATAGCCCTGCACAGAGTACCTCTGAAAAATCAGGAGTGCTCCGTGCAGGGCCAGTCATATGGGCAGAGGCTGCTTCTGTGGTCCTGAGTCGCCCCTGTGAAGTGCTCCCCACACATCACATGTTTGGGTGCCCCACAGTCTTGCCACTCAGAGACCACAGACACCCTTTCCCGCCTTGCTCTTTTAAGAACACCCAAAGTCTGAATGGATTCTTTTGCAAACTGGTATGTTTTCTGTGAGGGTTCCCACTTGCAATGGAATCTGATTAAACTGTTTAAAACAACAACACTTAAAAGTGCAGGGTTTTAAGGGATTTTAATGTATTGTTGTATTTTAAATTTAATATTGTGAGCCGCCCTGAGTCTTCACAGAAGGGTGGGGTAAAAATGTAATAAATAAGTATAAACAAATAAAGCAGCTGACTATTTAACAGATAGAAGATGAGGCTTTGGCCTACTGTAAAAGTCTGTGTGTGGACAGATTTTGGCACAGGTGGTTCACTAATCCAGATGGCAGAATTTGACAGAAATGGTTCTGGTTAGAAGGGTGGAATGGCTGAGAGGAATCCCCTAGTCACAGCTAGACATTTCTATGCAAGGTTAAAAGAACTAAACAGAGCTCCACCGTTTCAGTCCTATATGGGTTTCACTGAGTATGCATACATCAGGTAGTCGTGGCCGAGTGGTTAAGGCGATGGACTAGAAATCCATTGGGGTTTCCCCGCGCAGGTTCGAATCCTGCCGACTACGAACTTCCTTTTTACAAATGTGTTAAATAAATATAAGTCCCATCATCAACCCTCGTAAACGTTTTCTCAGGAGGTAGCAGAAATGTATTGAGTACAATCAGGGTTTTTACAATGGACTGAGATTACTAGGGTGCAATTACTGATGAGAGGGAAAGAAAGCACAGGAAAATATTTCTTCTTCTGTGTTCACAGCAGCTATGAGCCCAATGCCATTTGTGTCTGACTGTGTTGCGGTCACTGTGATTTGTCCCTTCTTTCTTCTGTTCATTTTTTTCAATACTTTTTTTTTTAGCTTCATCCTTCTCTGAAGAGACTTTATTGGGAGAAGGGGAAAAGTCTTTGGGGGGGGGGAATGAGAGACAAAGATGGCTACTTCGGAAAGTATGATGGGGGAGAAGCTTGCTTTTTAAAATTAAAAAAAACTTATTGCTGGAGTTTAATACAACCAGTCGTCCCTGGGTGGGCTTGAACCACCAACCTTTCGGTTAACAGCCGAACGCGCTAACCGATTGCGCCACAGAGACTGGTACTGCAGTTTCCAATCTTTGATTTCTTCTAGATTTAAGAAAGATATTTTTATCCTTGGGAGAATTTGGCCTCTTTAATTTCATAAGCAGATGATTCAGAGACATTTAGTTCTGAGTGCATCAGCAGAAATTTGCATTGTACTCCTCAAGTAATCTAGAATAAAGTCTTTGCATCCACAGCTGCCACATCCTCCAGGAACATGTCCAATCCTTCTTGGATCTCAGTTTTACTATCGGCCTCCGCAGAATCCCACAGCAACGAATTCCCCAAGTTAACTGAACATTGTGTGAAAAGAAGTTGGGCGTAGCTATTTTCCCCAGTGCAGACAATATTCAATTGTGGTGCTGCCCTCAACCTCCCCCCATCTTTGCTATTGTAGAACCACTGATTGGAAACACAAAGAAAGCTCTTTGCTCCCCACCCCCAACTTCCCTCATTCATGTACAATTTAATGTTATGCCCCCCCCCCAAAAAAACACGTTCATCCTAACAGTCTTCTTCCTAATTCAAATAGATCAAGCTCAAATAACACTTATTGTTAATGCACTCTGCAGCAGTGTGATGGCTCTCACAGGCCAGAGTGGGGCTGGGTCGGAGGAGGCACTGACCCCCGTCTGGCCTTAGACTACTCCAGGGGAAGATCTGGAGATCAGGGTTTGTTCCCATGAACAGAAACCTTGATATAGTTGTGCCTTAAATTACTTTTACTTCAGGAGCATTCACATGTTGCACGCACGAAACTGTCACTTTTCCAGAGTAGGAGGTGAAGTCTGTCCTCTGGAAAAATTAGGAGCCCCTTCCACCTACTCACCTCTTTTCCCATTGAAGTAACTGTAATGTGAACAAGGCATTGAGGGATATGTCACATCGAGGCTCTTTTGTGGCATGGCCAGTAGGGGGAGCTATATCCATTTGGAGTAGCAGTGAGAATGTGATATTACCAACTTGGAAGTATTTGCATCTAACTCATTCAGTCAGTAGTGACTTTGGTTTCTCGCTGTTCATCACTATCTGCACTGAGGCCACTGGCGTGAGGAAGTGCATGAGATACATTTCCTCACATTCACAGGGATCCTAAAAGACACCCCCTCAGAAGTGACCAGGGGGAAAACACACCCAGGCCCAAGAGATGGAGCGAGACGGCAAAGTCGCCCACATCTGAGCCCCACTCAGACCCTGCTGCCCCTGGCCTCTTGCCACCCAGCTCTGCCCAGCAGCCACCCAGCAACCTGGAAAGGAGATGGGTCTGTTAGTGACCAGATCCCAGCACTGAAAGATGGTACTCCCAGCTCTCCATTTCCCATCCCACGTGTGGGCACATGTCCCGCCCCCCCATCACCTTGAACACAGATACGTCTCAGATCCTGACTCCCATGGGCTCACATCCCAGGCTTCAATTTCCAGGGCAATGGGCATCAGTCCCAGTCTTCAGTCCTTCTCCCAACAAGCACACACCATGGTCATCAATCCCCCACCCCCTCCGCACCCATGACAGGCAAATACCCTGGTCTCTAATTCCCTGCCACACTCCAGGCCACACAACAGGGGCACTCTCGTCTCCTATCTTGTCCTCCACCAGGCACATGCCCCAGTCTTCGACCCTTCCACCAAAGAAGCACATGGCCTGGCCGCTGACCCCCTACACCCACCCAAAGCCTGGGCACAAGCCCCAGTCTCTGAATTCCTCTCCCATTCCCAAACACAGACACGTGCCCTAGCCTGCATCCTGCCCCGCAAAAGATACACGCCCTGTTTCCTATCCTTTCCTACCAGGCACATCCCCAGGTTTGAGATCCTCCCCCATGTGGGCACATGTCCTGGTCTCCTCCCCTCCCTACCAATGTCCTCATGCTAAATCCCACAACCCATGGGCACGCCTTAATATCTGATTCTCCCTCCCCACTCATGGTGGGGGGCACACGGTCTGGTCTATATTCTCCCTCCTCCCTTGGGGCACAAACCTGTTCCCTCTTTCCCCCAGGAGTACTCACCCTGCTTTCTGGTCCTCTCCCTAACAGGCACATGCTCTGCTCTCCCAGCACACTCTGTCCATTTTTGATTCTCACCCATCAGAAGGATGATGAGAAAACTAAGTAAGTGCCGTGATGGGGCATCGAGAAGCCCATTGGCACTGACACTGATGCCCTGCTCTCAGCTCCTCTCAACCTGACACTCAGTGCACCTTGACAAGTTGGGGCTGGGGGTTGCGGTTACAGGACGCTGGTGATGGTATCAGCTGCCCTTGTGCCTGTCGGTCACAAGCTCCCTCAGTCTGCATGAGAGATTTCCTATGCCCAGAACAGGTGCACTGTCCCTGCCTCCCCTCGAAATCAGTGATCCCTATTACCTGTCCATTCTTGTCATTCCCAATCACACTGCCCTCCAGAATGCATCTGCGCGGCTGGTATCTGGGCAGAGGGGATCCCATCCCCCCTTTTCTACTCCCCAGTTGCCTGCATTTAGGAGGATCCAGAGGGCTGGGTGTGTCTGCCTACAGGGGTACGTGAGGATGAGTGGGTGTGGAGTGCACATGTTCGTGTGCAACAGCAAAACCACTGGCTCAGGGCAAGAGCTCATCAAGCCTGCTGTTCCCCAGACTCCCAGCCAAACTACCTCACACGAGGACTTTCCTGTGATCCTATTACCCCCATCTCTTCCTTCTGCCTCACATGAAAAGAGGCCGGTTTTATCCCAGCATCCCTTCTCCTTTGCTTTCACTAGAAGGGGAGAGCAGGTTATCCAGAGGGTGGGTGAGGAGTCCTCATCATTGGAAATGTTTCATAATACAATAGGTTGCACGCATAAGCATCTCCCAAGGGAAGGTCGAGTGTATAATTAATCCCATTTCTGTGGGAGGAGGATTGAATAGATGACCTCTCAAAATCCCTTCCAGGTAAGCTGCCCTAGCTGCCTGGTACTCCCTTTGTGATGATGATCCAGTTTCAAATATCTCCTTGCCATTCTGCGAATTATAGCAATCTAGGGGGGGCTTCCACAACAGTCCTCTGAATGAAAACGTTCCAGCCAGCATTTGAAGAGAGAGGCGTTAGGATCTAAAGATGTCGTCACCTATTCCTGTGTGACCCTGATCAACTGGAAGACTTGCTCCATCTTCCCTTTATAGTAATATTTATCCTCCCCTGAGAATCAGATTAATACATCTATCATAACATGGAAGCTAGAACTTTTATTTGGCAGTAAAATGCAGGTCTTATAACCTTATTCGCTATGGCAGTTGGTAGAGTGAGGAGAGAAATTGTTTACGCTATTCATTTTATGTGGTTAATAGTTTTCTGATTTTACTGGTTTATCTCCATGTAGTATTACTCTGGGCCGGTGTATCAATGCTGTTTTGTAAACCTAGTGATTTTAATGTGTATAATTTGCTGTTTGCAGTTATCTGCGATGAGCACAGAGAGCCAAACTCTCTTTTCTAAGTTGCTGTTTTACTAACATCTCATAAGCAAGCCTGAGAAATACTTCATTCCCCACATGCAATGAAGCAGCAAATAGCAAGATTCATACAACGCTGGAAAGGGTGGTGAATAGCTCCTCATTTTCAAAAGTCCTCATCCTTTCTTACTGCACTCCTCCTCTCTTACTGCATTTCCAGAAGGCCTCCTCATCCTCCTCTCTTACTGCAGTCAGACAACCTTGCAAACGCACACTCTGCAGTGATCAACTTTTTCATTAGGCAGATGTTCGAAAGAATCCAAACCCGACCAGAAGGAGATCTAAGAGCCAGAAGTGATTCTGCCTCTCTCTCTTCACTTACCAGGGGAAAGGGCGTCTTCCAACCAATGAGACGCAGGGGATTCAAAATTAGCCAATCAGCAAATATTTGACCTAACTGCAAATTTGACAAAGTGGATTCGAAATTGGCCAATCATTCAAGAATTCTGAAAACGAATGGCTCTGGCTCCAAGAAAAGGTTGTAGGTGTGAGAGTGAAAAGCCAGGGGGGCAGGAGGGTTTTACCTACAAGGATGGGAGATATGCAATGTTTTCCAGGCGAGTGGGAAGGCTGGGGGGTGAGGGATATCACTGAGGGACATTGCGGCTGGAGCTGCTTAAAGCGTTTGACTAACGTTGCTGGGTATTACTATCTTTTGTAATCAGGATGTCAGATTTTCTCAGTCTGATAGTTACAACAGCTGCCATGCAACTAGTAAAATTGAAAATACTCAGCTCAGACAAAACTACTCTCTTAGGACTGTTATCTGGTCAGCCAGCTCCTCGTTAGTATAGTGGTGAGTATCCCCGCCTGTCACGCGGGAGACCGGGGTTCAATTCCCCGACGGGGAGAATAGAAATTTTTCTTTTCAGTTGGTGAGGTTCAGTCACCCTAGACGGATCCTATGTGGGTGTGCACTTCTGTCTCGTAGACAAGAAGTTGATAATAAGAATGATCTTAATGATACCAAAGGGGAAAGACCTCAGTGAATTCACCCCTTTCTCCAAAAGGTGCCCATTGATCACTTAGAATTTATTTCAAAACAGGGAGTGCTAAATGCGCAAGTCAAAGCTTCTCTATTTATTGCAACAAGTTTCTTTGGAGATGCAACATTGTTTCCCTGGTGTATTTTTGCCTGGGAGGGAAATTTCTGTATCGCCAGAAGCTGGGATGGTAGCAAAATGGCCCCAAGGGAACGTAGCGAGCTAAAGGTTGGCCCTGTGCTTTTTGTGCAAGTCCCAAGTGTCTCGCACTAGCTTGTCTAAATGTCTCACATGGATTGTTTTTTGTGGGACGGCATATTGGAGAAATCAGTCGTGTGACTGAGGTGCCAGGTCCCCTCTGTTTCAGTCCTTTCCCAGAACAGTTTGCAGAGCTGAGGGCAAAATATGTACTTGGTTTCATCTTTAAAACAGAACCACTTGTCAGGAGTGGGATTCGAACCCACGCCTCCATGAGGAGACCAGATTACATAGTTGCTAGGAAATCAGCCTCTTAAGTCTGGCGCCTTAGACCACTCGGCCACCCTGACAGTTACACGAAAAACATCTTGACACAAATTAGACGGATGTTCTGAAAATTGGGTACTACTGTTATCAAGAGCTTCCCTCTGCTCTCGTTATTTATCACTACCTTTCAAATGGTAACATGGTGACCTCAAAGTAAGGTCAGAAATTACATTCTCATGGCCACAAGGAGACCCTCTAGTCCAGGGATGAAGACGCAAAAAAGCATAGATGGACCAAAAGTTCCACCAACGTTACAAGGACCATGAAGCCTTAAGTTTCTCCACAGAGCCGGCTGCCCCCCCAGCCCTTGTCAGTTAATTTATGAGCACCTGGTTGGAGTAGCTCTTTGAGAAGCATCTCAAATTGAAGTGCTAACAGTTCAGAAGAACTTTTTAAATCGTTCTTTCTGATGACTTTTGAACATTGGGGAGGCCCTCTGAACTGAAAAAAGGTAAATTGAAGACACTGTGATGCTTGCGTTCACAAGCCTTGCCTTTCCAACAGACACATGTTAGGATGAAGCTTATAAAATGATACCATGGATTCATGCTTGCAGTTTGATGGACTCTGTGGTCTAGGCCCTTAGGGATAGGATTCTCACACAGGTGCAGCGTTCGAATACAGTACGTTGCTGAGGATGTCTTTCTTACGTTCATTAATGCGCAAAAGGGAAACGTGGTGGTGGAGTTTATATGACGGTCGGAGAGCTCTGCTGCTCACTATTGGAGTGCAAGGATGGAGAGGATCCTTGCTGCCAGCAGTGCAAGGGGAGGGGAATGGGGTGCATGAAGCCTGGGCAATTGGATTGCATATTCTAAATCTCTTGGGGGAGGTTGCTGTCTACTCTGTCGCGTCCCACTAGCCACAACCCTAGTCCCATTATGGACTCGCTCTTCACCCGGTTTCGGTTTCCAACAGGCAAATATTGAAATGATAAAAAGCAGATTTCAAAACACTCGTTTCTACAATATTTCTCTCTCTGGCTAATTTTCAGCTTATTGATATTATCCTGCGACTCAGACACCACGCAAGTCCAGAAAGCTCACATTACATGACAAATAGTACGGTTCTAAAAGCAGGGCACTTCCGTGAATAAGCTTTAGGCTCCTCTAAGACATGAAGTCAGGTCATGGATTCAGAGTACTAAGCATTACACCATGGAACCTTCAAACCACTTAATAGAAGAGGAAATAAACGAAAATAAAAGGCGTTTTGGTGACTGCAAGTAAGTTTCACAGTATTTTATCAGCAGCAAAATTTCACCGGGCTTGAAAAAGAAAACGTGTTTAAAACAGCAGTTTGTTACATGGTTGCTGACAGGGGGGGCGGGGAATTCTTTACCCTTCCATTGTTCAAGTTCAAACCCAGGATATCCTGTTCATAAGGCAGCAGACAAACTAAATTTACTATGGTGCTTTATACTCCAGTTTATCATCATCTGACCAGATTATAACACTCAAAACTTTTTCTCAATAAAATCAACCAAATTACAGATTTGATACATTGTGTAAACAGACACATGCAGAAGCCGACATAGCACTGAACATGCATTATGCAAACAGCGAAACACTCATTAGAGTTTCCAGCCTCTTTCATTGATTAAGTGGTGGCTCTTAAAAGAGCCTTTAGAGAACAATGGTTGAGGATTCAAGCCCGCTCCCCGCGGATGCGGCGGGCCAGCTGGATGTCTTTGGGCATGATGGTGACTCGCTTGGCGTGGATGGCGCACAGGTTGGTGTCCTCGAAGAGCCCCACCAGGTAAGCCTCGCTGGCCTCCTGCAGGGCCATCACCGCCGAGCTCTGGAAGCGCAGGTCGGTCTTGAAATCCTGCGCGATCTCCCGCACCAGGCGCTGGAAGGGGAGTTTGCGGATCAGCAGCTCGGTGGATTTCTGGTAGCGGCGGAT
>QEPC01001766.1:848290-905676 GCA_003113815.1 Sphenodon punctatus
GAAAAAGGTGACAACCCTACTCAAGGCTGGGATTGCCACCTCTGCACATTTTTTTAAGGAACACTTATGAAAAATACATGTTGCAGGTCCTGCATTGATGCCTTGGCACCAATACAGGCCCTGCAACATGTATTTTTCATGTGTTCCTTAAAAATTTGCAGAGGGGGCAACCCTACTCAAGACAGAGACCCTAAGTTCATCATCAGGAGTCTGAATGCCTTAACAAATCAAGAAGCAACAGTACAGGGTATTTTCAGAAGTGATGCTACCACTGGTGGCCACCCATAGTGGTGTCCCGTCTGCTCCTGCCTGCCAGATGTTTGCTGTGGGCAGGAGCAGAGTTTACCCCGGACTGTGGCAGGGTAACTCTGAGAGGCAGATAACGCACAAGTTTAGACTGTTCACATGAATTCGGCAAGAACACTTTTAGAGGAGGAAAATAAAGCACAAGACTATGTCAATAAGGTTAAGGTTCCACCAAGACCTTGGTACTTAACCACTGCATTCAGAACGCTAACCATTACACCATGGAACCTCTTAGAGTAGTAACAGCTTTGTGCCTCCTTCCTTTCAAAACCCCTGCTCTTTCTCCCCCTCAAATTCCCCAATAAATTCTATGTATTGAATCAATTAGCACAGCATTTTCAAATTGAGAGAGTGCATTTTTGTACTCTATTGTAGCAGATTTTTCACGTAATACTTACCTGCTTTAAAAAACAATGAACATGTAACGATCTTTGGTTGTAAACAGACAAGACAATAGCCCACTGGAGTCTGGTTAGCCCCCATTCACATGTTTAACATGTAGACCCTAAGAAATGGGCAGCCCCTGCATGTATTTCTTGACCATGTGGCAGGCCCCCCCACTCTGTTAGCTTCTTGGCAGTGCACAAACATCCAGAAGAGTCCTATTTGTACTCGAATCCCACACCTCTTCTCTGGGGTTCCCAACTCTTCCATGCTGCTGTAACGGCAGCAGGGTTGCACAGAGTCTGTTCTCCAGCATGCATGCATACATGTTGGAACCCCGTTGCGTGCATGTGCCGCTGGACGAGAGCAGAGGCAGCCTCGCAGGATGGGTTTGACAGTTCTCTCTGTTCTTCAGCTCTTGCCCAACTGCAGCAAAGGCCAGAGTCTTCGTCATCTCCCAACTGCTCTGGGCAGCCGCAGACAAAAGCAGACGCCATTGGGCTTGCCCTGGCAAGCAACTCGGTGCAATCGCAAGCAAAAATTGTTAATTTCAAAAGAGAAGCAAATATGAGTGACCTTTAACCAATGAGCCACTTAGCTTCCACATACATTGCAAGCGCAGTGACCTTCCCCAGCGTGCAGATTCACCACCCCCACCAGCCCATTTCTTTACATTCAGTGGTTCCCTTCCCCAGCCCAATTACAAAATTCCATGCGGTGGCAGCTATAACATTTTTACATGACTTAACATTTTGTACCCACTGTTGACTGGCCACACTACATGCCTGAGGAAGGTCCCCATGTGCCTTGAAAGCTTGCTTATTTTCACCAAGCAGTTGTTCCAATAAAAATTATAATTCAAACCAGTTTGCTTCCCTCTCTGTCACTTGGGACCAACACAGCACCATACAATGTCTCTGGAGAACTAGATGGAGACAAAGTATTTCAGATGATCGCTTTTATTTTATTTATTTCATGATTATTTTTTTCTTGGACCAACTTGTTAGCATGTGCAAGCTTTCAGGCCACACAGCAGGACCCTTCCTCATGCTGGCAACAAATCAGAACTGAAGACTGGACAATACAACAGTGGAGAGGACACCGACATTGCAAATGCAAACTTAAAGCAAAGAGAAATGTATAACCTGTGTAAAATTGGCAAAAATCAGGGCAACGGCTAGAAGGGAAGAGGAAAGGTGTGGTGGTGGTTAGCATTTCAAGAAAAAGGACACACCGCAGAGGTGCGGAGGAGGGTGAAAGAAATCACTGGGGAGGGTACAGATGGGAAGAGTTGAACATTTTACAGTGGCAAAAAGAAAAACGAAATGATGGCCAAGGTAAACGTGGGGTGATGACTATCTGACACCTCTCCCCCCTGTTCCAGTCTTTGGTTCTCTCTGCATTGTCTTCCCACCTTCTCCCGTACTGACCCCTTGACCTCAAACTCCCTCCCCATATACTCTACTCTTCCCAACCTTTGTATCTCACCAAAAAACATCTAACACCAAGCCTTCCCTAGTTCCTCGTCCCCACAGGCTGCTGGCTAATATTCCTTCCCCAAGCATCTGGCTGCACAACAGCACCTCCTCCCGGAGCTTGAACCTATGCTAAGGCTTGCTGTGCGGCCGGACACACAGAAATAAATTTACAGGGAAAGACACCCAATTCCTTTCATTCAGAAATCTGTATAAAATGGGGAGTGGTCCGTGTGATGCC
This sequence comes from Sphenodon punctatus, assembly GCA_003113815.1. Lineage (NCBI taxonomy): Eukaryota > Metazoa > Chordata > Lepidosauria > Sphenodontia > Sphenodontidae > Sphenodon > Sphenodon punctatus. The sequence goes on from QEPC01001766.1 coordinate 850,697, forward strand.
AGTCACGTGTGCAGGGACTGCCTCTGTGGCCCGGGTAACTGCCTCTGTGACGAGCTCCCCGCGCGCATCACGGGGGTGGATGCCCTGCAGCTTATGCCAACTCAACAGCCACAGCCTCTCCCCCCCAACACCCCAATCTTGCTCTTTTAAATACACCCTAAGCTGAACATGCCCTTGCAACTTCACGAATGTACCCGTCTCTCCCTAATCTCACCTTTCGCCATCCTAGCTTGTGCTGCCAGGCAGGGACCTGTCCCTAGGATCAATCATTGATTGTTCAGCTCCAGCCACATGGTTTTTGTTTGATAGGATCTTTTCCGGGTTCATTTTTCTTGAGAAAAATCTGGATTCAGATTTTTTTCCCTCCGAATAGGTATGTTCTGCTTCTTTCAAAATAAACTAATGCAGATGTACTAGCCTGCATCTTTTGGGATCTCCCTCCCCACGACAAATGCTTGCAGATACCACACACCCAGACAAGGCCATAACAATTCCTCTTACCTTGGAGAGCTTTGACATTCAGATAACCCAATGATACTTCTCATTTCTACAGCGCGACTAGGCATACGCTGCGCTTTACAGTCACAGATTTTGGAGACAGGTCCCTGCCCAGGGGGCTGACAATTTAAGATGAACATGGATGAGGGGAATGCACAGTCCCATTTGTAATAGATGGGGAACGGAGGCTGAGAGATTGGGTGAAAACAGACATGACGCAAACTCCACATTAACACTTCTTATGCACGGCTGCAGAGCACCGATACAGTCCTGCAACGTGCAGAAGAAGTGTTCGAGCTGTGAACGTGGAGGCAGCATTAGGTCTGTTTTCACCTGTTGTGACTTGCCTAAGGCCAGCCCAGCCAGTTCCATGGCTAGGTCACACTGAAACATTTTCAGTGGAAGTTCACCAAGTATCTTTTNGTGTGCGTGTTTACTTCACATTTGAAGGGGGGAAAACCCTACAAAATAATCAATTTCTAGTCCTTGCATCAAAACCAAAGCGTTTCTTAGTATAAACTATTACTCTTACACTACAGCCCCTCTCCAAGAAAAAAAACCATTCAAAATCTTGTTTATGTTTTAGATCTTAAAATACCTATTTACTGAATCAAAAACCAAATGATGGTAAGAAAACCTACTGGCTGAGCTGAAGGGATTGTGGGGAGTTCTTATCTAAGGAGTGGCAGCACCCTGCTCCTTTGCTCCATGAACATGGTCAAGCATCTAGCAACTGAAGACTATTACAAACAATGCACATTTGGGGGGGGGGGGGGTAAGTGGGGGTATAAATAAGCCTCGTGTACAAACACGAACAGTGAGCCGCGTTTCTCGAACCCCACTCTTTGCCCCTCATCGGACCAAGAGCAGAATGGAACTGGGGAGTCCTGCACCCAGACCCCCCAAAAAGCATCTCTCCATCCCAAGTAGATTCCTCCCACTGTATTGGCTTTCTGCCTTTTCACATGCCTGTTTTATCCACTAGGGAGTAAGAGAAGGACAAAGATGAAGGAACTATTGTCACAGATCTCTCCACCCTGCTTTAGGAACGGTAAATCTGGGGAGCTAGAGTGATTAATCCTTAGTCTAAAAAAATGTTCTCTCTCCCCTAGGAGCCATAGAGGTTTTGTGTCCTGGCACCTACTCCCTTACCATAATTCACTCTTCAGCATAGGAATTTGATATAGGAATTGGGAAGGAACTAAATAAAAACAATGGTCTGCATATGACCCCAGAGGTAGGCACCAACAATCGTTTGGAGAACCTACCTACTTAGCAGAAGGGAGCAGGAGCCGATATGGGCTGCCTTAGTAAAGTGAAATATACATAGAACAAACCCTTTAAAGTTTGAACAAAAAGGAGTATTGATTTCAATCACATCTTGGCAAGTTTTAAAAGACCTATTAATTTTTCTGAAAATGTGCAACACAAACATTCGTAGGAGAAAGTGAGAACAGTTCCTTTGCAGAAAAGGTCGGTGGCTCTTAAAAGAGCCTTTCGGTTACAGATAGGAAGTCAGGAATGCGCAGAAGTTCAGGAGCAAGTTACTTGGAGCTCGTGTACTTGGTCACCGCCTTGGTGCCTTCGGACACCGCGTGCTTGGCCAGCTCCCCCGGTAACAGCAGGCGCACGGCAGTCTGGATCTCCCGGGAAGTGATGGTTGAGCGCTTGTTATAATGCGCCAGGCGAGAGGCTTCCCCAGAGATTCGCTCGAAAACATCGTTGACGAAGGAGTTCATGATGCTCATGGCCTTAGAAGAAATCCCCGTGTCCGGGTGAACTTGCTTCAACACCTTGTAGACATAGATGGAGTAACTTTCCCGCCGGACCTTCCGTCGCTTCTTATCTCCTTTTTTCTGAATCTTGGTCACGACTTTTTTCGAGCCCTTCTTGGCCACAGGCGCGGATTTCGCTGGTTCAGGCATCCTCCCTGCTTGTTCCACACAGATTAATAACAAAAACGAAGCTGTGTGTGCCCGGTATTTATACAGCTCGCATGCAAATGCGGGTAGTCTAAACTGATAATCTTATTGGCTAATAGCAGTATGATGTCATTCCTTGCGCTTTAAGTTTTCATGCAAATAATCGGATTGCACGATTTCCATTCTCATTGGATGGTCCCAAATGCCTTGTTTCCAATTGGTCAAATGGAAAGTATGTTTTCTATTGGGTAAATAGGTCATGTGCACGGGGCAGCCAATCGAGATTCGTGCTTTAACATCCCTGGGAGAGCATAAAAACGCCGAAGTAGCTAGTTTGTTACTCAGAGAGAATCTGATTTTGCAAGTGGAAGCGAAGCGAAGCGGAGAGTTTAGTGCAGAAAATGTCTGGACGCGGGAAACAAGGCGGCAAAGTGCGGGCTAAGGCCAAGACTCGCTCCTCCCGCGCCGGGCTGCAGTTCCCCGTGGGCCGAGTGCACCGTCTCCTACGCAAAGGCAATTACGCCGAGCGCGTCGGGGCCGGAGCCCCGGTCTACATGGCCGCGGTGCTGGAGTATCTAACCGCGGAGATCCTGGAGCTGGCGGGCAACGCTGCCCGGGACAACAAGAAAACCCGCATCATCCCCCGGCACCTGCAGCTCGCCATCCGCAACGACGAGGAGCTGAACAAGCTGCTGGGCAAAGTCACCATCGCGCAGGGCGGCGTCCTGCCCAACATCCAGGCCGTGCTGCTGCCCAAGAAAACCGAGAGCCACAAAGCCAAGGGCAAGTGAAGCCGCCGCCGCCGCTCGGCGTGAAAAGGGGGAGATTTCTCCCGTCCGTTTAACTCAACCCCAAAGGCTCTTTTAAGAGCCACCCACAATCTCAGAGAAAGAGCTGTTAATTGTCTTAATGATTTCTTATCAACGTATCAGAAACTAAGTCCACAATTATTACAGTTATCGATATCTCAAACATAACCTGCTTCATCCCACCCCAACAATATTTCTCCAGCCAACCCACTTAAATCAGTGACCAAATCTCCCATTGGCTTTAATGGTTGAGGTTTGTATTGAACGGGAATTCTGTACAAACTTGCCCGGTATCTTGCACTCCTTACGCAACACAGGCTCATTTAAAGCGCCACCAATTCATAAAAGTGTCTGGCCTTTGATTTGTAATGGATACAAAGTCCTCATGATTTCTCAGGTCCAACACGGCAGCCCCGCTCTCTGGCCTGTAGTTCCCCTTTTGTGGTTGCTGGCAAGTTAGTTTAGCGGAGCTTCAAATGGACCAACTGGAAACAAGTAAAAACTCCGCCCCCATCCAATGGGAATGGTTATTTTGCAATCCGCTTATTTGCATGGAAATTGAATCACTGGGGACTGTGAGTGAATTGTCTTTAGCGAACTGAGAAAGGGGACGGCGGGAAGTTTCTAGCCAGTTTCGTTGGCGCTCATTCAACTGGGCTCACCTCAATGAAGTTTATTCCCTATATTTGTACCACCCTTCATTGTCTGTCATTAAAGCTTCTGCTAACAAAAAGCTACAGATCGAGTAGGCTATCTTAAATGAATTAAAATCTAAAGAATGCCAATATTTCCTGTCCTAGCTAATTGTTTCTGTTTTGATATATTATATTAAATGCTGAATTGATTATTAATATATTGTGGTGGTGTTACTAACATATTCACTTTTATGTTGCAACGGGTCATGAGGGCGCTGTATAAATCAATCGGTGTAGATGTAGGTTTTCCGAAAGGGGAAGGCTCCACATCCAAAGCTGTCCCACGCTGAAGCCGCACAAAACAACAAAGGCAGCTTCTCAGCTTCAGTACAACAACTGGGGGGGGAAATGGAGACAATAGGGTTGGTTTTATGATTATACCCAATCGCTGTCCAGGGTGGGAAATTCAATCGCCGCATAATAGCCACGCTTAGCCAATCAGGAGAAAGGTTTTGCCTGAAGGCGGGACCTTTGGCATCTTAGTTATTCGAAATTTATGAAGCGACACAAAATTGCAAGAGCAGGACGGTTTTGTTGTTCTACCCAATCGCTGCCCAGAGCGGGAAATTCAAACTGTAACCGCTGCGCTACAGCTCTCAGCCAATCAAGAGAGGAGGTTGCCTATAAATACGGCAGCCGCCGCTGGAGCTCTTCCATTTGGTTAACGTGCTAGCGTTACCTGCAAGGGAGAGATGGCCCGGACCAAGCAGACCGCGCGTAAATCCACCGGCGGGAAGGCGCCCCGCAAGCAGCTCGCTACTAAGGCTGCTCGGAAAAGCGCCCCAGCCACCGGCGGTGTCAAGAAGCCGCATCGCTACCGGCCCGGCACCGTGGCACTGCGGGAAATCCGCCGCTACCAGAAATCCACCGAGCTGCTGATCCGCAATCTTCCCTTCCAGCGCCTGGTGCGGGAGATCGCTCAGGATTTCAAGACCGACCTGCGCTTCCAGAGCTCGGCGGTTATGGCTCTGCAGGAGGCCAGCGAGGCTTACCTGGTGGGGCTCTTCGAGGACACCAACCTTTGCGCCATCCACGCCAAGCGAGTCACCATCATGCCCAAAGACATCCAGCTGGCGCGCCGCATCCGCGGGGAGCGGGCTTAAACTGCTTCAATAATGCTCTAAACAAACAAAAAGGCTCTTTTAAGAGCCACCACTTAATCAATGAAAGAACCTGAAATGATAGTAGCACAATGTCCCCCATAGGTACCTTGTTACCATTTGCGCATGCGCTTATAGCTCTAATTACATGAATAATCACTCGGTCAGGCATGTTCCTAATGCTGCTTTTATGTTAATTTTATGGTTGCGCTATTCTCGATTCAACGCCCTCTGGATTTTTTTCGTGGGGTTTTCTATGCAATTATAAATAAATGCGTACACTTCACTCTCGCTCATCCTTACTAGGATGCTTCACTCAACTATTCTAAACCAGGCCTGGGAAGAGACACGACCATTATAGCAAACGAGAAAAAACAAGGTTTTTAAACTTTAGTAACGAGGGCAGCAGGCTTCTAACAGCGGCCCTTTCCCCTCGTGATTTCCCCCCCCCCCCTTCAATCCTGTAGAAATCTGTTTATTTTAAAGTCGGTGTAGAAAAATGTGCTTTGAATGTTTTCCGATACTGCGTTTTTAGCCGCTGGTCAAGCCTAATCCTCTTCCACCCCAGCCTCCCCGCTCCTTATGGAGTTTGCAATCTCCCCGCTTGCCCGCCCCGGGGAGCCCCGTACTGAGCAGGCTTTGGAGAGTTCATATCGAGTAAACTCAACTAGACTCGCCTGCAAAAATGCACGAGCTGCCTTAGAAACGCCCCCCTCCCCCCGACAGTGAATCAGCTTTCCGGTGAGCGGGTGGGTGGCTCTTAGAAGAGCCTTTGGGGGGTGGTGGGGATTGTGTGGTTTTTTTTTCCCTCTCCAAGCGGAAGCGGCTTCACTTCTTGGACGCTGCCGCCTTCTTCGCTTTAGCGGTTTTCACTTTGGGCGTCCTCGGCTTGGCTTTAGCCTTTGCTTTAATCGGGCTCCTGGCGGCTTTCTTGACCAAAGCTTTGGCTTTAGGGCTTTTCGCTGCCTTCTTTGCAGTCGCTGGTTTCTTGACTTTTCGGGGGCTCTTTTTGGCCGCAGATGCCGCGGCTTTGGGGGATTTCTTGGCGGCGATGGCCGGCTTCTTAGCAGCCGATTTCTTACTCTTCGCCGCGGTCGTCGGCTTTTTCTTGGCCGCTTTCTCCTTGGGCTCAGCCTGCTTCTTGTTGAGCTTGAAGGAGCCCGAGGCGCCGGTGCCCTTGATTTGCACCAAGGTCCCTTTGCTCACCAGGCTCTTGAGCCCCACCTTGATGCGGCTGTTGTTCTTCTCCACATCGTATCCTGTTGCCTCCAGTGTCTTCTTGAGGGCGGCCAGGGAGACCCCGCTGCGCTCCTTGGAGGCGGACACCGCCTGGGTCAGCAGCTCGGCCACGCTGGGGCCGGGAGCTTTGCGCGCTTTGGCCGCGCCCGCCGCCTTCTTGGCTTTGTTTGCTGGCGCCTTGGTAGCGGCAGGAGCCATGGGAGGAGCCGCTGGAGCAGTCTCAGCCATTCTCTGCCAAGCGCAGAAAACAATCTTCTTTCGCTCAAATCACTGTAGACACGGTCTGAGCCAAAGGCGCGCCGCTGCCCGGTATATATAGAGGAGGAGCTGGGCTCTGATTGGTGCGTTTCACATACTGCGCTCTCAGAGACAGAAATGCCCCTTCTCTTCCCACTTTGTGTTTCTTGAGCTTCAATAAACCGCAAAATACTAAAAATCCGCTTCATAAAATCTCTCCCTTTCAGGGCAAAATAGACCGGGTAACTGTGTGTTCTTACCTGTCCGTTTTTCCCGCTCCGGGAAAATCGATTGTTGTTTTAAATGAGACTCAGAGGCTGCAATTCCAAGCTCCGGAATCCTTCTGGATTGTAAACTTCTGTGTTTTGGGGTCTACAAATAATTTCCATTTGGAAACAGGTGCTGGGAAATAACGTGACAGGAGTTTTTGGACGGTTTGAAATGAATTGGTGCAGAAACTATCCGCTCTCGAATGATATTTGAATGATAAAAGCAGTTTAAACTGGCAGAAGTAACACAGTCATTTGCAAGCTTTGTGCTAGGACAAAGGAAGCCTTGCTATTACTTTTTGAACTTATTCTAATAAGGGACTGCATTTCTAATTAGTTCTATTCCCTTTTCTTTTCAGCTAGAGTCCTCTAATATAAAAATCCTATGTTGCTGTTTTTCCATAACCGCTTCCTCCCTAGTTATATATTTATTTATTTTCCTAACTGGTCTCTCCCAGGTTATTCCCCACTTAAAGATACCTGTCTTGCATTTGCTGAGTCTAATTCTGAGTTGTTATATGGCTAAAGAAAGAGGCCTGTGTTGCCTCAAAATTTACCTTCTCTCTCACTAACAGAAATTGGTCCAGTAAAAGAGACCAGATTGAACTATTTTGTCTCCAAGCAACAGTTTTATCTCTGAAGTGAAAGGCACAGGGTATGATTTTCCTTGATGTCTTCTTACATGAGTTGGATGAATTTTCTCTCAACAGGCAGATCACAAGAAGGAGCAGAAATTTTCAGAACAGAGTAACTGTTGGTAGCTCTCTCCCCTCACCCCCAATGAGCTATGTTTACATAACAGGGAAATGTCATGAAATCATAGGTATGTTATGTATCCAGAATATCAACGCATTGTGTACATCACTTGATTTTTAATAAGTTGTTTATCCTATTTGGTAAACTGTTCTGAAGGCCATAGCCAGGGAGCCGGAGTTTGCCCAATGTACACACACAGTGAATACAAATCCTTGGCCATAGATATAAAAACATAAGAAGTGCCATACTGGCTCAGATCAATGGTGCATCAAGCCCAGCATCCTGTCTCCGACAGCGGCCAGTCTGTCGCGTGGGAGGAAGTACCCAACAGGTCATAACAAGGCGATCCGTTCCCTGTTTTTCACTCCCAGCTCCCAACAGTCAGAGGTTACATGTCACACAGCCTACGTGACTGTTCATGGACCTACTCCCTAAGAACTTATCCGATCCTTTTTTTTTAAACCGAGGTGTACTATTGACCTTGATCTGGCAACAAATTCCCACAAGTTAATGGCGTGCTGAGTGAAAAAACACTTCATTTGTTTAAATCTGCTACTAGGGAATGTCCCCTTGTTCTAGTACTATTTGAGAGGGTAAATATAACCACTCCCTATTTACTCGTTCCACACCACTCGTGATTTTATAAACTTCCATCATATCTCCTCTGCCGTCGCTTTTCCAAGCTGAAGAGTCCCAACCCATCAAGCCTCTCCTCGAAGAGAAGCCGTTCTCCACCCCTCATCATTGCCCTTCTTTGTATCTTTTCTACTTCTACCATGGGTGTTTTCAGACAAGCGCCTCTCCATCCATTACCCACCCATCATGCCTGTTGCAGGTCTGCATTAGTGCCCTGTGCAGCCCTGCAGCATGTAGGAGGGGTAGGTAATGGGTGTGGAGGCGCGTGTCTGAAAACACCCTTAATCTTTTATATTTATTTGTATTTTAGAAATATTTTACCCCACCCATCCTGCCGCAGGCAGTTCTGGACAGTTTATAGAGGGATCATGATATTTTCTGTTTTGTGTTCTATCCCTTTCTTAGTCATTCCTAACATTCGGTTTGACCACTGCCACACGATGAGATGAGGCTTTCAGTGTATTCTCCACAATGACTCCAGACCAAGATACATTTCCTGAGCGGTTACCCCTAATTTACAGCCCAGCATTGTGTGCATATCGTTTGGATTATTTTTCCCTGTGCGCATCACTTTGCACTTGGAACATCAAATTTCGTCTGCCATTTTGTTGCCCGGTCACCCAGTTTTGCAAGATTCTCCTGCAATTCCTCACAGTCCGCTTGGGTTTTAACTACCTTGAATAACTTTGTGTCATCTACAAAACTGATCTCCTTATTCCCTTTTCTAGTTCAATAATGAATATATTAAATAACATGGGTCCCTGTACAGACCCCCTGGGGCTCTCCACTATTTACTTCTCTCCAGTGTGAAAACTGACCATTTAGTCCTACCCTTTGTTTCCTGTCCTTTAACCAGTTGCCAATCCATGATAGGACAGTGCCTCTGTCCTATCCCATGAGGATATTATTTCCTGAAGAGTCATGAGGAACCTTATCAAATGCTTTCTGAAAATCCAGTTACACTATATCGACCAGCTCACCCTTATCCACATGCTTACGGTAGGGTGCAGGGAGTGATCAACAGAGAATGGGTTGCCCATTGTGACTGCCGATACTTTCCCCATCTGACCGAAATTGGCCACTGTCAGAGACAGGATACTGGGCTTGATGAACCGTTGGTCTGACTCAGTATGGCACTCCTTATGTTCTTATTTACAACCTAAAAAAATCCCAATAGATTAGTGAGGTACAACCTCCCTTTGCTAAAACCGTTATGTCATCTTTCCAGTTATGTCATGTTTATCAATATGCCCAATTTGTCCATCACAACTTTTGCCACCAGTTTGCTCAGCACTGACATCAGGCTCACTGGTCTGTAGTTTCCAGGATCACCTCTGGCACCCTTTTTAATTATTGGCGTTGCATTTACTACCCTCCAGTCCTCCATATGACTGACCTTTCACTGTGCCAACACCATGCTATTTAAAAAACCTCATCACAGGGGTAGCCAGACTAATGTTACACACAATCCTCAGGCAATCTAACAGGACTTCTCTCACGGGCTCTGTTGCTCCAGGCTGGGACCCATTTCTCACTGGGTCCCAGCTCTAGGGTACATCAACAGCTGGTCTCAGGAGTGGAGAGGAGTTTTCCCCTACGGTACTTGGGGCGTGCCGCAGGCACATCATTCATTTTTGTTTACAAAAACCCTTTCATTTTCAGGGGGGTTGGTAAACAAAAACATTCTTGGGGGGTTGTTTATTTTTAGTAAAAGTAAACAAATTTGGGATTACTCCTGCACCTATCATGGCACGGCCCTCTGTTTGTAGGTGTGCTAACTTGCTCTCTTTCAGCCAGTGTTACTCCCTTAAAGGACCATGCTCTTCCAGAGACAGTCTGTCCTGATAAGAGCCTACTGTCACGGGTTGGAGGTCCGCACCCCCACTTTACCAGGTTTGAGTGACTCAGTTTCCCTCGCGTACAGCCCACTTGGATCAGTTTTCTCTCTCTGGCTGATTCAAGCCTGCCGCAGGGACAACCCCTTTGTCACTCAAGGGCCCGATCCTTCCCGTTTACAGACTCTTTACTCTCTGGGTTCGCAAGAGCTTGAGAACTCTTGTTGCTCACTTGTGTTCCAATGTTAGACACAGACACTTCTTCATAAAGATAAGAAGTAAGTTTATTGATTACATAAGCAAGATAGTTGATACAGAGTGGTTACTAGAAATCAAAGGTAAATATAACGCATTCCTGATCTATACTGGTTGAGTTCCTAAATAAGCATCTTACCCTACAAAGGTCCATAAGTTCTTCTCAGTCCTTGATGTAAGCGACTGGGTCTCCAGATTTAGAGTTGCTAGAGAGCAAAGACCTGTCTCTCAGTTCATGTCTTTCCAGCCTTGCTGGCTGCAAGATGGTGAGTGAGTTCCTGAAAGTCCCTGCCCCTTCTGGGGTACAACTCCTCGTATCTTCTCGAGGCTTCTAGAATTCCCTTTGTTGTCTTTATCAGCTTTCTCTGTCTCTGCACGTAGGCAATGGTTGCCTGCATTAACATATAAATGTCTCTGGCCACCTTGTCTGGGCCAGGGTTCCCAAATACACATTCTTTGTATCTCTTTGCATTTCTTGGAGTTTGGTCACGTGTCACAGCCCTAATTTGAGTTTTACAGTTCTCAATTGTAACATTACATACATGTGGAACCTTTTGCATTACATATTTACCAGACTTGTAGTCTACATGTAGGCCCGTGTTACACGTGTGTGACCCTATGTTCCTCCGTTTCAAGCCTCCACCTCTGAGAATAGGGGATGAATCCATGGCATAAATCAGGGGTGGGGAACTTCAGGCCCAGGGGCCAAATGTGGTCCATGGCTAGTTTTCATTTGTATCCTTCCCAGTTCCTTCTCGAGCTGGCCCCTAGATCCAGTTCCAACCCCACAAGCACCAAAAGACTGAGCTCAGGAGAAAAGGGTGAAGATGAGGGTGTGCACAGAAGGACAGGCAACAGATCCATGACCTGGATTTTCCCCAACCTGAGCACACACCATCTCTCCTTCCCCTGGGCTCTATGCAGCCCTCAGAGCTTGTACTAATGTTCAAAGGGAGGGGGAGGGAAAAGGTTCCCCACCTCCATTGCTAGAGATCTATGGTCTGACTCACCCCTTCCTTTCCTGCTCCTAAATGCACCCCTTAAGCATCCCACCCAAAACAACTATCCAGCTAGGTTTTAATTTACTAATTTTCACAGCAGTTGGGGGGACAGAAGAGGCTCCCCATCCCTTCGGATGTGGGTCTTTCAGAGACTAAATCGGTGTTACCAGCTATGGCGATTTTAGTGTAAACTGCTGGATATTTGGTGGTTAGCTTAAAGTCACAGAAACTGAAGTTAAGGGAGTCCATAACATTTCATTTTTCCTTTTGTTTATTCAATTGTTTTGCTTTTTTTCTATAATTTGCATGGGGGGTGACATGGGAAATTGCTTACGTTTACCCAAAGCTGATGCTCACATACAATTAAAAATTAGATTAATTAAAAGTTAAAATTTATATCGGCGAACTACATTGGGGGGAAAGGATGTTTTTAAAGCTAATTTTTAATCTCAGGATTGTGGGGGCACAATTAGGGTGACTAGATATGCAAATTTCAGAGGACAGTTATGAGAAATAATATATGCAGTATTTAGTCAATCTCTCTGAGCGATTCATTACCCCAGTACACCCAGGATTTCTTCACCCTTTATTGGTGTCTGTCGCACCGACGAGTAATTGAGTTGAAGGCATGTCACACTACAACCCCCATCATGCAATGGGTTCTGATGCAGGAGAGCATCATGACAAAGAGCAGAGGCATTGGTAAGGTGGAAGGACAGACACCCCCCACCCCCTCCTCCGCCCCGGAAGTATGTCAGAAGCAGGTGGGCACCGCACCTTAAGGAGCTGTTCGATTCCTTGCCTCATCTCCTGGCAGATTGCAACATGCCATACGGTGTCATCTGTAATGTTACATAACACACGGGGAGGAGGGGAGCAGTGCACATTATCACTCACCAGCCCAAACCCCAAATTCTTTCTTTTTTAATATTTGTGCTTAATCCGTGGATTCCAAGTTATTTTAGCGCCAAAGATTGTTCTTAATGTTGTGGCTTTGAACTTTTGGGAAGGGGGGGAGGAATGAAAATTAATAATAAAATAAAATAATAATAATCTGAGGCAGCAAAGAAGCATTTGCAGAGTGAGGACTGCAGAAGGAGGCAGGTGCAAATTTTGCAATACAGGTCTTGCTTCGGCAGATGCAGAGGGGGAAGGTCAAATCATGGATCATCTGGTCTGCAAATCCATTCCCCCTACCCTTGAGTGCAGCACACCCTCCTCCCTGCTGCCTCCCCCCAAAGTCAACTGAGTTAGGGGCCAGACCCAAGAATCAAAAAGAGGCCAAACAGAAACCAGGCATGGATGGGAGGGAGGGGGTGTGTGAAAATCTCTGGTCCACCACGGCTGATTTTTATTGACCCTTTCCTAATTCCTGGATCTGGCCAAGCGATCCAGTTCCTACCTTCAAGCACTGGAATAGTGAGCTCAAAGGAAGAGAGTGGAGAGGCTCACTCAGTCATGTACTCAATGATAGGAAGGAGTGGGATCTGGCAGAGATCTGTGATCTGGAGCCTTGCTTCCCCCATTCTGAACACACCCCTTAACTTGGAGGGTACTCTCCTCCATACAGCCTGTACAAATTTTCATGCATCCATCAATCTCAGTCCTTTTTAAGCAAGCCTTTTATTTATTAATTATTATTATTATTATTTATATAGCACCAGCAATGTACCTGGCACTGTACAATCCTGACATACCTCCCAGACATAGAGCTAGATAGGAATAGGCCACCTGCTGGGGCACTCCACTCCCGTGTGCATACGCACTCTATGAGAGTATGGGCACCCTAATTTATTTATTTATCAACATTTTTACCCTACCCTGCCCTATATATAAAATTTTAAAACATTAAAATATAGTTTACAAAAAAAAACACACAACCTACTCCTGCCAGGCTGCCAAAAACCTCCCATCTAATCCCTATCCCTGCCCACCCCAACACTCCCTACCTTCCACTTTTCCTCCTTAAACTCCTACCACCCGATTCCATCCACCTCTATCCCTTCCCACCAAATGCCTAGCCAAGTAAAAAGGTCTTGCATCTCCTAGGCTTGTGGGTCCTGACTCTGAGGTAGCTGCATCTATTATAGCTACAAGATTTCAAGCATCTAGAGGGACAAGCTCAATGCCCCATGGTCAATAAGCTCCATCTCTCACATGCTGACATGCCTCCACACATTCCAAGTGCAGAAATAGGGGCAGAAGCTCTTCTGCTTCTCATTCCAGTTAGTAATTCCATCATCTCCCCACTGCCCTCTCAAGGGCTTTTCCTGGGAAGCCATTAGAGATGGGCAAACAGAACCGAGTTCGGAAATTCGGTTCAGTTCAAAAATCGAGTTTGATTCGGAAGTTCGGTTCGGTCGACCGAACTATTCGAGTTCGGTCCGAACTCCAAACTTCAGAAATTCAAACCCCATTGAACTAAATGGAATATTATCTTAGGAGTCTGGGTGTGCTCCTTGATTCGCGGCTCAGCTTGGAATCTCAGGTTGTGGCCGTGGCGGGGAGTGCGTTTCGGCAGTTACATCTTGTTCGGTGGCTTCAGCCGTATCTCTGACTCTGACCTCGCCACTGTCATCCATGCCTTCATCACCTCGAGGCTGGATTACAGCAACGCGCTCTACGTGGGGCTGCCCGAGCTGGTCTGGAGGCTGCAGCTGGTGCAGAATGCTGCGGCCCGTTTCCTGACGGGGGCGGGTCGCAGGGAGCACATGACATGAGTGCTCCGGGCTCTACACTGGCTGCCTATAAAGCACCAGGCCAGGTTCAAGGTGCTGGTTTTAACCTTTAAAGCCCTTCACGGCCTGGGCCCTGCTTATCTGCAGGACCACCTCACTCCCCATGTGCCTGTGCGACCCCTGAGATCGTCCGTGGGAGCATTTTTGGAGGTTCCCCGGGCAAGGCAAGTGGCCACCGATGTTAGATCTTTTTCGGTAGCCGCCCCTGTGCTGTGGAATTCGCTCCCAGAGGTGGCTCGGCTGGCTCCCACTCTCCTGCTGTTTTGGCGTATATGTAAGACCTGGCTGTTCTGTCAGGCTTTTGGCGAGGGGTGGGGTGGGGTTTCCCCCCACATATTGTATTTTTAAATTGTTTTAAAATTTTATACTGTTTTAATGAATGTTGTTCGCCACCCCATACTGCCCTGTGGGCAGGAGGGGCGGGATATAAATTTTAAATAAATAAAAATAAATACAAAAATAAGGATGAGCGAACAGAACCAAGTTCGGAAATTCGGTTCGGTTCGAAAATCGAGTTCGGAAGTTCGGTTCGGTTGACCGAAGTGATCGAGTTTGGTCTGAATTCCGAACCGCATTCACCCATCCCTAGAAGCCATCAGGAAAGTGATGCATGTGGTTTGAATACCAGCCTTTTAAATCTCTCTCCCCTGAAAGAAGAGCAGTGAGATTCAGCACCCGAAAATGAACTGTCCCCTCCTAAACAAGGACTGCTGGGAGATATTTGAAGCCCCTCTACGGGAAGACTTTGGACCCTTATGCCAACGCAGGTGACTGATGTAACGAAGAGGCAGGCATGTTTGCCCCCCATGCCCTTAATCTCTGCTGGTAATAGGACATGCCCCCAAACTTACCAGTGGTGTTTGGTAAATACATTGTGATTTTATGTCAAAACTACTGAAGAAAAAAAAATCCATGCTGGGAAAATAATTTTGCATCTCATTTCCATCATTATGCAAATTAGTCAATTGTGCAAATTTTTGCTCACAGGGAACTTGCAGAATTTGGGCCCAGGGAATGAGAGTCATGGATTGGGCCCATTCTCTATCAAATATGACTGTCCTAGCCAGGGCTGGCCTTAGAATTTGTGGGACCCAGGGTGAAGATAAAATGTGGGGTTGTTGAGGGCCCCACGTCCTCCCCATTGCTCTACAAATACAAGATCTGGGGGCTATATAGAAGTTGAGGGGGGTGCACTGAAGAAAAGGAGGTCCCGGAGCAGAGTATGTGCCCTCTGCTCCTTTAACTTGAGCAAAGTCTTTTCCTTGGCTGGAGTTAAGAACCCCATTCAGGGGCCAGATCCAGGAACTCATTCTCCCCCCTCCTGTGCTACAAGGTAGTAAGTACTACTTCCATCTAGCCCATCCAAGAGGTAGTAAAACCTGGATTGAATTTGAGGCAAGTCAAAACCAGGTTAGTGAACCTAATTCAGTGTCTGTCAGCTCAAATACTTGGATCCAGCCGATAGGCCCAAGCACTGACCAACTGAGCTCACAGGAAAGGAGCAGAGAGGACCTGAGATATGTGCTCAAGAGAGAGACTGGATCCCTCTGGACCCGCCTCTCCTTCCTGACAGCGCTCCTTAAACCACCAATGGCTACTCCCTATTCATCCCATGGATGCAACCTCTCCTTCTATGACGCCCCCCTTTCCTATCCGTACTGGGGCAGATCCGGCCATCTCCTCTCTCTCTTCTGCTTCTGCCGCCTGGGAGCCACCGCTGGTGGAGCCGTTTGCCTCCTTGCCACGCAGTTCATACATGGAAGTTGGGTAAGGCCACAGGGAAGCCTTGGACAGCAAGAGGACCCTGGATTTCTGCTGGCTGCTAAAGACAGTCTCTGCAAGGAAAAACGGGGGCAATATGCAGGGCCCCTGAAAAAAAATAGCAGGGCCTGGGGCAGTTGCCCTGTGGTAGGGCTGGCCATGGTCATGACACCTACCATTGCTATCTAGGTTAAATCTTCTGAGGGAGATGTTTCTAGAGAGGCCCATTAGCGCAGAAAGAGACCCACTTAGTCCAAGCCCTTCCCCGAAGTTAGCAAGGAAACATTTTGGCATGGAGAAATCCACCCAGACTCGCAAACATACCCCTAACTGATCGCCATATTTGGGGTTGGGAAGGAATTTTCCCTCAGGGCAAATTGGCAGTCGACACAGGGATTTTCGCTTTCCCCTGTAACATGGGCGTGGCTCGCCTGTTTCAAACATCTGGACCCTCTTTTTCTAAAATGATTTTGTTATTTCAGGCATCTGTGTGCTCTGGTTGGTCCATCTCTACTTGTAGCTATTGGTGGGATTTGTCTGCGTGGATGGTTGGGGTGTGGCAGGTCCTGCAGTGGTGCGGGGGGCTTGGCTAGATGAGCCTTGAGGTCCCTCCCAGCCTTGTGACTTCGACTCTAAAAGAGTAAGCAGAGATGAAGGCAAGAACTGCCTGAGTAGCGGAATCATAGTCTAGAATTTCACACTGACAGAGCACCAAGTCTAGCTGCCATTCACAAAGGGAGCTTTGTGCTTGCGTTGTGGCTCTCAGCAAGATGAAGATTTTGGTAGAGGCAGCTCTTGGGGTTGGAAACGGCCACGACTACCTCTCACCATCCTTTTCCAGTCCCAAGCACATCCCTGAAACACTCCAGCACAAGCATGCGGAGCTTGTGTTAGTTTTCAGAACAGCCCACGGGAAGAAGGTTCCTCACCTCTGGCCAAAGCTTAGGTTCCTTTTTGATCCAAAAGGTATCCATTAGACACAGCTGGAGACCCACATTCAGGTGGATTAGAATCAAAATTAGGTCCATTCATTGAAACCAAAATTAGTTTCACTTAAACTAGCAAAGGAAATGGACAACTTCGTTCACCTCTGTGCAGGAACTACATCCTTTTTCTATAGCTTTAAATTTTAGTGAAAGACTAGGTGGGAAAATTGCTCTATATCCATCTGCAAAATGGTATCCTATGTTCAAACGGAAACTGAACTCTTTCATAGAATGATAGGGTCTCAAGAGTCCTCCGGGCTCAATTGCTCATTCCAAGGCACTGACCCTGTACCTACAGCATCACAGACCCAGTTGGGGTGTGAAAATCTCCAATGGACGTTTCCGGAACTCCCCAACTATGCTCTGCAAGCGAATTTTCTGGTCAGGAATCCCTTGTCGGCATTGTGAAGGTACTACATTTTAAGGCCATCGCCCTTATGGTATTATCTATCATTTACACAGCACTTTCAGTGTTCAAAGTGCTTTAAAATCCAAATCTAGCTCAAAGCTAGATACCCCTCATACCTTGGGCCAGGGTGCAGCCCTTGTGGTCAACCGGGGATGCCTGACTTCCCCCGGGTTGCGGCAATGGGGAGGGTGTTTGCAGTGGTGTCCCCTAGGCTGTGGAATTCCCTCCCAACAGAGACCTGCCTGGCCCGACCTCCCGTTTCCAAAGAGTGTAAGACCTGGCTGTTCCACCAGGCCTTTGGTGTGGGAGTTGGGTATGGAGATGAGGGGGTGTTTTATGTGGTTCTGCCTTATTTTTATACTGTTTTATATGTTTAATTTATTGTTGTGAGCTGCTCCGAGTTGCCTGTGGCAAGAGGCAGTGGGTTAAAAATACAACAAAATAAATAAATAAATAAGGCCACGGTGAGGCAGAGGGGATCTGAACCCTGGACTTTGAGATCCAAGTCCCAGACCTTACATATTAGGCCTGGATCTTAGAGCATCGCGGAGTATCCTGGTGAAGCAAGTCACACCCCCTCCTCTCGTTTGTTCTGTCTGCCTGTGCCGCTGAGGGCCATGGGTGGACAGAGGAGGAGAGGGTGGGGTGCTTCCTATAGCCAAGGACAACGCAATGAACACAGGTCCCTGCCTATATAAGCTTCCCCCCTCTCTAGCTCCTGCCATGATCGGTAGCTGCTTAGATGAGCACGGGAGACAATGAACTTCCCTCCTCTTCATGAGCGCCCTCCCTTAAACAGTCCCCTCTCCAACTTCTAAGCGGCCCTTGGAGCTTGCGCTAATTTGCAAAGTGACCCCTGGGAGGGAAAATGTCCTCTACCCTAGATGTAGGACAAGGGTGGAGACTCTGCAGAGCCCATGGGCCAAATCCAACCTGTGGCCATTTTATTTTATGTTGCATCGTTCCCGGCTATAGGAAGCCACGTCTAATATGTAAGGTCTGGACCTCAAAGCACAGGGTTCAGATCCCCTCTTAGCCTGAGAGTGGCCTTGGGCAAGTCATTATTTCTCAGCTTCAGTTCCCCATCTGTAAAACGAGGATAATAATGACCTACCTGGCTATAGGAAGCCACCCCACCCCCCTCCAAGGGCCACTTAGAAAGAGGGGGTCTGATCTGTGGATGCAAACCACCCCCCTCAAGCACTGGAAGAATAAGCCAAAATGGGGGCATGCACTCCGGAATAGCAGGGCATAATATGGACCCCATCCTGAGCACATTCCTTAAGCACTTTCACCCACAACTTCTAGCTGGACTGTGGGGTAGACACCTATTTTCCAAGTGGCCCATGATAGACAAATGGTTCCAAACCTGAAGTAACACTCCCCCCCACGCGCACGCGCTCTCTCTCACACGCACACACACACCTCTCATGCTAGACATGTGCCAGTCAAGTGTGCCATTCACCTCTACCCCTTCCACACACGCACAAAACAGATTTCTGTGGACAAGCCAGGTAAAAACCATACGTCCTTTTTTAATTGTTAAGTCATAAAGAGATATCAAAATTAAAAGAGGAAAGTTACAGGGAACTGAACAGAACTACTAGGAGAACAAGGGCAGGGTGGGTGCAGCAGGAGACACGACATCATGAACACAGGGCAAGGGCAGTGAGAGGGGCTGGTGACTGGCTCCATTTCAGAGGGGCTCTTTTCTGGAGGGGGCGGAAGGGGGTTGCGCTGGGTGCTTAGGAATCATCTTCGCCGTTGGCGCTGTCTCTGTCGTCTTCTCCTTCCTCGGCTTCCTTGTCATCTCCTTTGATGGACTCCAGCTGCGAGAGGGGATAGGGACAGGGGGTTAGAGACAGGGAGACCCGCTCTCCTCGCTCCCGGCTCTCTCCTGCCTCCAGCATCGTACCTGGTCGTCTCCCCGATCCTCATTATCGTCATCGTCCAGTAGGTCCCCCTCCTCAGCGGAGTCATCTGCCCCAGCCTCAGACTCCATCTTCACGTTGCTCTCTTCCTTCTTCACGGAGCTGCTGCTCTGCTCCTCTTCAGACTTGTCGTTCTTCAGCTCTGCGGAGGGGGGCGCAAAAGGGGGCATCGGGTGAGGGACGTGTTTCTCTCCTCCTAAAGGCTACGTGATGTTCAAAGCCCCTCAGATCACACTCCACCCGAGAGGAGTTCCTCAAGCAAACAGCAGTTAGGAAGAAGCGGAATCCTCCTAGCCATGCTCACGGCCCTGTATAATCTGCCAATATATATTTTTTCCCTAAATTTTGCAAGCAGAATATTCAAAGTGAGATTGGGGGCTCCTTTTTGCAAGTTGAGGCAGGTGGCCTTGCTGCCCCAGAATATATATTGGGCTGAATATAGTCAATATAACCCATTGGGTTATGTTACCAGTGTCTTACTGACTACTATATTGGGCTCCCTCCTTGGGCCGCAATTCTGCAGAGGCAATTTCTGTGACAATTTGCTGAAGTGCCAAATTCTGCGATAATGCCTACGACTGCAGCAGTGCGGAATTCATGGGGCCCTGGTCATGTTACAACCCTGAGCCAATAAAGGATCCAGGATGCCTCCCTGGTCACTCCTCCCCCATCCCTCTCACCCGTCTGTTTACTTTGATCCTTCTCAATCTTTTCCAGGCTCTCCAGCAGGGAATCCACCTTCTGTTTGATCTGGGTCAGCTCCTTCTTAATGGTCTGCAGATCGTCCCCTTTCACTGGAACCCAAGAGGAAACAGGAGATTAATCCCTAGGGCAAGACGTTCTCCACTCGAGCCCCAAGCCCCGTGTGTCTGGCTGGTTTCCCACAGCTGGGAAGCCTGGCCCAGAGATCTGGGCAGTAAGTGTGCTGGACGTAGCATTGATGGGATCTGTTGGGCTCCCCAAAGTAGCAGGGACCAAGCCACATCAGCCCAAACATGCACCAAAGCCTGGGGAATATCCTCCACCCCCCACTACAGTTGACAAGGGAAGAACTAGCAGCCTAAGGACCCTGTCACCTCCCCTTCCCCAGTCCAAGTGACAGCACCATGAACGGTGTAAGGCTGGATGATGTTTTTTGCCAAAGCCTTAACATACAATCCCTCCCCCCCTAAAAAAAACACCAGTTAAAGACATTCACTAAAAAATTGATTCTAACCAATTCCTTAGTTTGCAACACCATTAGGTTTTTAAAATGGGGAAGATAGGAGGGGGAAGGGAGACTAGTTTAATTTTTTACAGAAAGAAAAAAACAAACCAAAAACAAAAACGCAAAGGATTTTTAGGCCACTGGTGAAAACACTTCCAAAAAAGTTTTTTAAAATGTATTCAGCTTTCGGACATGTGAGCATTGAAAAATAAAATAAAAAGATTAGTCCCCAGCCATCTTGATTGTCCTATAATTGTCCCGAAGAACAAAGCAGCGCCATTGGAGGGGTGGGGGTGAGGCTGGGGAGCCTGGCCTGGCCCAGAGCCTCAACAATGAGGGCAGCTAAAACGTACTCGACCAGTTTGAGAACCTAGCATAGGTCTGATGCCACAGCCAACCTCCGAGGAATCAGTGCCTTAGGGAAGGTCCTGCAAGCCATTTTGAAAATCAGTGCAAGCTCCGTACAGGTCAGAGTGCTTAAGGAATGGGTGAGTCCAGATCATGGGTCTGTACCATGAATCTATCCCCACTACCCTCGAGTACGTGCCCATAGCTCCACTCCCTTCCCCTTGGGGGTCGCTCTTTTGGTGCATGAGGATTGAGACTGGATCCACGGGGCAGATCTATGAACTGGAAAGGGGCCAAATAAACCGTACTAATAATAATAAACAAACAAACATGGGATGAATTCAGCTCCTGGGGGTTTCTGGCCCCTGTCTAGGTTCAAGGAAGATTGAGTACGTACACTTCCCAGATTTTGAGGACGACCCCCGCTGTCCACTCTTGGAGTTGAAGCCACTCTTGCCCCTGCGGGAAGTGTTGCCGGAGACTCGCTGGCGTTTAGAGGGCACCACGGCCCGAGCAATTGGGGGAGGTGGTGGCACACGTGCTGGGTAGCTATACATCCTAGGCGAAAGAGGGAGAGAGAGGGGGTGGGGGAGGAAAAAGCAGGACACATGGGCAACACAGATCATTAATTGTTCCCAACCAAGTCTCCCTCAGCTGCACAAGTGCTTGATACCCACAATCCCATCCCAACACTAGGGCACTCCCTGCCCCCCCCCCCCACCCTTCTCCTTTGCGCACGCACACACACACTTCTGAGGATGCAAGCTTTTAAGAGAAATTTTTCTTTCCTCTGCTTCAGAGATTACTGACTAGTTCCTATGTTAGAGCTGTGTAAGAGGTGGGTGACTAACGTACCTATCGTAGTAATCTCGCTGGAAGTCATAGTCAAGGTCAAAGGAAGACCTGAAGGAGAAAAAGCCCAGGAGACATTGTCAGGATGCTGACGCATCTTTTAGAGCAGACAGAGGTTTGGGGAGGGACACGACTGAGGAGTAAAGTGCAACCAAACCACCACACCCCCATGTTGGGAACCAACCCCCCCTATATCCCAGCATGGCCCCCCAGAGCAGGTTAGACAGACAAGCATGTTAGAGGGGAGCCCAGTTCCTTTGTTACCTCATCTACTTCCCAGAGGGTGCTACCTGGCACCAGAATGCACCTGGAGCAGGCTTTGGCACATGCAAAGTAGCAAGCCAGGAAGCTATGACCACACACAAAGAAGGGCAGCTCTCCCCCCTTCCCAGTCCCACAGATACAGGCAACCTCCCCCGCTCCCCCCAGACAGACAGCTCCCCAGACCCTCCCCACCTCCAGGAGGGAGAAAGACAGAAGAGGTGCCCGAGCAGGGTGTAAATGAAATAAAACCATAAGGATCCCGACCTGACTAGAGGTGGCGCGGCTACTGACCCGTACATCTCCGCGGCCGATCTCTTCACACCAGCTTTGCCTCTGTTCACTTTTGGCTCAGCAGCCAGGTTAATATCTGTGAAAGACAAGAGAGACGTGCCAACTTGAGACACTATCCCACTACTCCCCGTGTTCCCCTCTTCTTGGATTGCAAGCCCCTTGGGGCAGGCTCCTGTCTCTCATGACTGCACAGCGGCAGGCACGCTGCCCAGTGCTCTGTAAAATAAGCCCCCGAGGCTAATCATGCCAAGCTGGGAAATGGGCAGCCCACTGCCTTCCATACATTATGGCCCCCCTATGGGCATCAGCTGGAAAAATCCAGATGCCAGGGGCGGAAACGCACAACATGCTTAAGTTGCCAATTAACCTGTGGAGGAGGATGGGGGGGTCACCATGGAAACAAGACGACTGCCCAGAGCCAGCTCCTAGCAGCAGAAAGTATCAATAGGATTCCTGCTTCCAAGGGCAGCACTGGGGGCTGAGGGTGTATGGCAGCATGTTGCCTGAAGGCAGCAGAATGGCACTGCGACGACTTTTTCATGGCTGCCTCAGTCCCCAGCAATTGTGGTCTCTCTCCCTTACCATCTGCCCCCATCTGCTTAATGCTCCTTTGAGCATCACTCCTTTCTTCCCTTCCCTAGGAAGTGACTTCCAACCTAGAGCCCTGCTTGAGCTGGACCCCAATGCAGCAGAGCTCATCCGAGCCTGGGCATGATACATCTGGGAGCCACCACACCCACGCTCCATCCAAGCACTATGACATCACGGTGCTCCATAATGGAGCCTGGCCCGAGTCCAACTAAGCCAAGATCAACCTGAGCCAAGATCCCAAAGCAGCCAGGCTCCTCCAGGCTATGTCCGAAAAGGGGGAAGGACTATGGCATTCCTCGGTCCCATTTCAGCATCAGGCACGTGCCCAATAGAGTGCGTGGATGTTGCAGCACCCCATGAAGGGCAGTCCAGGAGAGGGGCGGGGGCTTCCGAAGCTAGGAAGCCAGGCCCAGCTGAAGGAAATCGGGCACAGTGCACACCTGTCCCAGTCTAAAGGGACCAGCTGGGTCCTACTGGGCTAAAGTCATGCCACAGGCCTCTATTCTTCCCCACCCCCCAATGGGACTCTCACCAGGACAAAAGGGTGGGGTAGATTAAGCACTGTGCGCCTATAAGATATGGGGGGGGAAACACACACACCTTTTCCCTCCCAGGGGCCAAAGTATAATTAGTACAAGCTTCAAGGGCTACATAAAAATTGGGGTTCTTAAAGTGTGAGCTTAGGAAGAGGAGGGTCCAGATTAAGGATCTGTGCCGTGGATCTGTCCCCTACACTTGTGTGCATGCCCTCTTCGTTGCTCTCATCCCGCGAGCTCAGTCTTGTCAGTGTTTGGGGGGTAGGAACTGAATCTAGCTGTCAGATCCAGGAACTGGGAAGGGCCACATCAAAACAGCCGCTATCCACATTAGGCCTTCCACATCTGAGGTTTCCCACCCACCCGATCTAAAGCGGCCTGCAGGGAGAATCTGCACCACTAGAGGCTTCTAGACCAGTGGCTTAAAATTGGTCTATACTTTGACCTCAAACACACACGTGCAAAACAGGATTCCTGCTTTCAAGGAAGCACATGGCCATACTGTGACCCCCACCCCCAGATGACAGGACGCCAGACCCAGTTTGGGAACTTCTGTTTTGGAGTTAGGAACTCATCACCCCGCCATTTCCATATCAGCGAGGTCTGTCCTACACAAAAACGTATTCTTTCCTGCTTCTCTGTCACTCCACCAGCATCCTCCTCTTCTTTTCCATCTCCCATGGGATAGGGCTCCACTGCATGGGCTCCAAAATCAAGTCTGAGCCTGGCCTGAGTCCAACTAAGCCAAGATCAACCTGAGCCAAGATCCCAAAGCAGCCAGGCTCCTCCAGACCCAGTAGGTAACAGGATGGCTCACGGAGCACCGCGACATCACAACACTCTACAGGATCACATCCGGAAAGGGGAAGGGTTAAGCCATTTCCTCCAGCTTTTTCCTGACCTGCCTCCTGGAGCAGCGTGACGTTATGCTGCTCTGTGGGAGCTCGAGGAGGTCAGGAAGAGTGGTAAGGCAAGGCGGGGCTGGATCCTGCCCCCCACCCTAGGGATCTGCAGTTCAGAGCATTCTGAAGGAGCGTACCCTCTCTACACAGGGGGGAAAGGGCAGCAACCCAGAAGTGCTCTCAGGTCATCCAGGGGGCTGTATTGAGGGGAGAAGCCTCTGGGAGTTAGAGGGCGAGCACCTGCAGGCTGGACATTCCCCCCTGCCTTTCACTTGACATGGCTTTGCCTCCATCAAGTGTTTAGCCAGTAGGAGTCCAACCCGGCCTGAGGGGCTCCAGCCAGGAAGTCTCCCAAATTGACCCCGACTAGACCCCTTGATTTTGATGGGCCCCAGTTCAGCATGCAGACAGTGGCGTAGTGTCCATTGAGCAACCCGTTTTATGGCGAGGGCCGCCAGGTGCAGTTGTGTGGGGCTGCCCACTCCCGCCGCTCTCCCTGAAGCCTTGCAGTCCTCTCCCCCCCCCCCCCAAACTGTGGTGCTGCGGCTTGAGTTTCTGCCTAGTATCAACTACTTCCCGCTCCAGCAGCTGATACTAGGTGGCTGCTGGCAACACACAAATTCAAGCCGCAGCACAGACTGCAGCAGCAAGGGGAGAGAGGAGAGCGGCGGGAGTAGGCGGCCCACCACAAGCAGCACTGCAGCTCCTGCTGTTGCCCCAGCTGCCACACCATGGGCAGGTGAGGGGGAAAAGTGGGAGGGGACAGAGGGCTTGATGGGCAGGCGGATGTGGCCCACTGCTGCTCTGAACAGTTGGGGGGCACAATGGTTCGGGGGCAGGGCAGCATGAGTTGATTATTGGGGGCACAAATGAACTGGTTATGGGTGGGGGCAGCATGAATTGATTATATGGGGATGTGACTGATTAGGGGGAAGGGGCAGCAGCATTAATTGACTATGGGGGCACAAATGAACTGGTTATGGGTGGGGGCAGCATGAATTGATTATATGGGGATGCTACTTATGGGGTGGGAACAGCATGAATTGATATGGGGATGCAACTGATTATGGGGTGGGGCAGCGTGAATTGATTGTGGGGGCACAAATGAACTGGTTACAGGCGGGGCAGCATGGATTGATGAGGCACAGATGAACTGGTTATGGGTGGGGGGCAGGATGAATTGATTATATGGGGATGCAACTGATTATGGGGTGGGGCAGCGTGAACTGATTATGGGGGCACAAATGAACTGGTTACAGGTGGGGGCAGCATGGATTGATGAGGCACAAATGAACTGGTTAGGTATCTAGAAGAATGTCTCTTTGCTTGGCATAATGTGCTTAACAGGCTGCATTTTGGAGTGTCTTGTGTCTTTGTTTGGGGCTTGGCCATTTAGAATTTAGTGCTCTGCACGTGCACTTTATTACTTGGTTTCTGCTTGTGGAATGCTGGTAGTTGGAATTGTGGGAAACACCCAGTTGTAAATCATCCTTGAGGGTGCAGTGAGCACAGACAACCTCAATTTTGAGGAAGGGCAAAAGTGCCTTTAAAAGTTAATTCACATGCACGCGAGCCGGGCAGCATCCCTAGGCCAGTTGAGCCGGCCAGGAGACAAAGAGGCTGGGGCCCATTCCCCCCTAGCTATGCCCCTGTAATGCAGGGCCCTAACCTAGTTTCCTTTAAACAGGAGGGACAAGAGGCTGATCACTTATGGGCAGTACAGGCTTAGGGTGGGGAGAGAGAGTTTTAGCAGCAGCTGGAGGGAGATCTTCACCTGGCATCTGACCCACCATCACCCCAGTATCTCCCAGAGGTGATGCAGTGTAAAGCAGGGAGAGGCGCTCACCTAGGACCTGGCCTGCAATCATCCTGCCGTCTTCCCCAGCCACAGCAGCCCGGGCGTTACGCTCATTGACGTACTGCACGAAGGCAAACCCCTTGTGCACGGAGCAGCCCACGATCTTGCCATACTTGGAGAAGATGGCCTCCACGTCCGACTTTTTCACCACAAGCGTGTTGAGGTTCCCAATGAAGACGCGCGAGTTCAGGGAGCGTGGGTCGGTCTTGTTAGTGACGTTGCTGGCCATGACTCACGCAGAGAACGAACCTGGGGGCAAGGGAAGGGTGGTCAGAGGAGAGTGGTCACATGACAGTGTCCTGACTGGGCTCAAACCTGGCCTGGGTCTGATGCAGCCAAACTCTTCTGAACCTGGGCCTGATCTGGCTGAGTAGCCGCACCTCACTCAACGAGCACCAAGGCATCCTGGTGTTCAATTAGGTTGTGGTGGCAGCCACAATGCAATCCAGGATAACATTGTGCTGCTCCAAAGGGGTGTTAACTAACATGCTTCTAGCTCACTACAGCCTGGGTTGCTTGTCCAGTCTAATAAACGGGCAGCTCCCACTGGCAGCACCAGTGAGAGCAAGACTCGGGCAGGAAGCAGTCACTTCTTGGACACACTACGATTTCCACCTACAACACTATGGCACTGGCTGACCCATATGCGCCGAGGCGCTGCCCACAAGCTAGACGACGGGACACAAGCACGTGGGCACACATTAGCCCACATTCACCCGCACGGTGGGCTTCACGTTCTCTGAGCCCACACCGTGAGTGGGTCCTCTTACAGCTGCAGCACATGATCTGGTCTTGGGCCTGACTGGCTTAGGACAAGAGTGTGCCTGAATCAAACTGTATGAGACCAGACAGGTCACAGACCTCTACCACATGGCATAACCACTTCACTCGATAACCCATGTTTCTCTACGATCATTGAGGCTGAAGCCTGTCTCCCACCTCTGTAGCAAGGCATGAACTGCCTCTCTTCGCCCCCCCCCCCCCTCCAATATTTCACAGCCAGGAAGCAGAGGCCCAGGAATGAAAACCGGCAGCCAGAGTAGGCAAAACCCCAGACCCATTCTCCCCATTGGGAGACTCTGCAACACACAAGCGCAAGATCATTATGTTGATAGCCAGTGGTGACAGCATTTTAGTACAGAGCACAGGACACCCTAGGCCAGGACATATTCAAGTGGCATAATGAACTGGGCCTGTCCGGCTCCTCAAGGGGCTACATTCATACAGCTAAGCAAAGTTAAACCCCAAATGTCAGGCTGGGTGAGCTCAGGGCCCAATCTAGCACAGTAAAACCCCAGACATTATGGGACAACCTGCTAAAGGGCGAGATGTCCCACTAACAGTGCTAAGGCAGCAACACAGCGTGGCTCCTTAACCTATGACCCAAGGATCTTTGCAAGAGCATCTGCCCAACCCGACCAAGGATACAAGAGACGTCCCACAGGGGGCATGTTGATGTTTCATCATGGATGTATAGCTGCAGAAGCAGATGTTTACGTTGCTGCCACTCATCCATTCCAACACTGGATAGCAGAACCAGGATGGGGTCTTTTTGCTCCGGCCCAGCAGCCTCTTGCCCTGACATCTTTCCCGCTCTGCAGCCCAGCTGTGTCAGCCTCACACAGGGTGCAGACCCACCCTACAGCCACAGGTAGGAGCAGGTAGGAGACCATCTCCCCCTAGGGACTGGCACCGGCTCTGGTATCTGCCCCACCAGGCTTTCCCCCTAGCTCCTCATCCCGTCTGCTTTGATTTACTCAAGGTCCCCTTTTGTCTCTCCTAGACTGTAGGCTCGTGGGGGCAGGGACCCTAGGTATGCTTAATAATTGCAAAGTGCCAGGTACATTTCTGGTGCTATATGAATAAGTAACAATCAAGGGAGTGGAGGTGCAAGCGGAATCTCCAACAGGAGGGACTGATATCAGGCCAGCAGCAAGCACCCACCCGTCTCAACACAGGCAAGGATTAGGGCTGCTGGGTCTAAGTCTGACTGCTGGTTCCACTGTGGATGTTACCAGGCATAACAATAGCTGTGTAACTGCCTGCTCTTCATTTCTGGTCTGCAATTCTTGTGAGCAAGAGACATATAGCAATTGCAACCCCACAACAGCAAGATGCACATGCAAGACCAACACAAGTGACTAGCGTTACATCTGATAACTGCTAGGACTGATTCTCCTGCAGAATTTTTTTGTGGAAGTCTGGGAGCCCATTCTGCACCTCACCGTGGTGGGTTGGGGGGGCTGCCAGGGCTCACCTCACCCCCCTCACAGATGAAGTGCAGCCCCCCCCTCCCCACCCAGTCTAGCAAGCGAACACACCTGGCAGCAGCAGCTCCTCAGCACTCTTCATCTGTTCCGACCCCTCCCAACAGGGGCTCCCAGAGTGACACAGCCAGATGATGTCATCTCACCGCTCTGGTCTGGAAGGCCCCATTGGGAGGGACCAGGAAGCATCCAGGAGCAGCTAAAGAGCATTGGAAGCTGCCACTGCTAAATGTGTTCATTTGCCGGGGGGTGGAAGAGTCCTGGCAGCCCCCCCCAACCAATGCAGCCTGGTTTTGGGGGGGGGGAAGGGAAGCCCCAAGAGTTTATTCACCCCCCCATGGAATCTCCTGCCCATCTCCCCAGAACAGGCTGCAAATCCTACGCTGGGAGAAGCGGAGCGGGAGATTCTGCGAGGGGAGATTCTGCAGGAAATCCACGAATCACAGACCCATATT
This sequence comes from Sphenodon punctatus, assembly GCA_003113815.1. Classification (NCBI taxonomy): domain Eukaryota; kingdom Metazoa; phylum Chordata; class Lepidosauria; order Sphenodontia; family Sphenodontidae; genus Sphenodon; species Sphenodon punctatus. Next base: position 879,345 of record QEPC01001766.1, read on the forward strand.
GGCTTGGGGTCCTGAGAACAGTCATTAGAATCGCATTACTGCAGCGTTGAAGGGGACCTCATGGGTCATCTACAGTCCAGAGGTGTGGGCCAATTTCCCTCCCAGGGGATGCTTAAAAAATTAGTGCAAACTCAGAGGACCACACAGAAGTTGAGGGTAGGGGTTCATTCAAGGAGAAGGGAGTCCAGATGATGGATCTGTGCTATGTCTGTTCCCTATCTTTGAGAGCATGCCTTCATCTCTGCTCCCTTCTCTTGAACTCATTTTGGGGGGCAGGGGGTAGACCTGGACCCAAGGGCTGTACCTAGTCACTGAAGCAGAGGTTCCCACCCCTGATCTAGTCCAACCACCTGCCCCAAAGCAAGTTAAACCCTGTACAGGAGCAGGCAAACTTCAACTTGGGAACCACATGTGGTTTCCTGACAGTACAAGAGCAGCTGGTGGCCAGTGCCCATTCCAGGCCCAGCACTGCCTTACTGGTCTTGCGCCTGACTTCTCTGCACCTGAGCCTCATAAGCTGAAACCTGCACCCATCTACCTGTCATTTTAACTCATTACTACTTGTGCTTTTTCCAGTGGCAACTGGAGAATACGCTTTGCGTTTTATATTGCATCCTTTTAAATACTTGGAAAATTATCAACTGCAACTTAATCATTTCTGTAGGGCTCTAGCATCTAGGCCGGGTTGGGGAATCTTGGGCCCAGGGGCCAAATGTGACCCATGGCTAGTTTCTGACTCCCTTCCAGTGCTTAGATCTGGCCCCTAGATCTAGTTCCTACCCCTAAACACTGAAAGACTGGGCTCAGGATAAGGGTGCAGAGATGAGGGCATGCACTCAATGAGAGGGGATAGATTCAGGATTTGGATGCTCCTTTTCCTTTGTGCACCCCCGTCCCCAATATCTATATGGCCCTCAGAGCTTGCACTAATTTTCAAAGTGGCCACCGGAAGAAAAAACGATACCCCACCTGCAGTCTAGGCTAAGCATGCTTAGTGCCATCAGCTTTCCCACCCTCTACTCCAGACCCGTGTTCATTTTTGTGTCTCTCCTCTGAACCTTTCCCACTTTGACATGCTTGAAATGCACAGCATCACTCACTAGATAATGCATGAGTATCACAGGAAACAGGGGAACGTCACTATCCTTGGCCCAAAATTGTATTGCAGAGAATACTGATAAAGAACACCATGAGGTGCATGATTTGGCCACGGGCAGAGGGCAGCTCTGAATGCCAGTTATTAGCCATTAACTATTTAGTGCTAACAGCTATCTGATGTCCCAAGCGGCAGCGTCCCCTCTGCCCAGGCTGGCAATAGACCAACAGCCACGTGTCTATTAGCCAGAGGGCTGCATTCCACCAATTCAGGAGGCATCCCATGGCCTGGTACAGGAGGGTTTAGATGCTGCGCTCTCCAGACTTTACTAGGTAGGATTTAGAGAGCAGCCTAAGGCATCTGGGTGCCTGCACCCTCACTGTAACCTCTGACAATCCCAGCCTTTATCCTCCCTAATGCCATTCTTGAAGCCACACCAGTGTCCTGCCTCTGAATCCTTCCAAGTTCTTGGAATTATGACCAGGTCTACCCCACTGAAGAACCTTTCCTTTCTCCAGCTTTATATGGCAGGAGTTGGACCGATGTCCAGTCCGCTCTTCTGATGGTTAGATCTTTCAGCGGCTTCTGACACGGTTGACCATGAGATGTTGGTAACTTGCCTGCGGGACCATGCTGGGGTGGGAGGGACTGTTCTTGAATGGTTCCGTTTGTTGCTGGTCAGAAGAACTCATTGTGTGGTAGTTTTACATCTCCGCCCCCCCCCCCCCACAGGATCTCACGTGTGGAGTTCCACAGGGATCTATTCTGTCCCCTCTATTGTTTGTTTACATGCAGCCTTTGGGCGAGATCGTGAGAGGGTTTGGGGTGCGGTGTCATCAATATGCTGAGGACACCCAGCTATACCTCTCATTTTCATCTGACCCAGGTCTGGCAGTCTCGATGTTTACCCGGTGCCTGGCTGCGATGAGGGACTGGATGAGGACGAGTCGTCTGAAGCTGAATCCTGACAAGACGGAGGTGATGCTGGTGGGAAGGGGCAAGGGAGTGAGGCCCCCATCATTGATGGGCTGCATCCCTCAGGTTAGGAATCTGGGAGTTGCCCTTGATTCACAGCTCCACCTGGATGCCCAGGTGGCGGCTGTGGCGAAGAGGGTATTTTAAGTAAATTACATCTGGTACCCGCAGTCTTCGGCCGTATATCTCGGACTCTGATCTTGCCACCATCGCCCATGCATTCATCATCTCAAGATTGGATTACTTCAACGCACTCTACGTGGGGCTACCCTTGGTGACGACCCAGACACCAGTTGGTGCAGAATGCGGCGGCTTCCTCCTGATGGGGACAGGCGGGAACACCTGTGCTCTGCTCTCTGCACTGGCTTCCTATAGTCTTCTGGGCCCAATTCAAGGTGTTGGTTATTACCTTTAAAGTCCTATACGGCCTGGGCCCTGCTTACCTGCGGGACTGCCTCATCCGCCATGTCCTGGATTGGCCCCTGTGGCCGGCTGGGGTCACCCTCTTGGAGGTCACCCAGGTATCCCAGGCAGCTACCTTGGGGAGGATGTTGTCAGTGGCTGCTCCACGGCTGTGGAATTCCCTCCTGCCTCTCTCCAGATCTCCCCTCCTTCCGCAGACAGTGTAAGACATTTGGTGAGGCGAGCAGGTAGTGGGTTCTTTTGGGGAGGGGAGGGATTTGGTTTTTTGCCGGGCTTCAGCTGTTTTTATGGTTTTATTATGGACTGTATTCTATATTTTGTTTCAACTTATGCTGTTCACCACCCCAAGCTGCCAGTGGGCAGAAGGGGACGGGCTACAAATTTGGATCATAAATATATTTGCTTTCCAATTTCAATGGCTCTCATTATTTGTTTCTATACGGTAAGAGGGTCAACCTATTTCCTATCTCAGAGGTGGGGAATCTCTGGCCCGTGGATCAAATCTAGCACATAGCTGGGTCCCCCCTCCACCCTCTATTTGGCCCCTTCCGTGGATCTAATCCTTACCCTCAAGCACTGAAGAAGCTCTAGGGGACAGAAGCAGAGGTGGGGGCACGCACTGAAGGAGAAGAGATAGATCTATGATCTGAACCCTCTCCTGAACACACCCCTTAAGTATTGCCCCACTCCTTGACCGCTATCCTGCCCAAGGACAAGACCATGGATCTATGCCAGGGATGGGGAACATTATCCCTCTCAGGGACCACTTGGAAAATTAGTACAAGCTCCAAGGGCTGCAGAGAAGTTGTGGGCAGGGGTACATAAGCGGCGTGCTTGGGAAGAGGAAGATCCAAATCATGGATCTGTGCCATGAGCCTGTCCTCAATCCTTGCGTGTGCGTCCTTATTTCTGCTCCCTTATCCTGAACAGTCTCTTTCAATGTTGGGGGGGGAGTGGGGGGGGTAAGAACTGGATCCAAGGGCCAGATCTAAGCAATGGAGAGGACCATATAAGAGTAGCCATGGGCCACATTTGGCCCCTGGGCCTGAGATTCCTCACTCCGGATCCATTTCCCTATCCCTGTTCCTCCCCCCAGTTCAGTTTTTCAGGACTGGCTTCACGAGCTTCCCACCTCTGTTCTACACGTCAAATGTCTCTGTTCATTCTTCTAAGCTCAATTCGCAAGACTTTCAACAGTGACTTGTTTATGCACGAGTCACAAATCTAGGAAGTAAATCTAATTCTAGAGACAGAACAGATGGGGATGGAGGAGGGCCAAGTCCTATGACTGTTTGATAGAAGACAGGGAGAGCAGTGGCTGAGAGGCAGGTATATAAGCAGGGAGTCAGCTGTATAAATGACAATTACTCCAGCTTCACACTTCAACTTGCTTATATTGAGAAGTGTTGGTTCCTTCAGTTGCAATGAAGAGTGGAGGAAACGGAGGTCTGTGTGCTTGTTCTCCTGAGCCGTTTTAGGGAGGAGAGAACCTCAATTCACTGGGACAAGGGCAGGGGTTAGAAGTCAAAAGGTGAAGTGCTACCCTGTCGATTCCTACTCTGGAGACTGTGAGCAGCTGTACAATGGGCGTTAGTTTCCCCCCACCTGTTTGCTCAAGTCCTTTTAAAGCCTGAAACATCAGTCTCATTTCCACATCTCTGCCTCAATCATTATTATTATTATTATTTATATAGCACAAGCAGCATACCTGGCACTGTACAACTGCTTGTAATCCAAGCTCCCAAGCAGGGAAATCAAGGGAAAGGAAGAGCTGCTTAACCTCTGGTTGCACATGCCTGTGGGAAAAGGTGGTGGTGGACAGGGGTGTGCAATTTATTTTAATTTTTTTTAAAGCCCCATTTGTTTTAGTAATTACAATACAAAACCAGACAAATAACCATCATCATTTGCTTTCACTAGTTTTCGTTTTAAAAATAAAAACCCTGCACATGTGCAAAATGACCACTGGGGCTATTGGCACGTGCGCCCCCTTTCCCAAACTGGCACCGTCACTGCCAGCCCCATCGTGGGAAAGGGTCAGGCACGCACAGAACGGCCCTGGGGGGCCATTTTGCACCTAAGCAGCAGGGGTTTTTATTTTATTTTTTAATTTCAAAACTAAGAAGCCCCTGCACATAAGCAGCACCCTTTCCCAACCTGGCTGTGCGTCTGCAGAATGGTCTGGTGGCCATGTTATGCATGCGCAGTGCCCCCCCACCTGTAGAGTTTACAAAACCCCCTTCTTTGGGGGGGGTGTCATAAATGACCCCATTTTTGTTTCCCTCCCATTTTATTAAAAAGTAATGCCCCAACCCCCCATTTTGGCATTAATTTTCAATAAAATAAATTGGGATGCGGGGGAATGGAAGGGTCATTTATGAAAACACCCAAAGATGAAAGGTTTTTTGTAAACTATAAAGAAATCAAGACTGGTAGAGGTGCCTTCTGTACACCCTGGTGGTGGAAGCTAGTTATTACCCGTGCTCATGAGGACAAGCTCCCTCAGAGCTTCAACTCCCCTGCCTGTTCACTCCGTTTTGCTGCAAATAAGACTGGCTGCCACCAATGCAAAACTCAAAATGTTAGATCTGCTTCACAGAAAACACAGCCCTTGGCGACTGAGAAGTATGTCTATAGCAAAGATACTTTTCACCCCTTATGGCAGCTCAAGAACCCAGGTAGGTCACACACAAAAAAACATTGCACGGCTGGCACACTCTGGTCAGGACTTCTGACCTTGGATTAGGGAGGCGAGACTCAAGGTTTGAAGTAAGGGGATTATCCCGGGGTGGAAACAGCACAGAGGTTTGTGGAGCAGGATCAAGTAGCATCAGCAGAGCTTGGCGAAGACTCCAGGACAGGAAGAGAGCAGGGACATGGCCATGTGCGCTACATGCATCCCAGAGCAAGACCAAAAGCATGTTTCGCCCCCCTCCTTAAGGTGTTTCCAACTTGCATCCGATCACAAGCAGGAACAGCCGAAATGGCCTCATCTGGAGCTTCCCGCCTGGGACACTGCGTTCAGCTCTGGCGCTTCCGTGCAAGGGACACCTCCTATCCGACAGCACAGAGCAGAGTCTTGCTGATGTCTCACTGTGCTTTTGGCCTCTGATCTCAAGCTAGAGTGGGAAATTCTACACAACAGTGGTTCTCTATCTTTCTAAGCCCCTCTCCTCTCCGCTTCCTTTGGTCTGGGGTAGCTGAAGGACCTCCCTGCAACAGACCTACACACCCCAGCCTTCCTCTTCCCACCCTCAAGTTGCTTCCCCTGTTTGTTCTCGGATTCCCTTCTTCACTTTACTCCATCGTAATGGCAATATCCCCTAGCTCAGTCAGAGTGGAGCTAGGTGTTTGCCAGCTGTGTTCTTCCCCAGCAGAATACTTCCATGTCACCCCAGAGGATTCGGGACGGGGGTAGGGAGGAAAGCCTCCTAGCTTGAGTCACCGAGCCCTGGTCAGTCCCACAACACACACTCCACCCAAGCCCGCTGGGCCAAGTTCCAGGGTCAGGGACAGAAGCACATCAGTACAGAGCCTGGAGACCGTGCCCTGCTCGAGGCCACAGAACTGTGGGTCCGACACAGCCATCCCAGCACTGTTCGGGGCAGGACTGTCAGGAAAGGGGCCTCCCCAAGGCATTCCCCACACCTCCCTAGGGAACATCGTGCCATCATGGCATTTCACAAGGGGGGGGGGGGTAAGAGGAACCGGGCTGGGCTCTAGTCTCTCCCCATCCCTTTCCAGTGTGGCTGCACCGTGACATGTCTCTCCTTGGGGAACAGGACACCCTGCAACTGGGGAGCATGGTCTGAGCTCAAAGGGTCTTGGGCAGAATGTGCCCAGCCGAGGCACTAGCAAACACAGGCCTTTAGCCGTGCTTTCACTCCACCCCTCACAGAATAGGGGCCATGGGCATGAAAAGGAGCAAAGCTGGCAAATGCCTAACTCCACGCTGACTGAGCTAGGAGCCATTTCCAAAATGATGAGGAAGCAGAAAGCAATGTGCATGTTGTTGCTGGGGGGAGCGGAGGTGGGTTCGATTGCCATAGACAGGAGTAGGGGGGTGTCCTTCTCCTCTCCCAGCTACTTCAGTGCTTATGCCATATGCGGACATGCTCAGGCTTTATTTGGGCCAGATATTCCAGCCAAACAGGCCTCACACACTCGACTGGGTAGCAACAATTGATTCAGGGAAGGGCAGAGACATGCAGTCCTCCAATTCCCTCCACCTCCAAAGCCAGCTCACAAGTGGCATAAAGCCATTTGCACTGGCAAAGGTGCTGCCAGAATGTTCAAGGGTGGCAGGGGAAAACCATGTTGGAAAAAGGGGGTGGGGAAGAACAGAAGTTCTGACACTTAGGAGCGTGGCTAGAGTAAAAAGGAATGCAGGATTTCCTTTGCTCCACCCTCTTTCCAAGGTGGACATGACACACTGCAGGGAGCAAGGCCACACCAGGAAAAGGCAGAATTATGAAGCAGTTTTCTACTCGCGAGTGGTTGGTAAAATGCTTGCAAGACTGAGGATCCAACTTCTGAGGGGAACCTACATCTCTTCTACCCAGGTGAGAGGAGAATAGGATTCCCATGAGTTTTTTCCTGCTTTAGTTAGCCATTTCATGACTGTCACGGAGTGAGCTTACAAATATCCACGTACGTGGCAATGATCATCATCATTCTGATATTTCTTCCGGGGGGGGAGGGGGGGAGAGGATGGGTATTCTCCTCCCTCCCAACCTCCGGCCTCTCTCTGCCCTGGCGGACTCCACAAAGCTCTGCTAACACATTTTGCCAAAGCACAGGACCCCGCGATGCAGCGTGGACGCTAACAACGGGGCTTCCTTCCTGCCAGCCCCTTAAACTCTGGCCGCTGAAGCTTGGAATGAAACCGGCTGGCCTTCACAGCCTCTTACCCAGGATGGGTTTGTATCTGCTCCGTGGGCGACTCCGCTGGCTGCTGCTGCCACTCCAGACCGGGTGTCCGTGATGTTGCGGTGAGTTGTTTGCGAGAGAAGGATGGCGTATAGGAAGAGAGCAGGATGGGGGGTGGGGGGCACAGAAGGAGGGGGCTTTTGGGGAAAAGGGCTCTCACCATGAGGGGTGATCAGCACCACAGACATCATATTGCAGCAACAATTTTAAAAATAGCACAAATCAAAGATTAAAAAAAAAAATTAAAAAAATAAAAAATTTAAAAAAAAATTACAGACTTCCAGAAATGTTCAAACAGCTCAGGTGAAACCGGATCCTGTTCTCAGCAGCCAAGCAGTCAGGGGGGAGGGAAAAAGAGTTAGCGCGATCAATCCACTTTAAAAATGTTTTTTGTTTGTTTGTTTTTTTTAAAAACCTTCCTGTGTCTCACCAGAGGGTAAAAACCCCAGTCAGGAACAATCAGGAAAAACTCTCTTATTTCATCCGGTTAAAAATCAGCAGTTGTCATTAGCATCACCCTCAGCAACATATCACTATAGTCACAGTCATCACCATTATAGTAGTAATAGTCATAAGTAACTAGTAAACAACAATAAAAAGGAAATCAGCGGAAAGGCAGGAAAAATTGAAAAAAATTGGAATAACTTACTGTAGCTGAAGATCAAAAAAATCTCGCTGTAAAAAAACAAAAATAAAAATAGCCCAGATTAGAAAAACGGGAGGTGCCGAAAGGTAAAATCACCAACGATCATTTCTGTTCTCTCTCCCCCTCTCTCGCGCACTCTGTTCCAGCAGCGGTTACTGCACAACCGCGCGGGAGAGCTCTCGGTAGGAGACAATCAAAGCCCTTTGCACATCATCATTTCACTCTAAAAATACCCAAGAGGCCAGCTCTTGAGAAGCTAAAAGGCTCCTCCTCTAACCCAGCTGCTGCAGAAAAAAAAATAGTGATACTTTCAAAATTACATCTTAAATCCAGCTTTGGCTCGGCGCGAGGGGCCGCAAGGGCCACTGTTAAAACGGCTCTTATAAAATCAGGAGCTGTGCGTGTGAGGGGACGGGGGTGGGGTGGGGGTGTTAAAACCAAGCTGAGCTCCAGTTAGGAGGGTTGGGGTTTCGCCTTGCTGCCCTGTGAAAGGAGAAGGGACAGGTTGAGTCAGGGTACCTCAGAAATGCTGCACACATCTCCCGCTCCCCCACAAAGAGAGAACCGACTGCCTCCCAGGGAGATGCCCCCCCTTCCCCAAGCTCACAGCTGCCTGGGCGCGCTCTCACAGCTCAGGCTCTAGATGCGATTAAAACACCGTCCTTAATCCCTCCGCTTTCTCCTTGTTGCCAAGGAAGCAGTTCAGACACCAGACACCTGTGAGCTTGTGGTAGGAGGCAGATTCAAATGAGGGGGTGCACCATACACACACACACACACACACACACACACCCTGAGGGAAGGATGGGAAGGGAAACAGAAATGGATACAAGATAGCTCTGTGGGTGCCGAGGATGGGGAGCGAGACCTGCAGATCAAACGATGGGAGCTCAAAGAGCCTGAGGGATTTCAGGCGCCAGTACCTGCTGATGCTGGAAAGAAATTACATTCTGAACATATTTAGGTTCTGATGTAGCCATCTCCCCATCCTTGGAGAAGCTGCCAATTAGGAATGGATGTTAATCCTTGGAACATGTGTGAGCTGGAGAAAAAAGTCTCTTCCCCCATTTTATGGAGGGGGGAGGGAAGATACAAGGGACTCATCCAAGGTCATCAAAATTTGTATCAACAATTCACTATCTACTCAGCTCCTCCTCCTCTTGGTGCTGCAGGAGGTGGTTCATTACTCATTATTACTAGAGAAGGGAGCAGGCCACAGCCTTTGAAGCAGCCAACATTAGCCAAATGGAAAGAGGCTTCCAGGATAGAAGAACCTAGTGGTTTGCTCTGGTACCAGAGAGGACGAGAGAAAGGGGAGAGCACACGTAGGCAGCCTTGTCAGACACCACCTGCTTTACAGGGAGTAGATGTCTCCCTAGAAGATGCATGTGGCATTCTGAATCCGACCAGGCCAGGACATGGATGTTTTGAAACTGTGGATTGTAAAATACCTTACATGCCATCCTGCTTTGTGACATTGAGTTATCATTTCTATAGCACTTTCAGCATGCAAGGTGCTGTACAATACTTCTCTTGTTCACCCTCAGAACCACCACTGAGGTAGACCGGTCCTTATTCCTATTTTACAGATGGGGAGGCTGAGAGATCACTTGCCCAAGGCCACCAACTAGTTCCCAGCTAAAGTGGGATTATACCCTCGTCTCCCAGGTCCAACACTATCCACTAGGCTCTTGCAGTTTCCAACTCAGATAAGCTCTCATGGGTCTACACCTTTTCACCTACTCCTCATCTAAGTTTCTGAGAGCAGGGATTCTCGGGGGGGGGGGGGGGGGGGAAGAAGAGCAGTAGCTCTCTCAAGGCTCCTAACCAGTCTCAACCCACCCCAGAGTGACAGCAAACGTGCCAGGAAAGAAACTTTAGAAGTCAGCACTCCACCCCTGCCCAGTCTGAAAACTTCCTTCTTGGCAGGGGTGCTTTGCAAGCAGCTTGAGCGCTACAAGTACATTTTCAGAGTGGGTGAAGACACAGCGTCACACCCGCTTACTCTGAAAATGTACAAGCAGTGCTCAGGTTGTTTTCAGAGGATACCCCCACCAATATCCCAGGCCCAGGATCAACTGTGAGCTCCCTTGCTACATGGAAGCTACACTCTGGGGCTCTTCTCTGACTGGCCTTTAGCCATTACTGCAATAAACATGGTTACCAATCAACACGTCAGCTTCTCAGATCCCTGAAGGCATGAAAGTCTGTTAGGAGCAGGATTTGTATCCCACAAGCATTTACAAGTTCTCTCTATATACCCAAGAGATACTGGATAACTCCCTCCACACCTGCTGAAAACAAAAGTCTGCATAAATCTTCATGTCTTGTTGGTAATCAATCTATCAGGCAGTTCTTCTCGGAACATGTGCCTGTATCTGGACAGAAGCACCATCTAGCACTGCTCCATCAATTGTTGTGTGGTTTGAGAGAAAGCCATGCATTCCCATCTGGGCATTCCCTCACTTCTTATCACTCATGTGGTAGAAAAGATATGTCCATCTAAAGCAGGAGTGGGGAAATTTTTCACTCCCAGGGACCATTTTGAAAAGTACAAGCTCCTAGGGCTACGTGGATGTTGGGGCAGAGGTGCACTCAGGAAAATAAGGATTGGTATCATGATTCTGTACCATGGATCTGCCCCCTTAACCTTGTGTGCATGTCCTCATCTCTTTCCATTCCCCCAAGTTCAGTCTTTCAGTGCTTGAAGGTAGGAACTGGAAAGCAGCCAAATTAGAAAGGCCACATTTGGCCTCCAGTTCCATGGCTCATCATTCCCAACTGTGGCCAAATAAAGGGCAGCAACAGGGAAAAGAGAACTCTACACATTAACTTGTTGCTATTCCTTTACTTTATGTGGGTGGGTTTATCTGCTCTGACCAATGTACTGTACTTGCCCTACTCCTAATGACATGTGTACATGATAGGATGGTGGTGGTGGTGGTGGGGGGGGGAAAGGCATCTCCATCCTGTTACACCCCTGTCCCACGGCCATATCTTTTCTGCTCACTCATGTGGCAAGCGGAGATCTGCACCTTCCTACGTACATAGCTCTTGCCCCCAACCCAAGTGCATACCCCAAGGGTGGAGAACCTTTTTCCCTGTCACGGGCCGCTTTGAAACGTAGTAAGAGTTCCACTGGCCAGATGGGAGTTGGAGGTGCTTACGGGACGAGGCAAGAAAGAAAAGAATCCAGTTCATGGATCCACCCACCTATCCTTGAACACAAGCCCTATTTCTGCTCCCTTCCTCTTTCAGTACTTTGTGGGCCAGTTCCAGAAAATGAAAAAGAGCAACAGCAACAAAAAAAAGGCAACAAAAACCCCCCTGCAATCCAACCCTAACCTCAGCTGCAGGTCAGAGGTTCCTCTCTCCTGAAATATGTCCATAGGGAAGGGCGGAGGGAAAGAGGTTGTGCACACTCTCAACTGGGTACGTCTGGTCTCCCTCTGTGGCCAAACGCATGTAGGTCTGGACATCCCTACCCACGTACCTACCCCCATGTCTCTGGCCGCAGAACCGATGACCTGAAAACGATCTGCCCATCATCCCGATACCCCCTTGCTGCTCTCTATCCCCCTCTGCGACCATGCAGTGATGAAAGGAGATCGGTGCCTTCCCACGTGGCACCCTGTTCCTTACTTGGCCAGGGGAGATCTCTGCAGACTCTTCCCCCACCCACCCCTATGTATGAAGGAGGAGGGAGATCTGTGCATCCCAATCCCCGGTTCCATCACCCCCTGTTAGGGAGGGGAAGGGACAGGGATACGTATGGAAGTGGGAGGGATCTGAGCGAGCCCCTAGGGTGCCCCATCAATGACGCCATTGAAAGCTACTCTGCTCATGCTTCACAAAAGGCTCCACTCCCTGCTCCCACCGAAGAACGCGAGGGGAGGAGCAACCAGCTATTTACACGCGCCCCCCCCCCTTGCATTTCATTATTAGTTTCGCACGGGAACGAAGATAGGGGGCTCCCAGTAGGAAGCAGTATTACCCCCTTTTTTTGGGGGGGGGAAGGAAAAGGAGGCGTCTCCCGCATCGCAGCATTGGTTCCTCCCGAGAAAATGGGAGGGAATTACCAACGTGCTGCACCGTTCCCATGCGGGATATTCCCCCCCCCCCCATCGCAATATTGGTTCCTCCCAGCAAATCGAAGGAGATAATCATGGTAGATTACTCCATTACAGCCCAACGGGAGGGGAAGCCCATCCCCCGTTGGTTTCTCTCCCCCCGCCCCCGAAAATGAGCAATTTTAGCCTACACGGTTGTTCTAATAGGATGGGGGGGGGGGGGCGGGGAATCTGGGCCGCACCATTATGTCCTGAGAAAAGGAAGATAAATCCCCCCCCTTTCCTAAGTTCATCTCTCCCAGAAGCGGGAAACATTCACGTTCCGGAATGAACCATTTGCACAAAAAGGGGGAGGCGGGAAAGGGGAGTCGCTCCAGATTCCCTGGTCTGGGCTGCACCGCTATCGGGGGGGGGATGTAAGGCTCCCTCTCATTAGCCTGTCGGGTAAGAGATCACCCCACTGAGAAGTTAAGGACGCGCCGCACTTACCGCCAGGCCCCGCTCCGGTTCCGCGTCAGTCGTTCTCTCTCCACGGCCTCCTCGCTCCAGACTCCTCACAAAATGGCGCCCACACCGCCCTCTGCGCCGCGCAGCCCCGACCAACCTTGGCCCGCCCCCTCCACGGCCTCCATTGGAAGAAAAAAACCCACACAATTCTCTGATATAATTGGTACATGTGACTGTGGCTCACTTGCCTGACCAACGGGAAAAGGGAAAGTGAGGGCGATGCGCCCACTGGGATCCGCCCCCACATTTGCGCGGGAGGGAAAAAGAAAAATGATTGGTTAAGGCGGACGTCACTTTCCGTTCTTATCCGAGTGGCCTATCTTATTGGCTCATCCCAACTATGGTTCAATTTCCCCCCCTGTGATTGGCTAATATGTTAGTTAATTCCCACCCCTTTCCAAAGTTCCTCTGCTGGTTCGTTGCTTTACATGCCGCTCTCTGGGATATGAACTGCAATTGGCTAGTCGTAATGAGAAGCGGGATAAGATTCTTGAAAGGGCTTCGCGGCGCTCGAGTTACATCAGAAGGTTGCTCCGAACGTTCTCACAAATGGGGTTTGCGCATGCGCGCCTCTATCCCAAGCTCATATTTAAATTTTCACGTGACGTTCACGCGCCCCCCACCCGCTATATAAGGCCCCCTCCCGCCTAAACCCAACAGTTCCTTCCAACCCTAAGAGATTAGGAAGAAAATTCTGGGGGGGGGCATTTGTGAGACTGTGAAACAACCTGTCTGTAGGTTTTAAAACCAGAATTCACTATAGACACTCCCACAGCAGCGTCTGGCTCAGGGGAAAGATGACGAGTATATTGTTTTAAAAACGTATGCAGGGAACTCCAGCCCTGAGGCACAATTATTCATTATTATTATTATTATAAACATTTATATAGCGCCAGTAGTGTGACCTGGTGCTGTACAGAACATAGAAATGGACGCGGTCTTTACTTCAACTACTTTGTAGTCGATAAGAAAGGAGGAGATCATAGACCCGTTTGCGTTTCCTTAACTTGTATATTACCCGTTTAAAATGCTCACACTTGAGAATCTAAAGACCAAAACCAGAATGCTGCTGTCGCGGCACTGAGATCGCTAAGGGAATGAGCCTTCAAATATGGTGGAGGAGGAAGACCTGCCTGCTGATATGCCAAGGAAATCACATGGACCAGCCATTTGGAAATGGTTTGGGAGGAAACCTTATGTCCTAACCCGGGAAGGGAAGCTGAGAGGAACAAGTTATCAGATTGCCTGCAATGCTGGGTCTTCTCTAAATAAAGGAGTACTGTCCTCTTGACATCTAAAGTACGACATCGAGCCAACGTGTCGAGTCATGTGGTGGAGGGAGGAAACTGGAAGAACAATATTCTGGGCTAAATGAAACAGAGACACCATTTTGGGGATAAAGGAAGGATGGAGAGAGATCGCCTGTCTGGGAAGACTAACAGGTAAAGGCTCCTTGTGGAAACAGCAGCGAGTTCGCTCACCTGCCTAAGGGATGTAATGGCAACCAGACAAGTTGGCTTCAAGGTCCAGTGGAACAAATCACATTGTTCCGCTGGTTCAAAAGAGTGGTTTGTGAGCTGATTGAGCATGAGGTTGAGGTCCCGCTGTGAGACCGGGTGCGTGTGAGGAGGAAATCAGATAATAAGCCCCTTAAGGAATTTTTTTCACTAGGGGGTGGCCAAAGAGAAGATGGCAGTTAGGTAGGGTCACATGTCTAGCTATGGCCAAGAGGTACACTCTTATGGAAGAATGCGCCAGGCCTGTCTTGGCTAATTCCAACAAATATCGTGAAATTAAAGGGACTGTCAGTTGGTCAACTGATATGGATTTTTGGTTTAACCAAAAAGAGAACCTTTTCCACTTAGAATTGTACACATACACACACCCGTCGATAGGTTCAGATCACTTTGAAGTACCAGATTTAGTTGGTGTCACATAGGTTCAGAAGTGGAGAGGGGTGGATTCTCCATGCATACTCAGACGCTTTATCTCTGGATGGAGAATGCCGCCTCCCTGTAATTACAATAGGTTGGGAATGTGCGGCAGGGGAATGGATGCTAGGGCCAGATTTTGGAGATTGTGGGACCAAATCTGGCGTGGCCAACCTGGGAAGATCAGGATCAAGTTGGCCCCTTCCCTGTGGATTTTCTCTAAAATCCTGGACATAAGGGGAATTGGGGGAAGGCATACCCCAATTGTGTGTTCCAGTTTACAGAAAAGGCGTTCCTGAGATACTACGGGTCATGGGCCGCCCTTGTACAGAAACGTTTGCATTTGGTGATCTCCGTTCAGGCCATCTTATCTTTGTATCAAAACGTTCTGTAGATGGGGTTGTCAGCCATTGGAGTTTCAGAGGCTGATAAGGAGAGCCAGTAAGTTGTGGGTCGGAGTCTTCCTCAGCATTGTATAGTGGAGAAGCACTAGGCTGAGATAGGAGATATGGGGGTGGGGTGAAAACACGCCTGTTTCAAAAAGACCCTCAAGTTGGCAGGCTCAACCCCTTCATGAAGTCTTTGCCTTTTTAGACGATGGCGCTTGGGACCCACGAGAAGTGGAAGGACCCTGGGCGTTGGATTCCTGAGTAGATAGCTCAGAAAGAGTGGGAGCCCCCGAGATGGTCTCCTCAGCTTCTAGGCTTGGGACCGTAGGGGATGCGGGGACTACTTTTCAGCTTTTGTTTGCCTTCTATTGCCTTCAGCTCTTTGTGTCGTCATCCTCCTGCAGGAAAAACAGTGCTTTAAAAACTGTGTTTATTAGCCATTAAAATGAATGAGTCATGAGCTAAGTATATGTCAATAAGCCATGAAAGCGGTTGGAAGGAACTGTTGGGTTTAGGCGGGAAGGTACCTTATATAGGGTGGGGGCATGTGAACGTCACGAGAAATTTTAAATATGAGCTTGGTATATGCCGGTAAGAAAAGGGCGCGCAAGCGCAAACCCCATTTGTGAGAATGGGAGGAGCCACTCGAAGAAGAACCGGGAATATTGGACTGTCTCATGTCTATTGGCCCGTGGTGTTTGACGTTATTAGTGTCTCGACTTGCTATTGGTCAATGTCGTTCCCACGGCTTCCTCGTTTTGGTTGAAATAGAGAAACAGGCAAGAGCGGATAGGACAGCGACTCTACCAATTACCATCCAAACCGTGCATTTCCGCGCGTTGCCATTGGTGTGTTCGAAACCCCCCTTTCCGGCTCTCAAAAATCACGGGTCCCACTCCGGTAGTAGGAGGGGGAGGGGCTGTGGGCAGGAGATATGATGTGAAGGGCGGGGAAGCTGAGGCAGGTGTAAAGGAACGCTTCTGAAAAATACATGTTGCAAGGCCCGCATAAGTGCCTTAGGTGCCAATAGCATGCAGGCCCTGCAACATGTATTTTTCATAAGTATTCCTTAAAATTGTGCCTAGATGACAACCCTAGGTAGGGTTGCCACACATGCCAATTTTCCCAGGACACATGAAAAATACACGTTGCAGGGCCTGGTTGCCACCTAGGCATACTTTTAAGGAATATTTATGAAAAACGCATGTTGCAGGGCCTGCATTGGTGCCTAAGGCACCAATGCAGGCCCCGGAATATGTATTTTTCATAAGTGTCCCTTAAAAATGTGCACAAGTGGCAACCTGAACCCGGCCTGCATTGGTGCCTATGGAGTGGAAGTTGAAATGAGGGAGGTGGGGATTGCTGCAGGAGGGCTTGACAACTGAAAAAAGGGTGGAGTGGGGAAGCTGAGAGGGCAGGAGGGGATATGGGGAGAGGCTGGAGGACGCTGAGACGTTGGTGAGGGCTGTGGGGAAGCTAGATGAGGGGGAAAGTGGAGAGTTAGGCTAGAGGGAGTTAAGGAGGGATAGGATGGCAGGAAGGGATGAGAGCAAGGAGTAGGCTGATGCTCCCTGTGCTTTTCCCCATTGGTGGCAAGGGGGGGAAATGCAGTTCTTGGGTGAGAGAGTTGATATTATTATTAGCAAACATTTATATAGCGCAGGCAATGTCCCTGGTGCTTTACAAAGTAATTGAATAGACACGGTCCCTGCCCTAGGGTTTACAATCTGAGAGACGGGGGGTGGGGGGAGATGGACAAAGGAATGGGAACAGAGGGAGAGACAAGGAGTGTAACATTCACAAAGATGCGAGGTCTCAGGTGCACGCGCTTGGTTTGGTTACATGGAGAATGATGACTGGTTGGTCCATGTGGTGAGGATATGAGTACACAGAGCTCAGGTAACAGATTGTACTGGATGGAGGGGATCAGCAGGAGTTTGGTGAGGGGAGCGAGGAGTCGGGGAGGGCAGAGCGGAAGAGGTGGGTCTTGAGGGATTTGAAGGTACGAAGGGAAGGGGCGAGGCGGATGTGGGCAGGGAGGGAGTTCCAGGTGTGGGGGGCAGCTAGGGAGAAGGGACGAAGGCGCTTAGGGGGAGCAGGGGAGGCGTGGGAGGATGAGAGAGCTGGAGAGACAGGAGCAGGTCTGTGAGAAGGGGTAGTGGGAGTAGGGCTGTGAGAAGGGGTTGCGGGAGCTGAGGGTTGCGGGAAGTGGGTGAGGGATTAAAGTGGGAGGAGGTCTGAGGGGGCGGTTTGGAAGGAGCTGGAGGGGCTGGGAGAATTCAAAGAGCAGGGTTGAGGGTGCGACTAGGGGGAGTTAAGAGGGCAGGAGGTGTGTCGGGGTGGGTTGAGAACTGGGGAATGGTATGTGGGGAAATTGGAGGGCTGGAAGTGAGGGGGTTAAAGGAGAATGGGATGGGTGCATTGGATATTTGGAAGCTGGGAGACTGAGGAGTGGGAGATTTGGAGCAAAATGGGGGTGGTAAAGGGCAGGAGGTAGAAGGGAGGGGCTGGAGAATACAGGGGCAGGATGTGTTGGGGGGAAGGGCTGTGGAAGAGAGAGGAGGCACTGAGGTGGCTGAGTTGGTGGGGTGTCTGTTGGGGAGAAGCTGGGAACTGAGGAGGCAGGAGTGGGGGACGTAGTAGGGGGAAGAGCCCAAGGAGGCCAGGGTTTGTGAGCAGCTGGACCGGGAAGGGGGTTGTTCCTAGAGGCTCCACATGCTGTCTCCTCCCACCAGATCTATTTTTCGAATATCCTGCAAGTTTCTGGGATGGGTCTGAGCCTCAAGCTGTGGTGGTTGCGTCCCCCATCCATCCTGCCCCATTGCACAGTCACTGTGAAAGCACAAAAAACGCCCCCCCCCCCCCCATGAGTTTAGTGCTTTATCCTTGTGTAGTGTTCCCTACGTGGAGTGCCCCTTTCAGCACTGGCTGGAACGCCTTGCCTGCCCTCACAATAGTATTGCTCGGACCCATACGCTACCACTCAGAAGGCTCCCTCTCACAACAGCATCATTTATACGAGGGGTAAGGAACCAGGGGCCAAACGCAGCTGACGGCTAGCTTTTATTTGACCCCTTTCTGGTTCTCGGATCCAGTTGCTACTCTCAAGCACTGAAAGCGAGAGCTCAGGGTAACGGAGCGGAAATGAGGGCATGCCTATACGAATAGGGGCTAGATCTGGGGACCCTCCTTGCCTGAGTGTGCTTCTGTGCAGCCGTTGAAGCTTGTACTCATTTTCATAGTGACCCCCTTGGAGGGAAAGGATTTCTCACCCCTGATCTGTGCACCTTTGGGGCAGGAATCAGGCACCAGTGCTTGGGCCACATCACCATTGTGTTCACACATCCCACCTTTGCATCAGTCACCTGCTGTAATACCACCTCATGCCACAAGGGCTTCCTCTCCCTTGAAACCAATTTTCCACGCTCCCGGCTAAAGCTTCGACTTCCCAAGTGCCCTTTTATCACAGATAGACAGTGATTCATTGGAAAGAAGAACCTGGATAATAAGTGCCTCCAGTCTGGAAGGCCTTCGTCCACTACGAAGAAGAGGAGGAAGCCTGCCCCAGCCAAGCAGAGGTCAGTGTCCTGGATTTTATTCCAACTCATTGTGGAAGTGTATTGGGTCGCCTATACACGTAGTTTATTTTCTATTTATTTTTATTAAAAGATTTAATATCCAGCCCCTCCTGCCACAGTTGAGTTTAAACTCTCAAACACAACAGGTGTTTCTAATTTAGCACCCCTTATTCTGGGAAGGGGGGGATGTTTATTTCCCAAAACAATTTAATGTATCTTGATTACACAGAATTTCTGGCCCTGCACTTTTGGGAAGCTCTCAGGTTTAATGTATGATTCTACCCAGCGCTGCTTCCTCTATAGTTAGTGCCGGAGCCAGGGAAGTTGGGGCCCTGTTCAAAATGGTGGTGGGCCCCCTGTTAACATAAGAACGTTTGATGGTCACACACTGACTTGCCCATTAGGAAAAGGAAAATGTAACCATTATTAATTTTTTATGTTTAGTTAAATAACGTCCCCTTCAGGGGCCGGGGCTCCCCGTAGGCCTGTATATTGTGCATATGCTGTTATTTCTAGTTTGTTAATTGAGCCCCCCCCCCAAAGCCACAGGTCCCCCATGTTTGAAGCTCAAATTATGAACACATTCATAACTTTATTGAACATTCATAACAATGGGCTCAATATTCTCTGGGCTTCATAAGCCATTACAAATATTTGCACTAATCACCTGCTTTTTCACCTCACCTGATGTGTGTTGTCAACGCTTTTAAATGGTTTGTTAATTCTCTCTCCTTCTCCTAGCGAGTGCTTTCCAGACATCCTCCTTAATGACTTGAGCTGAAACAAGTACCAGCCAAAGCGAGCCAAACTGCCAAATCGGAATGATCGACCCACAATGAATGAACCAGGTAATGAACGCTGCCCAGCATTGATCAACTGCCTATTTTGATATATTTGGTTTGTTCATTTCAGCCATTGCCAGGTTTTGCCACTCCTTTTCCACCACTCATTTTCATTCTTCCTTTGCAAGAACAATTGGAAAAGCAGAAACGGTCAAAAGAAACCAACAAAAATGGTGAAAAATCGGTTGCTTTGGCGAATGTCGTTCAGGTTGATTACAGTGGGCTCGGAATCTTTTTTTTAAAAAAATGAAATGTGCAAGCAGTTATTCTGCTGCTTTTTTCAACTCGACTAATGACTCTACTTTTCTCTAGCAGTTGCAATTTACATCCCCTTGCAGCTTAATTCTTTGTTGTTTATATTTGAATGCCAGCACCGTCTCCAATGTTACGTTCACATACACCAGCCTTGCATTTGCTCGGATGCGGTTCTGACTGACTTGTAGCTTGATGGAAGAGCCCGGTGTAGCTCGAAAGCCTGCATACTTTCACTGACAGGTACCCAGTAAAAGAGAGCCTCTGAACTACTTTGCCTCCATATTCTCTAAAGAATTTTTCTGGGGCTTCTTTAGAAAGAGAGGGTGGCTGCTGTGTTGATCCCACCTGTAAGAGATGGAGACAAAGTCGATCTGATGAGAGCTTTTATTGGACCAACTACAGTTGGTGAGAATACGCAAGCTTTCAGGCCACGCAGGGCCTTGCCTTGAGGATATTTCCGTTGAATACTTTATTCTGCCTGCAGGGGGCAGGGTTCCATCAGAAAGGGACACGGCAAATCTCATGGAGAGAGATCCCTGCAGTAGGATTGGGTTCCTGTGGGACCCATGGGCGTGCCAGCAGGGTCAGGATCCATTTTACTTTGTGGCCAGGACTAGGTATGTACAAGAAAGAAAGAAAGAAAGAAGTAATAACAGGATGGATCTAAAACTTTCCTCCAGTGATCTTCAGACTTTTTGCCTGGGTGACCCTATTTTGAGATTTAAAAATAATCCCAGCTTAAAGGAGAAAAGACACACAAAGGGCATCAGATATAAATTGCGATCATGGCTCCATTTACGGATGGATGTGAGCCCCCTTGCACTGCATAATTCATACCAGGAGTGGGGAACCTTTTGCCTCCTGTGGGCCACGCTGAAAATTAGTACGAGCTCTGCAGGATGGATAGGAGTTGAGATCAGAAATGCTTACGGGATGTGCTCGGGATGGGAAAAGAAAGGGAAGGGGCCTCATCATGGACTTATATCATGAATCTGTTCTCTATCCTTGTCCCCACTCCCTTCCACTGAACTCACTTTTTCAGTGCTTGAGAGTAGGGCCTGGATCCAAGGGTCAGATCCAGGAATTGAAGATGGTCCAAATGAAAAACGGCCAAACTTGATTTGGCCCACTGACTGTAGGTTCCACCCATCCCTCATTTATACAATAATGTGTAGGTATCTGGCTTTCATATTCCAAGTTTAGGTGTGAGATTATGCGGTATATAAGGTTTTTGTGAGCAGGAGCAAGTTAAAAATGCAAGAGGAATTGTATGTGTGTTTTTTTCAGGTTGGTGCAGGCACAACATTTAAAAATGTATTTCCACATCAGTCCTTCCTGAATTTTTTGTATGATCCCATTTTAAATACAATTCTGCAAACCTAGACATCAACAAAAACATGCAAAGTATACCAGTATAAATCAGGAGGGCGTCTCCGTCTTCAGATGATGCAAGCACACTTGGGGTCCTGACCCACAATTTGGGAATTTCTGCTCTTCATGGAGACACGGGTAGAGCCCAGCGTGTGCTCAAAAACCAGGCCTCAGTTTATTGACTGGTACCTGATGAGGTTACCTGATGTACTGAGTGTTTTCTAATTTCCCACCCCAGTTCTTGTACCAATTGGTAACACCTGCTATTTGGGGGTAATTGAGTACCAACTCATTGGGCACTTGATAAACTACTAAAAAAGATGGGTATTGCCCGCATATAGCAAATACGCTGTTTCAGCACTAGTCAGAACCAATCTGAGCCCAACAGGATCAGCATGCAGGGTTGTAGCTCAGGTACCTAAGTGGCTGTCTGTCAGTGGGTAGATTATTATTATTATTATTATTAACACGTATTCTGTGGTTAGAGCATTTTACAATCCTTGTCCAGTTCACCCTCACAACAACCCTGTAAGGTAGACTGTGGTATTATTCCCACTTTACAGATAAGGAACTGAGGCTGAGAGACTTACTCAAGGCCATCCAGTGAATTCTTGGTTAAGACAGTACTTGAACCCTTGTCTCTCAGATTCAACTCCAGCACCTTATCCACTGGAGTACACAGGCTTGCGCATATGGTTGGGCGTGTGTCCACCTAGTCTTTGCTCTCAGCAGAGAGAAAACATGGTGGGAGTCTTGCTTTTCTAATTCATATCCGATTCCTGCCGTGAGATTTTAAACTGAGGTGATCTCTGAACTCCTCCCGCACGTCTTTGAGGAGCAGGATGTAGAGTAAGGGATCCAGGATGTTACCCACTGTGGTTAAGCATAGAGTCACCTGGCTGTATATGAAGAGTTTTGTCTCAAAGTCACAGATGATGCAGTGAGAAACTTTCCTATGCAGAAGTGTCAGCTCCCAGTAATACTTGTAGAAGGTGGTCACCTGGGATTGGGCACAGAGCAGGAAAAAGGAGGAGATGATGAGGGAGATGAATCCATAAATTTGCCTCTTCGCTGCCTTCTTGAGAGATGCTACCCTTTTGAGCTCATACAGGATTCGGAGATAGAAGAAGCCCATGAAGAAGCAGGGTAGGAAGAAAGAGAGACTCATGGTGTACATCTTGAAGTGCATGTAATTCTTACCCAGCAGATAACCCTCATAGCAGCGCCCTGGTTCCTCTTTCTCCAGCAGCAGCCAGCAGCCTACAGAGCAGATAGTAACCACCAGCATCCAGGAGAAAATGCTAACCTTTGTGGCACCATGCACCGTTTGCAACCTGTGGAATTGTAGAGGATGGACCAGGCCCAAATAGCGCTCCATGGCAATAATGCAGAGGAAGCCGTTCTTGGCATAGAAGTTGGTGACGAAGCCCAGGCCGGCTACCACGCAGGTCCCTTGCCCCAAGTCCCAGAGGTGATCATGGTGGCTGTAATAAATCCAGAAGGGCAGCGTCAGAGTCTGCAACAGGTTAGCTACCACCACGTTCAACACGTAGACAGAGAGGACGATCGACTTCACCTGGGACACCAGGATCCAGAGCGCCAGGCAGTTCAGAGGCAGCCCGACCCCCAGCACCATGGAGTAGACCGGGATTAAGAAGTATTTGGTGGTGTTGAAGGCCATGGGACAGGGGTCGGAGCAGCTGTTGTTCATTGTGCCATTCCAGTCAGCAGCCATTTCCAATGGTTTTAGTCACTTTCCCAGGTTTGCCTTTTCACATGAAGGAGGGTTGATTCCCAGTCACCACATCACTTACTCCCAGGGTTCATTTCGCAAAGAACCTGCGAGAACTGGAGAGAAAAGGCAGGTGTTTTCAGTATCGTCCTTCCCTCATCCCTTAGAATTGTAGTGAGTGACAGAAGGAACCCTAAGCGTTGTCTGATCCAGCCCCCTGACGTTAAACAGGATCCGCAGTACCTACACCGGGGCCGGGGCCCTTCAACTGTCAAATGCAGCCCATGACAAGTTCTTGCATGGTCCCTTTCCAGTTTCTGGATGCAATTCCTAACAAGAATCATTGAAAGACTGAGCTCAGAGTGAAGGATCAGAGATGAGGGCCTGCACCCAAGGACAGATCCATGATCTGGACTATTATTTTCTCGAGCGCACCTCTTAAGCACTCCCACCCCTAATGTCCGTGCGGTCCTTGGGGGTTGTACTACTTTTCAAAGTGGCCCCTCGGAGGGACGAGGCTCCCCCACCCCAACCTACACCATCCCTGAGAGGTGTCAGTCTTTAAAGGCCTCCAATGATAGGGGTGTCTAGAAGGGACCTCATTCATTTTCATTTTTTAAAAAATCATTCGTTTTCACAGGGTTTTGTAAGAGGTTCTGCCGTTTACATTTATTTTTTCATTTTATTAATAATAATACCAAAATAATAATAATAATAATTGCGTGCGCAAAATAACTACTGGCGCTGTTCTATACGCGCAGACTGCCTGCTCTTTTCCAAAATGGCGCCGACACTGCCGGCACCTTTTGGAAAAGGGCAGCCCGTCTGCACATGCACAGGTTTTAATCAAATAAATGAAAAAACAGAAATTAAAAAGAATGAAATCAGACAAATGGTTTTTTGCTTCATTGTTTTCGTTACCTTAGTTCTGAAAACGAATGGGGCTCTCTTAATTTTTGGAACTAATTAAAATAACATGAATTGCACACCCCTATCCAACGATGGGACCGCCACAACCTCTATTAGTAAATTATTCAGCTGCCTAACTGTTCTGGTACTTAGAAAACTCTTCCTAAAGTTTAGCCTAAACCTTTTATCCTTTAAGCCTATTCCCCCAATCCTATACTCAGTGACCAAACAAGAATCCTATTCAGTGAGCCACCTCTCTCAGGGTATTTGCAGATGTGACAGCACTAGGTGCCGCCACACTTTGATCCCACCCTGGGTGAGAGGATCTGGCCCCGCCGCCAAACAAATGTGCCAGCGGCTGGAGCTGAGGAGGGGGCAGGGATGACATGCAGATGTGGTCCACACGGCTCCGCCCCCAGCACTGTTCAGTGTGACCATGCCTCCTCCCTGACAGGAGGGTGTGGTGGCCTATGAGGCCGCTGCGCCTGCCAGAAAAGCTCTGGTCACCAGTTGGAGTTGGGTAGAGCGGGCCATCGTACATGACAGCTTGCTCTACCCCGGTCCGGGGGTGGCTTCCCCAAACCATGGCAGGGCTAACTCCTTGTTGTGAGGTGGCAGGGAGTCCAGCTCACAACCCCGAGTTAATCCTTCCACAGTTCGGGGCATATTTTCTCCTGTCCGTGGTTAACATCTGGTGGGCTGGAACAAACGTGACACTACCATGGGTGGCCACCCATGGTAGCATCACGTCTAAAAACGTTTAGCAGAGGGTCGTCGAGTTTACCAGAGGGTGGTCGAGTTTAGAGATGTTCCAAATCATCTGACCCAGAACTTTTTTCCCCATCAGACGTTGGTGTAGCAGGGAGCAATCCTGCAGAGCTGCTGCCCCCTTAGGAGGGGACTGAGTGGGCCAGCCAGAGGGCTGTGCATATGCGTATGGGCAGGGTAGAGCCAGCCCATAGCAAGGGACCAGCCTGAGTTGGAAAGAGGCTGGGAGAAAAAGGGACAGAGTGGGCAGGACACTGGCCCTTTAAGGGCAAACAGCCAGGGGAGCTGGCCACGCCCCCTCTGGGTACATAGGTGGCTGCGAGACAGCGAGCAACTCAGTCTCTGCCTGGGAGCTGAAAGGGCGATATCTTCCTTGAAGAAGCCAAGAAGCTGTTTGGTTGCTCTAGGGTCTGAAGCTAGGAGGAACAGAGTGGGCCTAGGGAAGGCTCTGGCCAGGAAGGAGTCTCCTGCCTGGGGAAGGCTTACTGTGAGCCAGGGGCCTATGGGCCTGGCTGCTATGGACTTTGGGAGGGGGGTTGATGCTAGAGTATTGCGCCTGTACCTGTGAAGAGACTGTGCTGGGCCTGTAGGGTGAGAGGCAGATGAGCCAGCAGCCCAGGAATAAAGCGGAACTGTGTGCACGTATGGTGGCATAGGCCTTGGCTGTGAGGGGTGGTAGGAGGCCAAGGGGGGGACTCCTATGGGGATACCCCAGAGTGTACCCCCCTAACTTGGGGGTAGTCAGGTTGAGGGCTGAATAGGTGTGGTAGCAGGGTTTTGCTGATTCCCCTATTGACACCCCAGTGCCCCTGTGTGGCCCTGGGAAGACCCCCTGCTACAGTTGGGATTTTCAGAGACCTGCACAATTTGGGAAACAGTTCTGTGCAGGGACCACCCACAATAACGAAGCTTGGTTTGCTAAGGAGGGACAATGTTCAAAGTAAGTGAATTGGATTTTTGGTTATAAAAGAAGCCGTGTTTCACTTCCAGGAGCATCTGTTACAAAATGTAGGGTTCCTACTTTGGGCCGTCTGTCCCTCCTAAAATGAGCTTGGAATTGGCCTGTGCGATCAAAAGTTATTAAAGGAATGGACACACACACAGCAAGTGATGACATACATAGGAGCCTTCTTCCCATAGGAGCCAGTTCTAAAATGATCTCTGATTTGCTGACGTTTTTTTAGTTTGAAAATTTGCATTGGGATTTTTGCTTCATCTTTCAGTAAAACTGAAATGTCCATATCCAAAACTGTAAAAAAAAAATATCAATGAAAGTTTTTTTAAAAATATGATTTTGAAAGCCAGACTGTTTAAAGAAGTAAGCCTGAAATCATAACCGATTAATTGGTTAGATTAAGCCATGCATTGATCCCAGATTAAAATAGTGATTGTTAAAAACAAACAAATACTTTAGTCACATTTAAAATGACTTTCAACAAAAGTGGGGAAAGTTCCTAAATAAAAATACGCAGTTTTGTTTAAATAACTTAACAATAAAAAAGTCACTTGTGTTGCTCAAAGCTACACTAAGATTTTGTGGTATTTTAATATTTAATTGATTAATCGGTCAATCAGTTCATAAACTAAACAATTTAGTTGGCAGCCCTAATACAAAAAGGGTATTTTCAGACGTTACGAGATCACGCTCAACCACGGTGAATCCCCACATGTTGATCGTGATCCCGTAACGTCTGTTGGGGGGGAACAGAAGTTCCCCCCCAGATGTTCACCCCCGTGAATCACAGAGGGGAATCATATTCAACACGCAAACGGAGGTCCTGGCCAGACCATCTCCATTTGTATGCTGAATGTGATTCCCCCCCCTGGTAACATCTGGGGGGGAACATCTGTTCCCCCCAACAGATGTTCCGTGATCGCAGCCACCACAGGGAATTGACTGTGGTTGACTGT
>QEPC01001766.1:906005-928865 GCA_003113815.1 Sphenodon punctatus
CTCAGATTGTAAGCCCTAGGGGCAGGGACCGTGTCTATTTTATTACTTTGTAAAGTGCCAGGTACACTGCTGGCGCTATATAAATGTTTGTTAATAATAATAATAATAATAATAATAATAAACCAGATTTTTTTTATTATTATTTTTGTATGTGTGGGGCAGTTTTTAAGAACCAGGGAAGTGTGGGAGAATGAAAAATATTTCTGTTTCAGAAAGTGTAAACCAGGAGAGAGAGAGAGAGAGAGAGAGAGAGAGAGAGAGAGAGAGTATACACAGTGTGTATATCCAGCCAGCTATAGTCAGCTTGACTATCAGTTAATTTTATATTTCTGGAACTAGAGAGGAGTGCTGAACTCAGTGCTCCACTTCCCCCAATGTTGTTCTTTTTATGGCAAACAAAATTATCTTCCCCAGGCTGTGGTCACCAGCTGCAGGCTGTTCCTTCTGTTATTTTTAGTTTCCCATTTTAAAGACAGGCAATTCGGTTCACACACACACAGCCCCCACCCCCTCCACAGACACATGCACCCTTTACTGAACAAAAATGCTTCAGTGTCGTTAGTGGTCTAGAGAATGTGTGGTTTCCATCTCGGTCCCAAATGCAAGAGAGGAAAACAAATTAGCTCAGGTGGAAACTCTTTGAGAGGCCAGCTTCTGCTGGTGAGCAAATGCAATCTTTTGGGTTACTTAAAGCTACACTACCACGCAAGGCTCTTCCTCGGGCATGTAAAAGGTCAGAACTGTAGGCTGAACAAATGCAGGCTTGCTTTCAGAGATACATCTGCCCTGCATTTGGGGGTTAGACTAATTGACCCTTGAGATTCCTTTCAACCCTAAAATTCTGTTTCAATCAGTCTAAACTTCTGACTTGTTGCATACCCAAGGAAGAGCCCTGTTGTGGCCTGAAAGCCTGCATACTCACGCACCAACAGAAATGGATCCAGTAAAAGTTATCATTGAATAACCTGAGCATCAGTAAGCCATGTAGGCTGCAGATCTGCCCACTCTTTTTCTACAACCACACATAGCATGGGTGGGGGCAGGGCTGTAAAACCTGTAGAAGCCAGACATAAAAGACTTCTTGCCAGTCTAGGACATGCTGTGGCGGCGGAGGCTCAGTGCTGGAAAAATCTACTCACCAGATCAAAGTAGCCTCATCAGGTGAATGGATTTTTACAGCTCTGGAGTAGAGGTATCATCTTGACCATGGCTTCATCTTGACCATAGCTTGACCATCCTTCTGTGAAACTAAGTGTAAAACCACACATGATGGTGGCGTGAAAACAGCTTGATCCGGCCCTGGGGAGGAGAACCACCGTGGACACAGGCCAGGTGGGGTCAGGTCGCCAAACAAACATGACCGAGGGTGGGGAGAAGCACAGATGTAGGGCCAGTCCTGCCGCAGCGCCCCTGACTGTGGTGGACAGTCATGGCAGATCCAGACCGGGTTGGCAGCCCAGGGACAAACTTATTAGCCCGCTGTGGCCCAGTTGAGCGGGTCTTAGCCCAGGCTGTGACCTCGGAGGGATTCCAAGTTCACAGCCCCCCGCTAGCTGCTGACGCAACCCAGGGCAACATCTGGCAGCGCCTGTACAGATGTGCCGGTGAGGTCCAGTCCAAAGCTCGCCACAGTGGGCCACTGTCACATCTGTGTTTAGTACCCAATGTTGGCTTTGGTGAATTCTATACAGAGTTTAAATATACCAAACCTGTACAAGTCTAGAGGGGGAGTATGGTGGTGGTTTCAGTCTCCAAAAGTATTAAATGGAGACAGTGCCGTTTAGAGGATCTCTTTTTATCAGACCATCTTCTCTTGGTGATGTTATGCAAGCTTTCAGGCCACACAGGGCTCTTCTGGCTGGCAAGAAGTCAGAACTGAACTACTTTGGATCCAAACATGTACATGTATCAATCTAAAACTTGGTTATAGAGTGCAGAGTGGTGGCTTTCAACCTTTTGGGGCTCGGGGTGCATTCACACATACCACAAAATGCGCTTAATTTATCTCGCGCAGAAATGTAAATGTGAATTAAAATTAGCCACACCCCTTTCTCATGTCTGTTTTCCACACGTAATTCCTTTTTAGGTGCATGTTATCTGCACATTTTAGCATCCTCACAATGCACATTAGGTGCATTTTCTGCCCCCCATCCCTCCCAGGCTATTGGAGTGGGTGGGCTCCTGCCTCCATCCCACTGTGAGAAGGGAGCCAGGGACAGTGGAGCTATGGAAGGGAGCAGGCTTCCATCTCCACTCCAGCTAGGGCAGGGGAGCTGCTGGTGCGTGGCAGGAGCCCCTCGCTCCTGTTAGCCCTTCGCGCTGGCAGTCCCTGATATCGTGGTCCATATTTAGCCTAGGGTGGCCAGATCTGCACGTTTTAGAGGACGCTTATGAAAAATACAGGTTGCAGGGCTGCACTGAAGCCAATGCCGCTTTGCAACCTGTATTTCTCATGTGTCCTCTAAAACTTGCACATCTGACCGCCCTAATTTAGCCCCTCTCGTTCCATGCTGGCCAAGAATAGCTGCCGCCTGGAATACTGATCCGCCGATCCCCGCGCCTATCCCACCCCCATTCCCACGTAAAAAAAAATATCTCTGCATATTTTAACACCTATCCTTGCAAAAGCAGGATTTCGGCACCCAGTCATGCACAGGAAAAAACCCACGCATCTTGGCTGAAACGCGCAGCAGGGCCATTCCGATCTGCCCCAAACGTGCAGAGAAATTTAAAAAGCGCTCAGTGGGTGTACGCGTGAATGTGCTCCTCCAGACTCATCTGTACACCACTGTGGAGTATTCACAACTACGGTTGCAAAATGTTCTTTATTTTATAGGATTGTCTCTTACTTCAGAACTCCAGAGCTCCGTGGAACAAAATGGGCATCCCTTAATTCAGTGGCCATACAACGAAAGAGACGTCCATATCTGAAGAGCCCCACAGCGCCAGGGAACATAAAACAAGAGACCCCTGATTTCATAGCCCCACAACTCTGTCAAATGTAATTGTGTCCATTATTTTAGACTCCCACAGCTTCATAGAACATAATGTGTTCCTTATTTCAGAGTCCTGCACATAACGGATGCCCCTTCTTTCATAACCCATCAGCTCTCTAGAACATAATAGACGTACCTCTTTTTTTTCCATAGCCCAGCATGTAATGGGTGTCGTGTCTCGTATTTCAGAAGGCTGCAGCTTCATGTCCCATCCCTTCTTTCTGAAATTTCAACTCTAATCACTACACAACCCAACAAACCTATGATGTCACAACCCAGGAATCTCAGGACATTTTCAACATCTGCTTGGAACCCTTTGACTCATTCTGGTGATGCAACTTTGGACAGCAAACTAGAACGGTTGGGAAACGCCAAAATAGAGGTCACCAAGTCTCATCCCTCCAGCCGGTTGCTAGCATTTCAGTACAAGCTCCAGATTCTTTCTCTGGCTGTCTTCATCCTTACTCCAAACTACTCTTTTAGCCCAAGCTCCAAGCCCTGTTTAGAGGATACCCCTTACTAGTAAGTTTCCTTCTGAGGCCCTTTTTATATGGACACGCCCTGCCCACCCCCTGCCCACGTGTGTGTATGGGGGGTGGGTGGACTGTGTGTCCGTGCGACCGCCATGGTGGGGGGGGGGGCTTGTGCGCACCACCCATTGCCCATGCACACAGGCATTGGGGACAACAGAGGTGTCTCTGTGCCTGTCGATGGGTGGAGGTGGGTGGACGGCTGTGTAGCGAGTCACCCACGCACCACCCATCCACCGCAGCCTCCACCCACGCACCACCCATCCACCGCAGCCTCCACCCACGCACCACCCATCCACCGCAGCCTCCACCCACGCACCACCCATCCACCGCGGCCTCCACCCAACCCCCCACCCATCCACCGCGACCTCCACCCAACCCCCCACCCATCCACCGCGACCTCCACCTATCCCCCCACCCATCCACCACGACCTCCACCCATGCACCACCCATCCACCGTGACCTCCACCCATCCCCCCACCCATCTACCGCAGCCTCCATCCACGCACCACCCATCCACCGCAGCCTCCACCCATCCCCCCACCCATCCACCGTGGCCTCCACCCACGCACTACCCATCCACCGCGACCTCCACCCATCCCCCCACCCATCCACCGCGACCGCCACCCATCCCCCCCACACTTGCGCCCGTTTGAAAAGGGCCTGAATTGTGTGACTGGAGAGGTCTAAACTAGCTTCCTCCCTCAAGCCCTTTTCTCCAAACTCCTCTCATGCTTCCACTAGTCCTGCCGTTCCCCAATCTCTCCAAATAGCTGCCTTGACTCCTAGATGATGGCAGTGACTTGTGGCATTTCTGTCACGAGCTGGGCCGCACTGACACAGGGGAAAATCTTACTCTTCTGCAAATGTCTTCAACTCCTCTGCATAAAACCAAGAGCGCAGCAGAGCTTGCTACAAGGAAATAGACGTTTTGCTTTATTGAGCCAATGAACATGGGGCAGGGGAAGGTGTGTCAGATTTTGTTAAATCCTGTACACGGTGCTGGGGAGGAACCTCCAACCCGTGAGACAAGTATTAGTCCTGCAGCTCTTTTTATTTAACCCCTTCAGCTCCTGGATCTGGCCCATGGATTTAGCCCTTTAAGTAGCGGGTGTTTTTATATGACACATCCACACATGCCCCCCCCGCACACACACACTGTCCATGCGTCCAACCGCTCATTTGAAGTTGGTGCCTGGAGAGATGCGCTCCTGTGACCCACGCACCAGCCACCCATGGCCACGCACAGAGCACGCCTGAAAAATCCAGAGTGCCTCATGCAGGCCAGGGTGGTTGCCTCCATGGATCCGCTCGTTTGAAACTCTCCCCATGCGTCAAGCCTTGCTCGTTTAAAAACACCCAGGGAAGGAGTGCTCTCAGGAAGAGTGTAGCAGAGATGAGACTATCATGCACTCAGCGAGAGGAGATGGATCCATGATCTGGAACCTTCCCATCCAGAACGCCCCCCTCAAGCATCCCTTTCCTCAACTCCTGTCTGGCCTGCGGAGTTTGTACTCATTTTCAAAGTGGCCTGTGGAAGAGGAAAAAGGTTCCCCCATCCGTGACATACAGCATGTGTTCTAACAGCGAACATGCAGGTAAGTTCCGTTCACTTCAGTGGGACTTGCTTGTGTCCTGACTCTTCTCCCACGTGGCACCCACCAAAGGATTGCATCGATAGGTTCTATCCGAGTCCGAAATTCCCATCCCTTGTTGATAGTGAGAACTGGCTTTTGCTCTAAAGAGCTTATGGAGTAAATACATGAAGCTCGTAAAGGCCCTTTTTAAACAGACCATGGCTGGGGAGGGGAGGGGAGGGCAGTCAGTGGGCACATTGCTTCGGAGGAAGTGCCGGGTGGGGGAGGGGTAACCCACGCCCACACCCATTCCCCACGCATCCCCATGCGCGCCCCTGCACGGAGCAACCTGTGGTTTTTCTGGTTTCTCCATGCGGGGGCGATGGGTGGAGGTGGGTGTTACGTGGGAGCGCCCACCCACCCCCACTTTCAAATGGGACGCCCCCACTCATGTCCACTGCGTGGGCATCCATCAGCACAAGTGGGTGCTTCTTGTTTAAAAAAGGCCAAAGAGCGAGAGGAAGGAAGGATAATTATTCTTATGTATAGATGGGACCCTGGGATAAATAGATTTCTGTAAGAGCTCATCCCCTTGCTTTTGAAATTCGGTTTGCTTGAGTCAAGCATCTGAAAGGAGAGCTAAGTTGTTTTGAAAAACTGATGACACCAAAATCGATCCTGTTTTCTGGAGGCCCGTGTAGTCTCATTATTGAACACAAGCTCAGATTGTCCAAGCTGAACTATAATGTATCTTCCTGCAGCCTCTAGTACTATCTGGCCCTCAAATATAGTTTACCCAAAGCATGAGGGACAGAACATATTTGGGTGAAAACAGACATGACGCTAACCACCCTTTAACCACCCTTGGTGGTTTATTTATGCATCTTGCAGGGCTGCATAGGGCACCAGTACAGCCCTATGGTTGTTGGGTGGTTAGCGTCATGTCTGTTTTGACCCTTTGATTCTCTTCCCCCCCCCCTTTTTTTTTTTGAAAAAACAAAAAGAAAGCATTAACGTTTACAGGTTGGTCGCATTTTGTGGGGTTTAAACTTTTTTTAAAAACTAATTTGCATTGCTCAAAATGATTTTATTTCTATGGAACACAGAACTATTTTGTGCATGTTTTTCCACATGCAAATCAGTTTTGGTTTTTGAAAATGAAAATTATGAGGGAGGTCTGGGCACATTTTTAGTTGTTGGAAATCTGAGAATAAAAATACTGGAAATACTCCGTTTTCACAAGCATTGCAATTTCGAGGAAAAAAGCTAGTAAGAACATAAGAAAAGCAACGCTGAGTCAGACCAATGGTCTGTCTAGCCCAGCATCCGGTCTTCCTCTGGTTGCTTCAGAGAAATGTACAAACACATCGTAGGGTGTTTTTAAATGAGTAAGGGTGTGTGTGTGGCTCATGGCCGCTGAGTGGCACCATTGCGGATAGGGTGGCCATACCTCCCCTTTAAAAGAGGATGCTTTTTAAAAATACATGGTGCAGGGTTGCATTAGAACCAGTTCAGCCCTGCACCATGTATTTTTCATAAGTGTCCTCTTTTAAAGGGGAGGTCTGGCCACCCTAGTTGCGTAGCAGCCACTCAGGTGGAGGGTGTGGGGCAGGATTGTAATGGGCGGCTCTCAGCGTGCTTACTGCAGCCGCTGCCTCACACGCCCCCTGGCACTGACCATGCAGGAGGGGGAAGCGTGCCGGGCTGATCTTTGAAATGTCCCAGGCATGAGCGATGGGGAAACCAGTCTCCCCAGGGCTTGCAGCAGCCGTGTCCCCTGCCCGCAGTGCCTCTGAATGGGGAACCTGTCTGCTGACATGGGTGGCTGCCCCAGTTTGTACGGGCAGGGGATGAGTGGCCGCCTGGTGCCCCGCACGGCACACCCCGCCCGGGTTTCTCAGCAGTGGGTGCTAAGCGGCTCATGGGAGCGCCCATTCCCCTACTCCATTCAGACTGGGGCAGTTGGAGGAGTGGCTCCTGGGTGACCATGTGTGGTAGCATCTTGTTTAAAAACACCCATAATGGAGCGATTCATTTCCTGCTATTCACCTCCAGCCTCCAACAGTCAGAGACCTCATCTTCCGACTGATTTTTTTTATTTTTTTTTAGAAAATTGGGGGGGGATGGGTCCCCCCCCCCCCACATTTTAATTTACTAAATATATTCATTTTCATCCCTTTTCTTTCATGAAAAACAATTCAGCTTTGGCCATAATACACTTGTTTCACTATGGAGGTATATCCTAATCAGCCCCCACACCAGAAGCTCTGGGTCATTGGTGGAGACCCTTTTCCCTCTTTGAAAATGAGTAGAGGCGTCCTAGGTGGGCTCGGAGGAGCTGAGGGGGAATGCTTTAGGGATGTGCTCAAGATGGCAGAAGAAAGGAGAGAGGGTCCAGATCATGGATCTAGGCAACAAGTCCATCCCCTATCGTTGAGTGCATGCCCTGATCTCTGCTCCCTGAGCTTGCTCTGGGTAGGGATTAGATCCCCATGTCAGACTCGGGAACTGAAAAAGCACCAAATAAAAAATAACTTTGGCCAGAGATTCCCTGCCCGTACTCTAAATAATTGTCTGCTCCAGCCCCCTCCCTGTCCAAAACAAGAAATATTTTTTTATTGAATAATTTCAAAGAGCTCGGATTAGAAAGCAGCTGATGGAGGGGGAGGGATGACAATTCTGTTTAGTGTAAAACCAAAATATGGTCTTGTCCTGATCTGCTTTGCTGCTGCTTGAGGAAGCTTACTGTTTGATCTATTTGCATTTTATTGTGTTGGTCTTTGAGCTCATTCCAGCTTTGATTAGCATAGCCTCGTTCCTGTGTATACGCTGACATACATTTGCAGTGCTATAGTAACCATTTTCAGCATACATTGTTTCCAGAGCAGATTTAAACAGTTGAAAGCAGATGCCCACGTAACTAGTTTGCCCTGAATAGAGAGATTTTCATCATTCGCATAATAGAAGTTTTAGAATGCTTTTTGCGTCAAAACTACATTTCAATAAAAATGTTTCACAGAAAAGGAAAAACATTCTGGCAACTTTTTTTTAAAATTGCGGAGAAATTTAATCTTCAAGAGTGTACAGCTTTATTTTTCGAACAGATTTTTTGAAATGATGTATGTCCTGAGTGAAATTGTTCCACATGCAGACTTTTGTAGCAGTTGGTGTTTTCAGAGGAGATGCTACCCTGCACAGCCACCCAGAAGCCATGGAGCTGACTGCCTGTCTGAAGGTGGAGCATCTGGACGTGCCCTCCTGTGACCCACAGAGCACCCACTCATGGCCACGCATGGAGCACAGCTGGAAAATTCGAACTGCGATGTGTGGGGCAGGCCAAATAGCCAGGGCCGGCCCCAGGGTCTGTGAGGCCATGTGGGAAGTCTCGGTGCGGGGCCTAGTTTGCATAATTAGGCCCCACCTAATTATGCAAATGTATAAATTTACATAAAACTTACTCCCTCTAGACAGGAAGGAGTCCCATTCTCCACCACTCTAAGCAACCATGGAGAAGCACGGCCTCCCAATGCTTCCCCCACCTCCCCAGCTGAGCGTCTACCACCACTCCCCCGGAGTGGTTCCACTGCAGGGGCAGCCAAGCAGGCAGTGAGGCAGGCACATAGAGACTGACTGCGTCCACTGCCTTACTGGAGGAGGGGGGTGAGCTTGGCCTGTCTGACCTCCAGGGCCTGTTGCTTCTTGCTGCCAGTGCTGCCTGTGCCTTGTGCACGCATGTGGTGCGACCAGTCCAGAGGTGCTGCTATCAAACACACCAGACACCCAAAATGCAGCTAGCTTATTAAGCGCATTATGCCATGAAAAGAGACATATAGCCAGTTCAGTTGTGCCCCCATAATCAGTTCATGCTGCCCACACCCCATAACCAGTTCATTTGCGCCTGCCATATAATCAATTCACGCTGCCCCCACCCATAACCATTTAATTTGTGCCCTCGGGGCAGCGTGAATTGATTATATGGGGGGCACAAATGAACTGGTTATGGGGTGGGGGTTTAAAGACAGTATTCCTGTTAGCAATAACTTCATTAAGAAGAGTTAGTGAAATAGCAGCCATAATAATCTCAGAACCATATTTGCAGATTTTTTTTTTTAGATTTTATATTTTTTTTTTTACATCCTAAATTCCTACCTAAGATAGTATAAGTAAGACAGTTGTGAGAATGTGGCCCTTTTTACATGGACCTCTCCCACCCATGAACACACAGATTTCTGTGTGTTCATGGGTGGGGGAGCCCAGTGTGAACGACGTGGTGCACGCACCCATGGTGAGTGGGGGTACTTGCGCGCCCACCTAACATGCATCTCCACTCACCACCACCACCCCACTTGTCCCCACGCAAGGAGCAACCGGGGGATACGGTGGTTACTATGTGGGTGTGGATGAGTGGGGATGCATGTGCAGCTGTGTGCATGCCCCACCCATGCACTGGCGCGCCCACTGATTCCCCACCCGGCGGAGCCATGCAAAAATATCATGTGAGGAGACACTCGAAGAAGAACAGAAGGTTGCTGCCTTGCAGACAAGGTTCTTTGAGATGGCTTAGAACAATCTCACAAAACCCACCCTTCCAGCCCTGCATGGAATTCTTTTCTTATATTTCTAGAAAGGGTTGGAAGGAACTATCATTCTGAGGGGGAGAGCGTTTTTTATTCTAGAGGAGCTCGAGACCATCATGTGGTCTATTATTTGAACAGGGTAAGCATGCAGAACCCAGTTGTGAGAATGTTGGGAGCCATCTCGAAGAACCGTCTTTACAAGGCTACAACCTTCTGATCAGCACATGGGGAGGAGCTGTTTGTAAACAAAACAATCTCCCGATTGGGTGTCCCTGCTGCTGCTGCTGCTGCTGCTGCACTACCAGGAGGGAGAGGCAGGTGAGGGATGGGGTCTGGAGCCAGGGAGGGGAGGCAGAAGAACTTATTGGGGGAGAAGCTGGCTGCAGCCTGCTGCCCAGTCAGGCTAGTGCGGGGGCCTCAGCTGGCAGGGCCATATGCAGCTGCACATGTAGCATGTGCGGGGCCATGTGCAGCTGCACGTGGCACATGTCTGGGGCCAGCCCTGCAAATAGCTCTATGGCAACAGACGGCCACGAAGCCTCTTGCCCGTATGAATGACGGCAGCCAGTCATGCCAGAAAATGGGTCCACCAGTCATGAGCACAGTGGTTGGGGGAAGTGGCCTTTGCAAGTTGCAAGAACAGGCCGGGAGCATTGGGGAGCCCAGGTTCCCCAGCACTCATGCCCAGAACATGACACTTGCAAAGGCCAGCCTGGTGTGCTTCCCCCTCTCCCATGGTCCATGGAAGGAGGAGTGCGTGGCATATGCCTCCGTAGCCACACTGAGAGCATCCCATTTGAATCCCTCTCCACTCACTTCATCCATGTGGGTCTCCACGGAGGTGCCACCCAGACTTCCCATCCCCATCACCCTGCTCGTTTAAAAACACCCAGTGTAGATAGGATATTTCTCAAGAGGACAAAAAGCTAGTCCAGATGATCTCTTCTATTGAACCAACTTCCGTTGGTGAGAGCATGCAAGCTTTCAGGCCACACAAAGGCCCTTACTCAGGCATGTAACTTGTCGGAACTATGGACTAAGAAAATGCAAAGCAAGTATATATAATGAAAACAATTCTTCAGGAGGATGCTCTTAGGAGACACTGGTCCGATAAAAGAATTGATCCACATTCACAGTGTTTTACCCATTGCTGGCAATATGGAAAACCAGTAACTACAGGTTTCGTGTCTCCATTTCTTACATTTAGGACCAAGATGGCAACCACACTCGCTCTAGTCTAGATAAACAAACAGTGTCACAGTTTGCCTTCCTTTTATATCTTGTTTTGTGCTGGTGTGTGCATGAGAGAGAGAGAGATTATTACAGCTGTAGGTCCCATACATTTTGCCTGCATGACTCCATTTTGAGATGTAAATACAATCCCAGCTATAAAAACATGCAACTTCTATAAAACATCAGTCCAGATTATGACCCAGATTATGATGGTGCAATCTTGCTTTGGGTCCTGACCCCAAGATTTGGGAACCTGTGACTTACAAATATTGAAAAAGCAATATGTTTCCCAACATCCCCAAACCCACACACATTTGTGCAGAACTCATTAAGCAACCTCGGCACTGTTAAAACAGATTAACCTCCCAAAATGCTTGTAGTGGGTAATTGTTGAAGGCGATGATTTAAGAATGTCTGATGTATCCATTAAGATATCCTATAAGAGTGTGACTCAGAGGAAGTATGTATATATTGGGCAACAAAGAGGCTGATATTATTGTCTGTATATGCTGGAGATGAAAATCTAGAATGCATTCTCACAAGGCAAAAAAAGTGCCAAAACCTGCTGCCCTTGTTTTTGCTTTGTTAAAATTGTACAAATAGGTCGCATTTGCTTTGGCAAGTAACGTGCATGTTTGAGCGCACACACCAGAGCTTAAAAATTGTGCTAGCTTTGTCTTGCGTATTTCTTGTAACATGGGAACAGATCCTTCCCGCTTGCGGTCGACAGCCTCGCAGAGATATGGGTCGACCACGTAGCATCATGGGATTACTAGCAGCGGCAGGGGGAATACCTGGGGCAGAACTGACAACGAGCGGCAAGCCACGTGTGAAAAACCATAAGGCACATTTGTTACCTCGCATGAGTGTTGAAGGGTTAGTGACAACCCTGCTATCGGCAGTCT
Organism: Sphenodon punctatus; assembly: GCA_003113815.1. Lineage (NCBI taxonomy): Eukaryota > Metazoa > Chordata > Lepidosauria > Sphenodontia > Sphenodontidae > Sphenodon > Sphenodon punctatus. Next base: position 917,824 of record QEPC01001766.1, read on the forward strand.
GAAGGAAAGACGGAATCTTTTCTCATCTTTATTTCCATACTTTTAAACCTTTGAGTGAGTGGGCTGGGCCCCAATGCAGCCTGAGCTGGTGTTTGTTGTTGGAAATGTTACTAGGTAGCATTAGCTGGGAATAGGGCATGGTTCTGTAATTAAAGACTGGACCATGTTGCTGAGAGCCAAGGTTCATTCTTGGTCCTGCTCGTCTGCCTCACCTCATTTGAGTGCTTATCTTAGTGGAGCGAAAGTAGATCAACAGTAACCACACCATCTCTCTAGATAGCCTTGGTAAAGGGAGGTTTTGCATGAAATTGTTGCACAGTTACAACAACTGTCCTTGTGTAGCGCCTCCGTCATCTGGACTCATCGCTGGAACAATGGCATCTTACACGAGGGACGCTTAAACGCTACACGTAATACATGTATCTAAAAGATGGTAGAAAAAGCACAGCTCGCATAGAAACCAAGGAATCGCACAGCATCCCTTTACTGTGTAGATTTTGGAGCTCCTCACTTTGACTTTGAAATGCTGCTTTGCCCGCTCCAGCATGTTCAGATTCCGAGGGGCACAGAAAACAGCCGGGGAAACCTCCAGCCCATGAGCCAAATCCAGTCCCTGACTGAAGGCCTGTTGCTGCTGTGCGGCCTCCAGTAGGCTCCCTCACCACAGCGTGCTCCCTGGCTTCTTATTGCACATGTGAGAAATGGCTTCCGAGGCCTTCATGTACAAAATGGTCACCACCCTTAACAAAATGGCGGTGATGTCATCAGCCATTTTGCACATGCCCCAAAACCGCCCCGGCGGCCATTTTACACATGCGCTATCCAGAGGAGGGAGGCTGCCAGAGCCCCCACAACAGCAGTGGTGCTTCAATCAAGCCCTTTGAGGTGATAAGTAACACTCTGGGGCCCCAGAAAATAGGGGTGGGGGGAGGTCTGACCCACTGTCCTGGGACTAGACTAGGGATGGGATTCAGACGGGCTACGGAACGGTTTCCCATTAACTTCAATGGGAAAATCCAAATCTGCAATTAATCCGCATATTGCAGATCTGAATCTGTAATGGATCTGAATCCATAATTCAGTATGAATGCCCATCCCTATGAAAGAGTTCAGGAACTAGAGATGAGGGCATGCACACAAGGATAAGAGATGAATCCACTGCAAAGATCAGGGTGGGGAGCCTTTTCCCTGTGAGGCCACTTTGAAAATTAGAACAAGCTCCAAGGGCCGGCCTCATAGAGTCATACAGTTGGAAGGGATCTTGAGGGTCATCTCGTCCAGCCCCCTGCACCAGTGCAGGACTTACCGCACCCAAGCCACCCACACAGAAAAATCTATCCAGCAAGAAGCAGAGGCTATTGAAATATCTGCCACAAGCAGGGACCAGGACCAACCAGAGCACACCAATGCCTGAAATAACAGGGGGGGCGGGAATTAGGAAAAAGAAAGATCCAGCTGACAGAAGTTGGGAGACAGGGTGCGCTCAGGAGAAGGAGGAGTGTGCAAAACATGGATCCATCTGTCCCATATCCTTGTGTGCATGTACTCATCTCTGCTCACTTACCCTGAGCTCAGTCTTTCTGGACTTGGGAAGTGTGGGATGAGAACTTGGGGCCAAATACAGGAACTGGAAAGAGATCAATTAAAAACTAGCCACCAGCTTTATTTGACCCCCGTGGCCTGAGCTTCTCCACGTCTGGTGTAGAGCCCTGATCTCAACTCTCCTCTTCCTTACCCCCAGCCTAAGCACCCCCTTTAGGCTTCTTGTGCCTAAGCAAAATGTTTGTGTTTCTATTTTATACATTTTTTTGTTTTGTTTTAATGTTACAATCCATTCTGAGCCTTAGGGCAAGGGTGACGTAGAAGTTTAAATACATAAATAAAATAAATCATACCTCCGCTCCTGACTCCCAACCATCCCACTGAGCTTGTACTAATTTTCAAAGCAGTCCATGTGAGGGAAAATATTCCTCACTCCTGGTCTAAACTAGTGCTGTGAAACAGAGAGCAAATACATTTTAAAAAAACGATCCACAGTTAATATCTGGCATTCTGGATGTCTTGGTGACTGTTTGGTATCTATCCAGAATCCTCAGAGGTTAACTGTCAAACCGGAATACCGGATTATTACCGTTGACTGCATTACCATTTACCACATTGCCAAACCAGTCCAGATAGAGGGAAGGGAATTTTTTTTTTTTTTTTTTTAAAAGTCAAAACGGTAATTAAATGTTAATTGGATAAACGGTAATCTGGGGTAGCCGGTGAATACAAAACTGGATACCATGGATACTGTAATATCCAGCCTGATACCGGATAGTAGTGGATACTTGTTTCAGCTCTGTTCTAGACTCATAGGGGAGTGGAGTCCTCTCTTATAAGAGCGCACACTTTCGAAGGAGGGAAACAATTTGTCTTGTGCGGCCAAAGTACTGTAGCTTTGAGCCACCACCACAAACATCAAAGTATCTCTTCATATATATATGAAATTTCCACTAAAACCAATCCCCAAGCCCTACCTCACCTCGCTAAAGTTCTGACCAAATAAATAGGTCTTGCATGAAGCACCGGCATCTGAAGATAATGTAGTATTGTAACTAGATACCGAGCAGGCGGACACCTTCCCTAGCCCTATGGAGAGAGAATCGGGAGTGTAGGTTCTGTTAGGACATTTTATAGCTTGATAAAAATCAATCAATAAAGTACTCACCCCAGAATAGTTTTTCAGTCCCTGTATTTTCTGCGACAAGCCACTTTGTCTCTCTCTGAGTCACTGTCTCTTGGTGCTTTCAGTCTGTTGGAAACAATGTTATTGATGTGCCATTTATTCAAAACATCTTGCAGATAGCTCCAGCTGCATTCAGCTTTCTAACCACTAAGCTCTCATTGAAGGCGCAAGGCAGTCTGAGAAAGAGGAAGACGAGCGTGTGGTGACTATGTTGAAGGCTACGTGCCCCACAAAGATCTTCCAGAGGTTGAGGAGTGAAAAAACTCAGCCTTAAAAGGTAGAGGAACAAAAGGGCAAGCTTTGAAGGGGTAGTGATGAATAAGGCTTGGCTATACTAAGGCCTCTTAAACAATCTCCAGGGCCGTCCTTAAAATACGTGGGGGCCACTGGTGGCCTCACCCCATTGGGGGCATCCTCCATGAGGCCCTAAATATGGTTGTGTTTGGGACCCCGCTGGGAGGCAGTGGGCCCCCCCCATCCATCCCTGGTGAAATCAGGAGTCACTGTGGGGGGGGGGGGCAGAAAAAGCGGGGCCCGGGTGGTCACCCTGGGTTGCCCTGTGGTACGGATGGCTCTGACAATCTCTCTTGCCATTGTCCAACCCAAAATGAGCCGGACCCCAAGTGGCGTCCCGGTGTCCGTGGGCAGCATCACGATCAAGTCTAATATTTGCTATACATGTCTCTCTTGCTGTGTGGGATCATGGCATTATATGTAGGTCCCTGTGAACTCTGGGCTGCAATTACAGCGATTTCCGCAAAATTTTGTATTTGGACAATGTGTTGCGGAAATTGCCTCTGTCAGTGCAGCATTACAGCCTGAGCGGGAAGTGCTATGAGTTAGCCGATGGCATGCCAACACTGGGAGCTAGCCAATAGGGTGCCGGCACTGGTAGCAGCTGGCATACATTCAGGGCAATGAGGCCCTGTGCCCCACACCTGCTGTACAGAAGCAACCCGCCATTTCCCAAGGAGCGGGAAATGGGTCTTAATTTGGGAGGGGGTGGGGAAGTTTGCAGGGCTCAGTGCTGGCAATTCAATTCAAGGGGAGTTGGGCTCAGGAATCGTTCCCAGCATGGGTGTGCCCCCCAAAATGTGAACGACCAGGGTAGGGATAATACTTGCCATTTCAGGGTTGGAAAGAAAAGCCAAAGAAAACAACAACAAAAACCTGAATGGCTTGTTTGGCTTTAATTAATGACTTTCCTATCCCACACCTCGTATAGATTAAATCACGAGACTTCCAGTTTTATATTCAGCTGTAAAGAGGCAGGATGGTCCAGTGTTTGGTTTGTTAGCTGGATATCAGAGTTCAGTTCCCTGCTTTGACCAGCTGTGGGGCAGGGGGTGTGCCTTTGTGGAAGGACTGGGCCCATTTGTTTTACAAATTAAGCACAGGGGGACTGCTTAGCTGACTGATCCATGTGGTATTTTGTGATTTATTTTTTAAATTATTTATTATTATTATTATTAAAGAGATGACATTCTGTTCCATACAGAATGGAATGTCATGCTCTAAAACTCGTTTGCATTCAGTATGCATCACTTGAAGGATTTGTTTAATTTGCATAAGTTATTCTGCTTGCAGAATTTGGGTTGCAGGATTTGGAAGAGAAATTACAGACTGCATGGGACTCTGTTTATATGTAAATCCCAAAGTGGTACCATACAAGCTGAGAGCCGTGGACTCGGCAGAATCCAATACAAGATTATTTTTGCTTGGGGTAGGGAGAGAGGCTGGGGAGGGGAATAGGCAGCATTCCCCATCTAGGAGGCACCCATTCCAAACCAGCTGCATTTGGGCAGGGGGTGGGGTGGTCTGATTGGTCTAAGAGGTCTTGGAATATGAACCTTTCAGCTCTAAAGTGGTGGTTCTAGTGGGTGTTATCACATGAGATGAAGCCCCACATTGCCTCCCCCCCCCCCCCTTTTGCCCCAGATTTATCTGCCCATGTGAAGGGCAGCCTCCAGATGTTCGTTCGGTTTGGGCTGGAGCAGCTCCACACAGTGTCATCCCCAGAAAGGCAGGCCTTGCCATGTGGGGTATCCTGGCCTGAACCAGGACAACGTACTGCCCCGGGGCCACCTCCTGTATGATGGGGGGAGGGTCACAGGGCAAGCCGTGTTCTCCACCATAGAGCTGCAGCCTCGACTATGGTGTGTGTGGCACATGGGTGGATCGCAGCCAGACGAACTGTTGGACCATCTGCTGAGGTCCTCGCGGAGACCGCACAAGGCAGGTATCAGGGGTTAGGGTCACAAAGCAGCTCTGGCGTCCGGCAGGCTCCCAGACAATGTGTTAACACCCAATCTAGGGTTAGGATGCATTTGTGCTTGGGTGGCCGAAACCTTGCTTGTCTGCCTTGTTTAAGGTGCACGTCTCTCTCTCTTCCTTTTGACAAGCTGCCTGTTACCACTGGAACCACGTCCCCAAATCTCAATAGAGAAGCTGTCTGGGAAAGTAGAGAAGGGGAATTGCAGATCTGCTTTCATCACCCCTTATAACAAACACCATCTCTCCTAAAGTGGAGGTTTCTGGACAGGACCCCAAGTGTGCTTGCTGAACGAGGACGATAAGACGGTTTCAGCACTTGCTTATTTTGATCTGGCAACCCTAGGTGATAGGAAGAGTGAATAACAATATCTTCAAAGAGCCCTGGCCATTGACATTTGCAAAATAAAGTTCTGCTGTTTGTCTCGTGTTTCTCTGAATTCCCCAGCCACAGCCCAAAAACCCGCAAGCTTTTCGCTCTGTCTTGCACGGCAAGATGTGCACATAGCCCTCGCATAACAGCCCAAGATAGATTACTCTTTTCAAATCTTCCAGTGTGTTCCTTCTTGCTGGGGGATAACAGGTTTGATATTTGCTAAGCCAGTCAGATCCAGCAGCAGTTTTTCCTCTCTGACTCACCTGCTCTGGAGAGTGAGTCAGAGAGGAATTTGCTCAATTTGAACTTCACTGGATATCCATTTTGTTTTTTGGGGCTCCGTTCTGTAGATGTTTGATTATATCATTTTGACTGTCAGGCATGCATGTTAGCTGAAAAAAGAATGACTGAGGGTGGTTTTACACAAGTGTCGCTGCAGGGGAGTCCGTGGTTGGCGCATGGGGCAGGTGAGTGGGCGTCGTGCGTGGGAGGGGGTGACGCGTCACACGAGTGGCCCCACGCATGACCACATCATCCATGCAACACTCACCCCCGTCTCCACACAGGGCACTTTGGGTTTTCCTAGACTGACCCCGTGCGTGGGCGGTGTGGGGGTCACACTCCCACACGCCGAATTTACACAAGCGCTCCCACATGTGGACAGTGGGTGTCCATGCGTGGGGGCGTCTCGTGTAAAAACACCCAAACTGACCAACTATCTAGAGCCAACCCCACCTCTTGAAATCCCAAACTAAGAAAAAAGGATATGTGGATATTTGTTTTGGTTGCTGATGATATTTGGATATTCAGACAGCTATCCAGAATTGCAAATAATATCCATGAATATAAAATCCACTGTTTCTTTAAGCACTAACCCCCAGCTGTGCCCCCTGTTTTGTCCTGGGGTAAGTGTCGCCAGAGGCCAGCGCTGTTGCAAACAGCCCAGCCTCAGATATGACAATGGTACAGTGGGTGCTGGGCTGGGGACAGCAGCTAGGCAGTGAGACACCCCAGCAGTGCGCTGGGGACAGCAAGCAAGCAAGCTGCTCTTTAGGAGCCACACTTGTACTGTCTGGGAGCCGCCCAACCAGAATTTGGCCACCCCGATATACAGGACTACTGGGCTGGCTAGCAGAGCTTGGGAGATATAAATTACCTTTGTGAGGGTCATGAGTGACTAAGGCCTGGCAGAGCTAGAGCTGGGTGGGAGAATAAATATCTGCAAGAATCAATAGCCCCTCGCATACAGAGGCAGGTGCTTCAAGGTTGGGTTATGCCCCTTTAAGGGAGCTTGCTGCCTTCATTGACCTATGACCACACCCCTTCTGAGGGCTAGAAGAGCTGTATTCTCCAGAATTGAGGCAGTTTAATGGCCAGCAACGAGCTGGGAAGGAGCTCTTCTCCAGCATACTCGGAGCTGGCCGGGGCTGATGGAGTCAATCAGACAGACAGACCTCCCAATGTTTTGAGGGCTAAAGAGGGACGAGTTCTGCCCCCCTCACACACACGCGCACACAGGGTGACCTGAGGTAACTGCCCCACACCCTGCTCTTTTCTCTACTTCTGGGGGCCCTGCAGTGGCCCCTGATTTCACCGGGGCAGGGTGTGGGCCCCCACTCTCTTGGTCTGGAAACCAAGGTTGAAGGAACTGGGTATGTTTAGCCTGGAGAAAAGAAGACTAAGGGAAACATGATAACCGTCTTCAAATACCTGAACGGCTGACTTGTTCTCTGTTGCTCCTGAGGGCAGGACTAGAACCATTGGGCTCAAATTACAAGAAAGCAGCTAAATGTCAGGAAGAACTTCCTTAACAGTAAGAGCTGTTCGACAGTGGAAGAGACTGCCTAGAGAATTGGGGGGCTCTCCTTCACCGGAGGTTTTCAAGCAGAGGCTGGACAGGGATGCTGTAGCTGTGGATTTCCTGCACTGAGCAGGGGGTTGGACTAGATGGCCTCTGAGGTTACCTTCCAGCTCTAAGATTCTATGATTCTTCCAATAGGGCTTAGACACAACCACCCCTAGGGCCCAGCAGATGGTGCCGTTGAGGGGGCTGGGCCACCAGGAAGGGGTTGGGATAACAAAAAGGGCACACATTTTATCTTTGCCCTGGACCCCACAAATTCTACAGCCAGCCCTGTGCACGCACCTCCCAATATTCCAAGTGCATTAAGAGGGACAGGTACTCCTCCTGCTTCTCATCCCACTTAATTTCTTGCCATTCCCTCATTGTCCTGTCAAAAGTGCTTTTCTTGGGAGGCAGCCAGGAAAGGGGCCTGTGGCGCTCTCTCTTTCCTGAAAGGGAGACCGTGGGATTGTTCCCCCTAAATAGGGGCCCTTTGGAGGTGCGGACATAGAATCTGGAAATGAATCTGACTCAAGAACGACTGAATGAGACACCCTTGCCTAACGCCCGTGCTTTGGGCCTGGATCTGGTGATTTATCCGGAATGGCTGTGCCCTGCTACAGGGCTGTAAAGCAAAGTTTGCTCTCTCTGCACCCACGAACACAGGAAGCTCAGGCTGTTTTCATCGTGCAGGGGGGTTGAGAATAGCCACGCTTGCTACCTAACCTTATGTCGCCCAAGGCAGCCTCTTCTCCTCACAACCTAATGAGCTTACATGGTTCAGGATTACAAGGGATTTCGCCTCTCCTTCCAGGCAGCAACGAGTGTGACTCGCAAACAGGATACAGGGCAGCCAGTGGGGCTTCTGGAGAAGAATAACGGGACAAGGAAGAAAAAGACAGAACCAACCCCGAAACAGCCAGACAGCAGAGCCCACAAAACAGTGAGTTGGTTTCAATTCAGTGCAATTGATGGAGAGGCTGAAGCCATGGACGGCTTAATCTTTCATGCTCTGCCTTATCTGGGCTCCCAAGCCAACTTTGTTGAGTCCATGCTGCACGTAGCAGCCTGACACCAGATCAGGAAAGGGTGTCAATGAGCAATGGAGACGGAACATCAAACCTGTAGTGGGGGATAGTCCCGTCCTGGGTAGAATCATTTATTTTTTTACCTCTGGAAGGGACCACCACGGCTCTTCCCTTTCCTTATCCGTTGGCGACAGCAGGCCTGACGAGAGGGAAGTAATTGAGAGTCCAGTTTTCCAGGCCTCCTGAGTTTTGTAGCAGCAGATGCTGTTGATACGTTATTGCAGAAGCCTGACTAGGGCTTAATTTGTTGGAGGGGGGCTTGACAGGACTCAGCCCTGGCAACTAAATTCAAGGGGGTGGGGGCTGAGCCCTGGAAATGTTCCCAGTAACAGTGTGCACCCTGAAATGTGAAAGACCCGGAAAAGGCCAATAATGGGCATTTGGGGGTTGGAAAGGAAAGTCAGGAAAACCCTGGCTGGTTTATTTGACTTTCCTTAACTTTCCTGTCCCACCCCCTGTGCTGGCCATTGTATAGATTCAATGAATTGCAAGAACTTGTGCTTTGTATTCAGCTAGAGAGGCAGGTTAGTCTAGTGGCTGGGTTGCTAGCTGGAGACAGAGGGTGTTTTTCAAACAAGATGCTACCCCCACATGGCCAACCCAGCAGGAGTCACTCATCCAAATGCCCGTCCGAAGGCGGAGCAGGGGGATGCATGCTCCTGGGAGCCACAAGCACTGCTGAGAAATCCCAGAGTGCTACATGCGGAGCACGCCAAACAGATCCACGGCAACATGCGTTTATTGAACGGTGGCGGCCAGCCACACCAGCAAACAGGGCCCAGAGGCGCTGTGGGTGGGGGAAGCAACCTTTGCAAGTCACAGGTGCTGGCCAGGAGTGCTGGGGAGGCCAGAGTCCCCAGCATTCATGCTGGCAAAGGCCAGCCCAGCACACTTCCCCCTCTGTGGCAGGGGGAGGTGCAGGTTGGCTTCCTCTGTGACCCTGGAAGCCCCCTGTTAGAACTGCTCCCCACGCACTCCCCTTGAGTGCAGCTGGGCCACTCAGTGGCCACAAACCGCACTCCCACCCCAGTCGTGCTCATTTAAAAAAACCCTGTTCTGACAAGCTCTGGGGTAAGATGGGTGGGATTTGGGGTGAGGGGTTCTGGGGCGGGCCTGGGCCCTTGCAATTCATTTTTATTTTATTTGTTTAACAAATTAAGCACTGAGCCCACCAGCACCCTAGGCACTAGCACCTGGGCCCTAATTAGAGGATTAATGGCCAATACTTCCTATAATGGTGCAAATTGGGGGGCTGGCTCTCCAGGGAAGGGAGAGCGCAGAAAGGACCGCAGCTGACAAGCACCTAGCTTTTCTCTGACTGAGCTCGGTGGAATCATAGGGTGGCAAGGGGAGAGAGGGTCAAAGAGGGGTGGGAAATAATAGGAGGGGGAGGGGAGGGAGCAAGAGAGATGTGTTGTGGTATGGGTGGGGACTTATCACAGACAAGCAGAAGGAGAGGGCGCAGATAAAAGCAGATTTGATAAATACTGCTATAAAGGAAGAAAGTTACTAGGTGAAGGGAGCCTGGGCCAGGAAAGCTGAGGAAACAACAATTGGAGTTTGGAGAAACCAAGGGTGAAGTCAAGGTTAGGTTACCAGAACTTCAAGGGAAGAGAAACCTTCTTGCGGCAGCAGGAGCTCAGGGCTTCTCTCAGCCCTTACCCACCAAGCTTCCTCCTCCGAGCAGTAGAACCATACGGTGCAGCAGCTTCTCCACAGGAGTGCACGGGAGGCCTAGTGCATTTGCCTGCCCGGTTCTGAGGTGCATGCTGTCTCTCGCTCTCTCTTCCTTCCTCCCTCTCAATATTTTGCATGTGTTTACTGAACTGCTCAGAGCAACAGGAAAGGGCAAACAAGCAACATGTTGTTGACAAACCACAGGTCGGGGACCACTGCATTAAAATAAGATGAGTAAACTGATAAGTTGCAAGTAACGTGCGTGTAAAGGAGGGACCAGTATGATCTCCAGAAAATGATTTCAAAACTTATTCATTCAGCTTATGAACACAGGCAAAGAGGAGATAAATACAAGACTAGTAATTGCACATGCTAAATATAAAAGTCGTTCACTAAAAATATTCTTTTTAAAAATCTCTGCAGTAAAGCTTGGCATATACGCAGTGTCTGGAAAAAGCCAGCAGTGAACTCTCTTAAGAAAAAAAAAAGGACTGATTTCTCCAGAAATTGGCTTGGCCAGCTATTTCACAATGGCAGCAGGGGGATGGGTGGAAGGCAGGGAGCCCCCGATATTGGCACCCCAGATTTCTCTCAGTGGGACGGGAAACAGTCCTATAGTTTGTCATGCCAAGAGAATATCATTGATCTGAATGAAAGAGATACAAGTGTTGCCAAGGAACAAGGTGAATTCTTAAGGAACTGGATTGTTATTAGAGCTGAAACTGGTCCTGACGAGTAAGCCCATTAAATGTACACTTACCTGAACCCAAAATGGCAACTCGGGTAATAAGAACCGATATCGGTTTGTGTGCTCCATTGGGGATCTGTTTGGGTTATTTTGTGTCCATTTTTTGTGGGGGTGAGGGGATGGTTTGGTCCTTGCTGTGTAGGGTGGCCAGATATGCAAAATTTAGAATACGCTTATGAGAGATACCGTGTTGCTGTGTTGAAGCTCTCTGACCGCTCCTTTAATGTGTCTCTCTCCAACTCCGCCTCCTCCTCCTTCCCCCTCTCAGTTGGTGTTCCTCAAGGCTCTGTTCTTGGCCCTCTCCTCTTCTC
>QEPC01001766.1:930758-955138 GCA_003113815.1 Sphenodon punctatus
AATAGACACGGTCCCTGCCCCTAGGGCTTACAATCTGAGAGACAGGAGCTGGGGGAGAGACTTAGGAAGGGGAACAGAGGGAGAGACAAGGGGTCTAACATTCATGAAGATGCGAGGTCTCAAGTGCACGTACTTGGCTTGGTTACGATGAGAACCAATATGACATAATATAAAATCCCCCCCAATCCCATCCCTCCCTCACCCGCCCCCTCCACCAAACGCCTGGTGGAACGGCCAGATTTTACAAGCCCGATGAAAAGTCAGCCGGTTGGGACCAGGCGAGCCTCCTCCGGAAGGGAGTTCCACAGCCGAGGTGTGGCCACTGAGAACGCCCTTGCCATAGTGGCCCCCCCAATTTTCTCGGGGGACCTCCAAGAAGGCACCCCCAGCCGACCACAGGGGCCGATCGAGGACCCGGGAAGTGAGGCGATCCCGCAGATAGGTCGGCCCGAGGCCGTGTAGGGCTTTAAAGGTGAGAACCAACACCTTGACTCAGGCCTGGAAGAAGATAGGCAGCCAGTGTAGACAACGAAGCACCGGTGTAATGGGCTCCCGGCGACCCGACCCCGCCGCATTCTGCACCAGCTGCAGCCTCTGGGCCGTCACCAAGGGGAGCCCCACGTACAGTGCGTTGCAATATAACTGTTGGTTTCTCTTCCAAGCTTTCTAAATAGAAATAATGTTCATGTTTTGTTTTTTCTTTTGTTTCAAAACCTAAAAAAGATTGGTTTCCCATTTATTTGGTAGGTCTTGCCACTCTGCAAGGCATGCTTTGTAATGAGGGCTGTGGATTAATGAAAGTTTTTAATTGCCTAGCTGTGTTGTTTTTAATCAATCAATCCTCAATTAACCAGCCCGTGAAGTACCAGACTATCGCAGAACCTCAATACAGATTTACGCAACCCAACCCATTGGTGTTGCTGCTGAGCTAGTCACTTTATTTGGTTTTGCTTTTCCAACTTTTGAAATGTTTATTTTAAAAATAGTGTTTTATTTTAAAATATATATATTTAAAATGTTGATTTGAAAATATATTAAAATGTGGTCTCTCCGTTTTAAACTGACATTTAATCATCAGCTGATTAATCTAACTAGTTAATTCTTTATTCTTTGTATTCTTATTTATAGTGTGGTTTCAGTGTTCAAAGTGCTTTCCGATCGTTGTCTAGTTTACTCTCACAACAATCCTGGGGAAGAGGAGCTAGGGGAGAGCCTGACAGAAGAGGTAGGATTTTAGGGGGGATCTGAAGGAGGGGAGGGAGCTAACACCAGCCTTAGAATTTGCAGGGCGCAGGGTGAAGGTAAAATGGGGGGGGGGCACCCCCTGCTCTGTGGTCCTGTCCCCTCAGGGGGATTCTTCACAGGGTCCTAGAGGTGGTCATGTTTGGGGCCCTGCTGAGAGGAAATGGGGACCCTGCATCCTGCCCTGATGAAAATGGGGGGCACTGCAGGGCTCCTGGAATTAGAGAAAATGGTGGGGCCCAGGGCTGGTCGCCCCAGATCTCCCTGTGCTAAGGCCGGCCCTGGAGAGAGCCGACGTGTTCAGGGAGGAATTTTCAGGCGATTGGGGGCAGCGTGGGAGAAGGAGCCGAGACAGTTTAGGGAGCAGCAGACACTGGGGTAGGTGAGGATTGGGGGCGGGGGGCGGGGGCAGAGAAGGAGCCAAGTTCCTGAGTGGAAATCTAAGGGCATGAAGAGCCTGAATCATGACTGTGTCTCCCCCCACCCCCACAGGGACCTGACTGGGGACATGACTGACAGATGGTAGCAGATTAGCTGAAAAGAAAATCCGGCTCCGCTTTGAGATGCCTCTTATTGGTGACAGAGGGGTCAGTGGGGAGGGGAGCGGTTGCTTGATTCCAGGCACAGCGGGAGAGTCGCACGTGGGCCAAGGTGGGGGACCAGACACATCCCCGTGGGGAGCAGTATGTGCTGATCTCAGCAGTTTGGACACAACTTCCTCATCCTGACTCCCTCCCCCATTTGCAATGGAGCAGTCGAACCTCCGAATCTGGGCTTCTACCATCACTTTCCTAGGGGCCTGGCCCTGCCAGTTCCATTCCCCCCCAGCTGTGGGAGAGCTGCCTTCCTCTCGAGGCTACATGCCATTCTCTGTGTGCGCCTCTCTTCCTCTCCCTTGCAGGCGAGACCCCTTCTGCCACCATGTCATTGCTCCTGCTGGATGAGACAGCTGGAGACGCGCCAGTCCGGGACACCGATCTGAAGCCTGCTGTGATAGCAGCCATTCAAGGTCAGGAATGCATCGTAGCGCTCCAACGCTAGATCAACATAGGGGACCCAGCTGGAGATGGGCCTGCCCCCCCCAGAGACCTGACCTAGACAGTCTAGACCTGTCCTTTCGCTGCATACTCTTTGCCTGCACAGACACGCCTAGGCAGGGTCACCAACCACCTCTACTGGCTTCACCAGAGACTCTGGGCTTCGACCCAGGCTCCGGGGAAGGGCTGATGTCCCAGCATCAGCCAGGAGCACTCGTGGCTAACCTAGAGAGAATCGGGGCAGCCACAGCGGGAAGGAGGTGGGTCATTCTTCTCATTACAGACTCTCCCGCCCACATTCCACCATGGCCCCGTCACCCCTATGAGGTGGCGGTTCTCTGCAAGGCTGGGATAACTTCAGAAAAAGGGCGTGGCAGCCCCTTTGCCCTGCCTCCTTAGTGACATGGCCCTGGCCCCAGAGGAGCTTTGTGACGCCGCATCGTTCCATTAGGGATTATGTCACACACACACCCCGCCTCTAAGGTGGTCCCACCTACTCCTGTGGCAGCCATATTAACGCTGGGGTGCTTAACATGTGGCCGAGAAAGCCATTTCCTGTGACCTTCCGACTATTGGCCCGTAGACCGTAGGCCCGGCCATAGACAATCAGGGCTGGAATTAGGGGCAGGCAACATGGGCACCTGTCTAGAGTGGCAGATTTTGGAGGCTTGTGGGCTCCTGTTCTCAGCCCACGCTTGCCTGATCAATGGCTCCCCCTTCCTCCTGCCACATTACCGCACTGCCTCACCCACGCCACCCACAGACTGAAAGGGGGTCGGGACACCATCCATCCCCACCTAGAGAAGCCCTGTTTGCCCCCGAATCCCCTGCAAACACACTCTGCGGTGGTGCCAAGTGTGGAGGAAGAGACTCGGCTTCTGTGCTGGGCGCCACCATTGTCTCTCTTCCTGACTCAGACAGCAACCTGCGTGTGGACCCAAGCCGGGGGTGGGGCAGCCTGAGTTGCCATGGGGAGCTAAAATCTTAAGTCCGGCCCTGTAGGCAATGGAGCTGCCACTGCCCTGGAGGAACTGCTACTGCTCCTTCTTCAAGGAAGATCGCCCTCCCTCCCCCATGGTACTTCACCTGGCATTAAATTATTATTTCTATAGCACTTTCAGTGTTCAGAGTGCTTTACAATTCTCATCTAGTTCACCCTCCCAACGGCGGTGGCCAGCCACACCAGCAAACAGGGCCCAGAGTCTCCTGCTCAAGTGTGAAGTAGGTCACCATTCCCATTTTTTAGATAGCTGAACCCTGGTCTCCCAAGTCCAAGACTTCTCCACTACAGCAGTGGTTCTTTAACGAGTCAATTGTGGCTCACTGGTGGGTCTCGGAGCCAAGAGGGTAGCCGAGGTGGGAGGTAGTATCAGTTGATGCTGTAGTGTAGGTGAGGAGATGGTAGAGGCGGCAGTGGGGATGGGGAGATGGTACATCAGAGCTCGCTCTGGGAATCGTGCTCTCAGCCCCTCCATCACTGGGAAACCCTGAGCTCTTGCTGGGGCTCTAGGAGGGGGAAAGGCTGCTCTCAGTCTCTTTCTTGACTCAGCTGCATCCCGGCTGAGCAGCAGCTGCTCCCCCAACACCAGTTTGAGATCCTGGCTGGAGAACTCTTGATCCCTGCCAATCCTGATCCTTTTGGCAGATAATACAAGTGGTATGAGTTAGCATTCAGGCAAGTACTGCTAAAGTGAACAGGGCATGCGTGCGCGCTGATAGTGTCTGCAGTAGCTGCCGGAGACTCAAGCTAGATTTAAATAGAATCAAATTAATTTGTGGTTGGGTTTTGGGACTCCTCGGTTAAGGGGCCAGGATGGAACGTGCAGCCCCATGTTTGGCCAAGACGCTGGATCAAGGGAAGCCAGACCCTGTGGAATGTTTAATGGACACACAGTCATTCATTAGAAAAAGGGAAATGTTACTATCTTTTCTTTTTCTTGATCCACCAAATATAACATCCCCCTCCATTGCAGCTTCACGTATTGTACGTGTTGTTATATGTTCTTTGTGGGTCTCATATCTTGGGTGCCCCCTCATGAATTGCCACAGGCCGGGGCTCCCCGCATTTGAGGAACTGTGAGGCTGTAGTTTATGCCAGTCGTTTTCACACATTAATTATTATTATTATTATTTATTATTATTATTTTATTACAAGCATTTGTATAGCGCCAGCTATGTACCTGGCGCTTTACAGAACAATGTGATAGACGCGGTCCCTGCCTGCGGCTTACAATCTAACAGACACAGAGGGGGGAGACAAGGAGAGGGGACATAGGGAGAGACACAGGATAAATAACATTCAGCGGATGCGAAGTCTTTGTTTTTTCATTGAAAAGACATTGTCTTTTCACATCATTCCCCTCACCCCCCATTTCAAGTTCTTTATGGACTCTACGTATTGGGGGCTCCTGCAGCCCCCCAACACATGGCACCCCCTGCAGTCACGCACAGTCTACAGTATTCTCAAACCAGCTCCGCTGGCCAATTAATTTGCTTAAATCAAACGATTTGACTCAGGACCGGAGAACCTCGGGCCCAGGGCTAGTTTTTACTTGGTCCCTTTCTTTGGCCTGTGGATCCCGTTCCTACCCCCCAAGCACTGAAAAACTGAGCTCGGGGTAGGGGAGCAGAGATGAGGGCCTGCACGCAAGGAGAGGACAGTTCTGTGGCACAAATCTGTGATTAGGACCCTTGTTTTTCCGAGCACACCCCTTAAGCTCCCCTGTCCTCAACTTTTATGCAGACCTCAGAGTTTGTCTAATTTTCAAAGTGGCCCCGGGGGAGGGAAAAGGTTCCCCGCCCCCTGATTTAAGTGGAGCGTCTCTGATCTAACAACTCTGTCTCCTCAGAGGTGTCTGCTGTGGGTCGGCCGTCCAAAGCCCAAACCCCCAAGACCAGGATGAAAGGTAAGCGAGAGGGGATGGAGGGCAGGTCTAATGCTGTTGGGACAGTGCTCTGAGGGAAAATGGGACGTGTGGAGGGAAACGTGTGAGGTCATCCTTGCCCCATGTCCATGAGGCACAGAAGAAGCACACGCCTTTGGACAGTAGCTCCCCTCCCGCAGGTGCAATGGCTATTTCCATTGCTCGGAGAGGCAAAGAGCCGACATTGAGTATGGAACTCGAGAGTCCAACCTACCTACCTCCGTTTCCTGAACTGGAGAACTGAATGGGGAATTAAGAACCAGGAGTCCAGCCTTACAGTTCTCCTTTCCTCTCTTCTAGCCCACTAGACCTTATTGCCCTCCCAAAGGGACCCAGAAATCCTAGCCCTCAGCCCCCCTGCTCTAATCCATTAGAACTTGCTGCCCTCTCAGAGCAGGGGATAGGGCCCAGGAGTCCTGACCCCCAACCTCCCTGCTCTAACCCATTTGACAACACTCCCCTCCAAAAGCTGGGGAGAGAACCCTGGAGTCCAGATCTTCTGTTTTAACCCACAAGATCCCACCCTCTTACCAGAGTGTGGGACAGACACAAGGAGTCTTGGCTCTCAGCTCTAGTTCAATAGACCCCACGTTCCTCCAAGAGCAGGGAAAGAACCAAGGAATCATAGCACCCAGCTTTCCTGCTTTAAGCCTCTAGACCCCACTCCCCTCCCAGAACTGGGGCCAGAACCCAGGAGTCCTGGCTCCTGGCATGGTTGACTGCCTGAGGTGCTAAGTGTCCCTCCATAGTGTTGTAACCAATAGTGTTTTGTAGCAAAAATTATGTATGCAGGCTCCTGCACCATATTTCTTGCTTCTCAGATTATCCCAAAAGGCCACAGCAGGGATATGAGGATGTGAAGAATTATTCCTATTCACTGTCTTTCAGAGCAGGCAGCACGGACCCGGCGACGCCTGAGTCGGGTGAGCCGGGCAGAACTGGAGGATGGGTTCCTGCGGCTGCATGATGAGAACCTGCTGCTCAAAGAGTTTGCCCACAAGCAAGAGGACAGGATCAAGAGGTAGAAGCCCCCACCGGTCTCTGCTCCCGGGAGACTCCCCGGCACCTCAAATTTACTGTGATCCGTGACTCAGAGAGGCATGTTAGCAAGTGCGGCGGGCCTTTGTGTAAGGGAAGTTTGTAAAATACGGTTTGCGTGGGGCATGGGTGTGTGGGATGTTGAGGGTGTTGTTTGTTGAAAGTCGGGGTGGGGATCTTTGTCCCTCTCAGGGGTCGCTTTGAAAATGAGTATAAGCTCCAAGGTCCACCACCGCATAGAGGTTGGGGGTGGGAATGAGTAAGGAGGATCCAGATCATGGATCTGACTTCTTTCCTTGTGTTCATACCCTCATCTCTGCTCTCTTGCCCTGGGTTCAGTCTTTCAATGCTTGAGGGACAGATCCAGGAACTGGAAAAGGGCCAAATAATAACTAGCTGTGGGCCACATTTGGCCCCTGGGGCTTGATCCTCCCCCTTTCCTTGGTTTAATGCTATGGTACGCTTAGAAGATTTTTATGGTGAATGAGTGTATTTAGTAGCTGGCAATGACCTATAAAGCCCTAAATAGCCTGGGCCCTGCCTACCTGCGGAATCCGCTCAGGCCCCGGGTTGTATCGCGGTCCCTGCAGTCGACCGGGGACGCCTGACTCAAAGCCCCCGAGTTTCCTGGGTGGCAACGATGGGGAGGGTGTTCTTGGTGGCCACCCCTAGGCTGTGGAATTCCCTCCCGACGGAGGAGGCCTGCCTGCTCCCAGACCTCCCCTCTTCCCGGAGACGGTGGAAGACCTGGCTGTTCCGCCGGGCCTATGGAGAGGGAGACTGGGGGTGTGTGTGGTGTGTCTGCCCTTTTAGTATATTTTAGTATTTTAATTAATTTTAAAACTGTATATTATTTGCTTGTGGGATTATTATTATTATTATTATTATTATTATTTATTATTATGTGTTCGTTTGTGAGCCACCCCAAGCTGCTCTCTGAGCAGGAGGGTGCGGTTAGAAAAAAACCTGAATAAATAAATAAATAGTTGTGTACATGTAGGGCAAGGGTGGGAAATCTCCTTTCCGTGGACCAAACCTGGCTCATGGCTGGGTTTGGGGTTGGTTTTTTTGGCCCTGTTCTGGTTCCTGGATCTGGCTCGTGGATCCGGTCCTTGAGCAAACCCAGGGGAAGGACTCGGGTACACGGGCAGGCAAGCAAGGATGGGGAATCAATCTATGGCACAGATCCATGATCTGGAACCCTCCTCTTCCTGGACATGCTCCTTAGGAACCCTTGCCCCCAAATTCCTATCTGGCTTGTGGAACTTGTACTCCGGTTCAAGGTGGCCCATGTGGGGGGAGAGGGGGGAAGTTCCCTACCTGCCCTCTCTGGAGTGCTGGGACATCATGGCATCTTTCAGGGGGAAAGAGCCTTCCCTGGAAGAGGAACCCAGTCTGGCCCAAACCCAGAGAGCTTGGGTCACGGGTAGAGATTGCCAAACCCAACTCAGGCCCCACAGGTCGAATCAGGTCAGGTTGGGGCCCTAGGCATCTAATTTAGGTGTGTGTGTGTAGTATGGTTACTATCCTTACATAGTTTCCCTTCAATGTATATGTTATCTCTCCATCCCTTCAAATCCCTCCTAAAACCTATCTCTTCTCTCAGGCTTTCCTACGGATGCCCCCCCCCCCTTTTTTTTTTTTTTTTTTTTTTTTTTTAAACCTGACCCTTCCATTTTGGCCTACAGGAGTGTCAGGTAAAAAGCCCCACCACAGGTGGCAACCATAAACTTTCCCTATCTCTTCACACACACCCCATAGCCTGCTCATGGATACTTCCCTTTGTACTGTCTTATCCTTCAGAATCTCCACTCAGCCCCCACCCTTGTAACTAAGCTAAGAACATGCCCCTGCAACTCCTCAACTTCATGAATGAATGAATCTCTGTCTCCCCCCTACACGCTCCTCCCCCTTGTCCATCCTAGTATAAGCCCCTTGGGGGGGAAGGACAGAAATCTCAAGCCACGACTGTTCAGCCCCAGGCACATTGCTGGTGCTGTATAGTTGATAAACAATAATAATATATGAAAGCAGGCGCGAGTAGAGTGAAGGAGGTGTAAAAGCTGGCGGTGTTTATTGGGCAGTCAGTCCCTCATTGGGTGCTGAATCCCACTGTTTCTCTTTCGGGGGAGGGGGGGTCAAAGTCCCTCTTTCATAAGAGAAAGAGACACCTCTTTGCTAGCTGCCTCCCAGGAAAAGCTCTTGAGAGGACGATGGGGAGATGATGGCATGACAAGAAATTAAGTGGAATGAGAAATGTCTGCCCCTCTTTATGCGCGTGGAATGTTGGGAGGGGCGTGTGTAAGTGCACGAGGGGGCAGGGCTTATTAGTTGTGGGGAGGAGCTTATTGGACAAGGGGCAGCTTTTGTCTTTCTTTGGCTGCTGGAAATGTTGGGAGGGACGCTACGCGTGGAGGGGGAGTGAATGGGGAGGCAGTTATCCCCCCCCCCCCCCTTTGCTTCACTTTGTTCTTCTGTAGAATGGGCTACAATTCAGCCATGAGCAGACTCAGGTAGAAGACGGGCTGGGAGAAGGTCAGAAGGCCTTGTGGGAACACACACGGCAGGAGGGATTGAGGTTCCTGCCTCTCTGGGTTTCAACCAGTTTCTCTAGGCTGGCCAGGGCATTTGTGACTAATTCAGGAATTTAGGGTTTCTCAGGGCACGTCAGAAAGGGGGCGGGCCATACAGAATTGTCTGCCCCTTTTCCGAAGTCTCAATGGAGCGCTGTATTTTCATGACATCCAATAAGGGGCCTAGTGCTGTCAGAAAGGGGGTGTTACAGCCCCGTTGTCCTGCCCCCTTTTGGACACTGTCCCACCACCTGAGCATCATGATGTCACCATGCTCCACAGGGTGCGGGGTTGTGTGAGAAAAGAGCATGACAGTTCTGTGCTCTCCCTGCTCCAATGGGCCCTCCTCCCTGAGGGATGTGATAGTCCTAGACGGATGTGTACCAGAGAGCCAGTGTGGTGTAATGGCTAAGTACGCAGTACTTGGTCCGGGCGTGTGTGTGTGTTCCAGTTCAAGGCTCGCCTTAGCCAGAATCTCTCTTGCTGACCTTTGGCCAGTCACAGTGTTTTCTCAGTCTAACTTACCGCACAGGGTGGTTGTGAGGAAGTTGTGTTTATTAATTATATGTAAAGCACTCCGAGTGCCATGATAGGCACTGGTAGGCATGGTTATAAAAATAAAGATTATTATTATTATGTGTTTGTGCATGTAACATAAAAGAGGGAGATGAAGAATGTGGAGGAGATAGGAGGGGTTAGCCCACCCACTCCCATTCACTCCCTCTGTTTCTCCCCCACCCAGGATGGGCACCAAGCTGCTAAGACTCAACCACGAGCGGTCACAGGCTGAGGGAAAGCTGGGGTCCTGGGCCCGAGGATCAGGCCGGGATCTGGAAATGGAAGAGGCCATGGAGGAACTGCAGGAACGTGTGCGGGGCCTGGAGCGGCGCAACGAGGGACTGAGGAGCCGTCTGCTTTCCTACAAGCAGCAGCTGCAGCTCCAGGCTTGTGGGCGTCACTGCCCCTATGGCTACGTCCAGCCCCGCGTCAACTCAGGGCTCCGGCGGGCGCACACTGCTGCTGGGCAGGCCTCGGAAAGACTGCGCAGAGGTGAGACTACTCCCAGCAGAGACAGGGGCACCTGAGAAGGCCTGGGGAAGCCTGTGGAGAGGAGCCTTAAACGGCTTGGGCCCCAGGTATCTGAAAGACTGCCTCCTCTGAAATTGAACTCTGGCTCATGCAAAGCAATGCACATAGGGGGGAAAATGTCCAAACTATATGCACACAATGCTAGGTTCTAAATTAGAGGTCACTACTCTGGAAAAAGATCTTGGCTTCAGTGTGGACAATACACTGAAATCCTCAGCTCAGTGCGCAGCAGCGGTCAAAAATGCAAACAGAATGTTAGGAATCATTCAGAAAGCAGTAGAGAATAAAACAGAAAATATCATACTGCCTCGATATACAACTATAGTGCGACCGCACCTTGAATAGTGTGTGCAGTTCTGGTCACCCCCATCTCCAAAGAGAGACAGTAGAACTAGGTACAGAGAAAGGCAACAAAGATGATAACGGGTATGGAACGGCTCCCGCACAAAGAGAGGTTTGATGGATTATATGTAACTGACGCTTCGTCCTTGAGATTTATCTGACTCAGACAAGCAAAGGGCTTGACCAATGGAGTGTATTAATAGAGGAAGAGCTTTACAAACTAGGATTCTCTAGAGACTCTCTTTCTTGCCTAGGATTAAAGGGGGCTATGGTGACAATCAAAAGGAGGATCCTCGATCAGGATCTCCAGAGAAATGATGCAGATTTGAAAGCACAAAGGGCCGTTCCGTGTTTTAGCCCTGTCAACCCTTTGTCGATGTCGAATAGTTATTTGTGCCAATGGAAGGATTTCCGCCTTAGGCAGGCTTACACATTATTTCATTGTGGTGCTAATCCATCTGCCCTCTTAGAAGGGAGATATAAAGGTATCCCCAGAGAATGAAGGTTATGTCCAGTATGTAATCAATTGAAAATTGAGGATTTATATCATATCCTTTTTTGTTGTCCTGCATACAATATGCTGCGGATGACTTATTTACGGATATTTAAAATCGGTCAAAACAATTTTGCCTACTATGATAATTATTTACATAATATTTTAAACCCCCTTGAACTCACTTTACTCAAGAACTGTGGTCTATTTTTTCCTTGGGGCAATTCATTGTAGGCAAAATCTGCTGGGAAAATAATCATTCTTTTTTTTTTTTTACCTTGGTTTACCTATTATCTGGCAATGGTTGATTAATGTTTAATATTAGGAGAAGACAACGGGTTGATCTTAAACTCTGTGATCTTATTGTTTAAAGAATTGTTTGTATTAGTTATTTAGCCTACTCATATAGCTACTTAAATTTTACAATTTAATGTAATGTAACGTTTTGTTTGTTAGTTAGTTTGTTTGTGTGTTTGTATATTTTGTTATAACCTCTGGTTAATACAAATAAAGTTTAATTGAATTTGATAGATTAGGGTTCTCGACTGAGAGGGGATATGATAAAAACTGATAAAATCATGAGTGGAGTGGAACAAGTAAATTGGGAACTGTTATTTACACTCTCAAATAGTACTAGAATTGGGGGATGCTCCCTAGCAACAGATTTAAACAAATAAAAGCAAGTCTTTTTTCTCGCTCAACACACAATTCACTTGCAGAATTTGTTGCTCGAGTATGTCGTCAAGGCCGGTAGTATTAGCTGCGTTGAAAAAAGGATTGGATAAGTTCTTGGAGGATGGGTTCCTTAACAGCTCTTAGCCAAATAGGTGTGAGGGATTTACCTTTGACTGTCGAGAGTTAGGAGTGAACAACAAAGAATGGCTCGCCCCATTATGACCCACTGGATACTTCTCCCAGGTGACCAAGGCTGGCCACTGTCTGAGACAGGATACTGGGCTCGGGGGCCGTTGGTCTGACCCAGTAGGGCCCTGCTTCGATGCTTATGATGATTATCACTAAGTGTGAGTGCGTGTGTGACTCTCTCCCTTCTTCCCGCTGCTGGGTGTGAAAGAGATATGAAACGAGGCAGTGTGTCTGCAGACTCTTCATTCATCATTACTCAGTGCCAGGCGCTTCGCTGGTGCTTTAATTAATTAATTCTTATTTTCAGGACTGCTGTAAAAATCCACCTGCCTGCTTGTCTCTGGCAAGCAGACTTTTTGATCGCCCACTGCACTGCCCCTCACTCCTCCTGTTGTGTACTATCAATACTGCTTGTTTATCGTGCCAGAAATGTACCTGGCACAGAACAGTCGTGACCCGAGATAGAGGTCTCTGCCCTGAGGAGCTGGCAGCAGGTGGATTTTCACAGCACTGGGCTCTCTCAGTGTGGCATGCCATCTTTTATGCCTGGGTTAATTATTATTATTATTTATTTTTTCACACCGGCAATGTGCCTGGCACAACAGTTGTGATTAGAGACAGGTTCCTGCCCTGTGAGGTTTGATGGATAAGGAAGCGGTGACAGAGGAGAGGAACAGAGGGAGAGACAGGGGATATGTCTTTCATGAAGCTGAGAAGGTGTCGGTGCTTAGCTACAAGTGGAGGAGAAGGGCCCTGAAGGATAAGATGGTATAAGGGAAGCATTGATCTGTGGGGGCGGAAGAGCGAAGGAAAGCCTGACAGATGAGGGAGGTTTTTTGGAGGGAAGGAGCATATTTATTCACGGAGGGAAGCGCAGGGGTCTGCGCAGGAAAAGGGACAAATACAGTCTGTGATCAGGAGACTCTGGGGTGAGGGTGGGGGCAGAGGAGGAATAAAGTTTCAGCAGCGGGAAATGAGGGCAACAAAAATAAAATAGGAAGGAACAATCATGAAGAGCCGTTCTAGTTCTGATTCTGGCCATCAGTTGGTTAATAAATGCACTGATTCTGTTGGCCTCAGCCCAGTCCATCTGCTGATCATAGAAAAGGGGTGAACCCAAGCCATTCTTGTCTATCTATCCTATAGGGATGCAGGTGCAGGGCCTGGAGGCCAGACCAACCCACACGGCACCCCCTCGGTATGGAGACCATCCAACAGAGGTGGAAAGACTGTGAGTTCTTACTCCATGGCTTCTCTGTAGAGATGTCCCTGTGAACCAGATTACCACCCATTTGACGTCATGTGTATTTGAAATCCTACATCGGTGGTCATGGGCCCATGGAAGGGAATGCAAGGGGGTGCATTATTTATTTATTTATGTAGCACCAACAGTGTCCCTGGCACTGGGCAATCAATAGTTATAGACAGGTCCCTGCCCCAAGGGGCTTGCAATCCAAAAGAGACAAGGGAGGGGGGGAGACCAAAAAGGGAGAAGTGAACATCTGGAAGGACGAGGATACATCATGAGGTTGAGAAGTTGCAGGCGCACGCGCCTCACTTAGTTACAGGGAAGAGATTCTGAGCGAGGGGGGAAGAGGATGCAATTTCACTCATGACAAGCCAGGGAAAGCCTGATGGAAGAAGTAGATTTTCAGGTGGGATTTGAAAGTTGGGAGAGAGGAGGAGAATGAATGGGTCCAGGAAGGGAGTTCTATGGGGGGGGGGGGGAGTAAGAGAGAAGGGGCAAAGATGTTTGTAGGAGCAAGGGAGTCGCAAGCAGGCGAGGGTGGGGGCAGAGGAGGAGAGACGCTCTTGGGCAGAAATGTGGCGGGAAACAAGAGCCGAGAGGGATGGGAGAGCAAGGCCATGAAGAGCCTTATTTATTTATTTTTATTTATTTACATTTTTTTACTACCCTGCCCCTCCTGCCACAGGCAGCTCGGGGCAGCTTACAATCCATTAAAAAAAAAACAAGAGTTCTAAAAACACACATAAAAGGAGCATCAAAAATAACCCGCTCCCCACACCCTATCCCCCTTCTCCTCGCGGAACAGCCAGGTCTTACAGCTTCTCTGAAAGGAGGGGAGATCTGGGACCAGCCAGGCCTCTCCCAGAAAGGAGTTCCGCAGGCGTGGCGCGACCACCGAGAATGCCTTCCCCTGCGTGGCCCCTCGAAGAACCCAGGGGACCTCGAGCAGGGCACCCACGGATGAACGCAGGGGCCAATCCAAGACTCAGGGAGTGAGGTGATCCCGCAGATAGGTAGGGCCCAGGCCGTTTAGGGTTTTATAGGCCAAAGCCAACACCTTGAATCGGACCCAGAAAACCACCGGCAGCCAGTGCATGAGTGCAGAGAACGGAGCACTGGTGTAATGGGCTCCGGGCGGCTCAGTCCCACTAGGAGATGGGCTGCCGCATTCTGCACCAGATGCAATTTCTGAGTCGTCACCATGGGTAGCCCCACGCAGAGTGCGTTACAGTAGTCTAGTCTAGAGGTGATGAAATTGGATGACGGTGGCAAGGTCCAAGTCTGAAACAAACGGACGGAGCCGTCGCACCAGAAGTAATTGATGAAAAGCACTCCTCGCCACAGCCTCCACCTGGAAATCCAGGTAGAGCTGCGCATCGAGGAGCACCCCCAGACTCCGTACCTGGGAGGCCAATGGGGGGCAGACCCCATCAATAATGGGGGCCGCCAACTCCATCGTCTTACCCACTAACATCACCTCCGTCTTGTCAGGATTCAGCCTCAGTCGATTAGCCCTCATCCAGTCCCCCACAGCCGCCAAACACCAAATAAGCACCGAGACGGCTGGGCCTGGGACTGTTGAAAAAGAGAGGTACGGTTGGGTGTCATCAGCATATTGATGACACCGCACACCGAACCCCCTAATCACCTCGCCAGGCGGCTGCATGTACACGTTGAACAGGAGAGGGGACAAAACAGAACCCTGCATGACTCCACACGAGAGGTCTCGGTATGATGAAAAACAATCCCAGAGCACCACTCTCTGGGTTCTTCCGGTCAGGAAAGAGCAAAACCATTCAAGAACAGTCCCGCCCACTCCTGCACCTGTCTCTTATACACATCTAGATGTGTATAAGAGACAGTGCAAAGCCTTCTCGACCAGAGGCCAAGATTTGGGTTCATCCCTCACTCTATGGCCACTTGCACATGAGAGCGGAGGAACCTCTGGAAGCAGAGATTGTGGGAAACTCCACTCATGTACAGGGGGAGGGGTTAAGCCCATTTCTAGCTAAATTTCCCTCATGCGTTGCAGAGCTAAGAAATCCAGCCCTGTAATGTGTGAGAGAAATCGCGCAAGAAATGGGCTAAACTCCCACACACATGAGCAGAGCTCCCCATGATGCCTCCTGTTCCCCCCACCCTCTGCTCTCATGTGCAAGCAGCCCCTGACTCCGAATCCCTCAGGGTCAAGGGGAAGGACTTCTGGGGTGGGTTTCAGCCCTTGCACGGGGTGTAAAGCCCTGTGTCGCCAACCCTGCTGGTTGCTCATTGGAACTCACCGATCTGGTTGCGTTGGGACTGGGCTCAGTCCGGTCCTGATCAGAGCTCAAGCTTGATAGTAAAAAAAAACTATTTGTGGCGGTATCTGGTAACGATCCAGTAACCATGCAAGTTAATTGCCAAACCGGATTACTGGATATTACCGATTATTGTTGATCATATTACTATTGACCACTTACTGCATTGTCGCATAACCAGTCTGGACAGAGGGAGGGAAGGAGTAAAAAAATAAATAAATTAAATAACCAAACATTAATTAAACGGTATTTGGTAAATGGTAATGTAAACGGTAATCTGGTTAAGTGGAAATCTGCCAGATGCTAAATGGGTATCTGACTGGATACCGTGGATACTGGGCTATCTGGACAGATACCGGATAGTAGTAGTTACTTGTTTCACCTCTAGGGATGCTCTAAGAGGTGAAAGATGAGACGCATTGTTCATCCCAAGCAGGGCTCTGAGCAGGAAGGAATCTGCCTTCCGTTTCTGTGACATTGCAGCAGACAGCGCCTAATTGTCTCGAACTCTGTCTTTTCTACCAGGTGTACAGGGCTCAGACTGGATTCTCCACCTTCCCACCACTAGCCTGTGAGCCTCAGTTCAGGAGAGCCTGCTCGAGTTTTGCACATTTCACTGATGTGAGGCCTCTGCTACTGTGAGCATGGAGGAGATGAAAACTTTACTTTCTCCTTCCTGGTTGCAAGCAGGACAAGACTCAAGAGTGGGCTCAGTATTAGGGCAGGATGGAAGGATCTTTTCCAAGGACACCTACTTCCCTGCATTCAGTTTCTGGCCCCTCCATGTCACAAGCATCCTGTTCAGTCCCTCTTTATCCAACGTCTCTCGGCTCTGGGCCTGATGAATTTTGTTTTTCCTTCCCGCCCCCGCAGAATCAGGAGGCCCTGAGAGCAGGCAGTGAGGCCCTGTTGGCCCAGGTGGAGGAGCTGAGCACACAGCTGAAGGAGGAGAGGCAGAAAGTGACCGCCCTAGAGAGCCAGCTGGAACGCGTCTCCGCCCTGCAGGGGGCACTAGAGGAGGTAGCGAGCCCTCACGATGTGCCCGTTAAGGTTACCACCTCCCTCTGGGAAGAAATTCAGAGGCCGAGGCGGCGGGCCAAAGGAGCCGCCGCGCTGCTTTCTGACACGACGACCCCCATCAGAAACGGGGTGGGACAGATGAGCTTTCAGATGTAGCCCCTCCCCTAGGGTGCGCTGTGATGTCATGAGGTCACATCTGGAAAGGGGGAGGGGCAGGGAAAACCTGTATGGCCGACTTTTCCGATGTGGCTACCCCTCCCCTCCCCTCCCCCCCAGGAGCAGCAGTAACGTTAGGGTGACCATACCTTCCCTTTAAAAGAGAACACTTATGAAAAATACATGTTGCAGGGCTGCACTGGAATCAATCCCGCTGTTCCCTGGAGGGCACTTCCTGAGGGGCCCGGCTCTCCTTCCAGCAGCAGGGCTGGCCTTAGAATACCCCCCACATCCATGCCTCTCGGAGCCAGCAATGGGGCTGGAGTCCTGATGGAGGCCTTAGGGATGGCATCGGCGCGGCAGCCGGACTCTGCTACCGGCTTACCCGGGTTTGACCCAGATCCTGGCGATTCTACACGTCAAATCCGGAGACCTGGAAACCCCGACGCCCCGTCCAGCTAAGAGCAGCCTTCCCCCTGCTCTAGCCCCAGGCTTCCTGAGTCTGCAAGAGTCCCTCTAGTCCAGGGAGGCCGAATACAGCCCGCGGCCTTTGGTTAGGGTGAGGGACAGGGCAGCTTTGGCCGGGGTGAGTCCTTGCAGGATCGGGGCTACACAGTCCTCGCGCAGCTAGGACGGCCGTCCCTCCCCTTTAAAAGAGGTTGGTTATGGAAAATGCATGCACCATGTATTTTTCACAACCACCCTATCTACCCCCTGGCTTCTTCACCACGGTGCTTTATTTCCGAGTGCCCCAAGTTCCTCCCAATCCTAAATTTCTCCAAAGAAAATTTCCAAAGTCCAATCCTACTTTCTCTTGGAGTTACAGTCCCTGCTTCTCCCGGTTTCACCCAGAGACTCTGGGTTTTGATCCACCTCCCAGAGAAAGTGGGGGTGGAGGGGGCAGGGTTATCAAGGTGGGATCAGGATAATGACCTTTGGAAGCCAATGCACTTTGGGACCCAACGACCCAGGAATTCTTAATCTGCCTCAGATAGCGAGCTTGGAGATAGAAGATCCTTTGTAACCCGACTCTAGAGGAGTCCCTGCCCAACCCCACCCTATTCCTTTCCTCCTGACTGGGAGATCTGGAACAGGCACCTAGATCGCATCTCTACTCCTCTCTCAGTTTCAAGAGCGAGCCCGGGATCTGGAGAAGGAGCAAGGCCTCCTGAAGGAGGATTACAACAAACTGCTGGAGAGGTGAGGGGCCGGGGGGGGGGAGGGGGGGAGCTCTGGATGGCTGAGGAGGAGCATTGAGATAGACGTACATGGAATAAAAGGTGGGCAGGACAGGCTGAGGAAGGTTTACATCAGCCCTACGTGGCTAAAGAAGCTAAGAACAAGGCCGCGGTCAGACCAATGGTCCATCTAGCCCAACATCCTGTCACCAGCAGTGGCAGCACCAGCTGCTTCAGGGAAAACCTACAAATAGGCCCTAATGGAGTCATCCAGTTCCCAGCCCCCGACACTCTGAGATCTCATTCCCCAACCCACCTTGACTAATAGCCATTTTATGGACCTAGCCTCGGAGAATGTACTTAATCCTTTCTTGAACCCAGTCGTGACATTGGTCATCGCAACATCCTTGCAGTGAGTTCCACAGGTCAATTGTACATTGAGTGGGAGGGAAAAAAAATACTTCCTTTGATTTTGTTTTGAACCCACTGCCAAGTCCATTTCATGGGGTGTCCCCTAGTTCTAGTATTTTGCTGCTCGGTGAGTTCTTCCCACATTCATGTTGTTGTTCTGAGATTGTTTATGGAGCCCTTGTTTCAATCTGGCCTAGATCCATCCAGTCCCGCCTCTCTCCAGTTCCAGCTGCTCCAAGCTTGCCCCACGCAACACATGGAGCCTTGTGTGGTCTCACACTCTGCACTTAGGCTTTCTACCCCCATCACGTCTCATCCAGAGTCCCCAGATGCCAAGGACAGCCCCAGTTTCTTTGGGTTAGCCAGGCATGGCCCTGGTCACCAGGAGAAATCAGGAATGCTGGGGGGAGCTACATCAGAAAGGGGTGAACTATAGGAACTTTCCAGTGTGGTGTAATGACTAAGTGCATGGAGGAAGGAGGGACCCCGGTTCAAGTCTCGCCTTAGCCAGAAACTCACTGGGTGATCTTAGGCCAGTCACAATATTCTCTCAGCCTAACCTACCTCACAGGGTTGTTGTGAGGATGTTTTTTGGCAGGGGGGTGGGGGAGATGGGTTATATGTAAAGTGCTCCGAGTGCCATGGCAGGAGGACCCTATATAAAAATAAAGATTATTATTATTATATTCTGATCCCCACCCCCGTGAAGCACAGGGATGTTATGATGCAGATTATATCAGAAAGGGGGTGTTGTATTCCCTTTGCCCTGCCCCTTCCAACATGGTCCTGCCTCCTGCGGGTTCCTCCTGGAGGGAGGTGGTGGCCCTGTCTGCACTTGCCTGGATCTGGCCCTGCCATTCACTCCCCTCCCCACTCTCTCCTTTTCTCTCTTTCTGCANTGCCGAGCCACTACCCATTCAATAACCTTCCCTAAAAAGGGAAGGTTAGAGACAGGCCGATAGCTGGCAGGGGAGTCAACGTCAAGCGATGGTTCCTTGAGCAGAGGCCGCACCACCTCCTCCTTGAGACAGCCCGGCACCCTGCCCTCCCGCATGGAGGCGTTGACCACCCCGGCCAGAAATGGCCCTATTGTCTCCCAGCAGGACTTAACCAGCCAGGATGGGCAAGGATCTAATTCACAAGAAGTAGCCCGGATCGCCCCAAGAACATGGAGTGGAAACAGTAAAGCAGGGCTGGATTTTAGCAATATTATACAGAGCCAAGTGATAGCAACAGCCTGGATCTGAGGTGTAAAGGAGAGGGAGACGTCAAAGATCAATCCAGGCTATGTGCCTGGGGGACAGTCTGGATGGTGATACCCTCAATGGACATTGAGAGGGGAGTAGGAGGGGAATGTTTTGGGGGGAAGATTAGGAGTTCAGTCTTGACCATATTAAGCTTGAGTTGGTATCAAAGGTGGCAGAGAGATTGAGGAGGACAAAAATGGCGTAGAGGCCCTCTGACTTAGCTAAGAGAAGGTCATTGGTGATTTTGGTGAGGGCAGTCACTCTCAGTCGAGTGGAGAGGGTGGAATTACAACCCACCCCCCCCCCCGTCTTGCCCCTTTCTGAGCATTGGAACATCATGAGAGAAAGGGGCACAATCATGCCAGAAGGGAACTTACCCCTTTACACCCCTTCCCTGTGAGCATAATTCTGCCAGCACCCATGTGTGGGACAAGCGTCGGCATGTAGCTGGTGTAGGCTGGAACAAGCAGAGCGAGCACAGCAGCCGTGGGAAGTCTCTGCTGTGCTCTCCTGCCTATCCCTGTCCCCACACACCTACCTGGACTCTGGAGGGCAGCAGAGAGTTCCCCCCTTGTCCCACCCTCGCCGATGTAGTCTTGCCCTCTCCTGTAGGGAGGTCGCTGTAAGCTGCTGTCAACCCCCAAAGTGAGGGGGCAAGTCCCATAGCAGCTTGCTTCTTGCAGAAATCACTCTCTCTGTGTGTTGCTCCACTTGGTTCCTGAGATGCCCAATCCCCACAACCCCCTGCCCCTCCCAGGGTCAATCACATGACCGTGTTTTGTTCTGGGTCTCTTGTTCCCCTCAGGACCCAGGACCTGGTGCTGGCGGAGCTGGACCTGGAACCACCTGAGCTGATGAGCTTAGCAGGAGGAAGAGACACTGACCTTGAAGGGGCACCCCCATCCCAGGAGCACCACCGAGAGGCCCTGGAGCGCCGGTACGCTCTCATCCTGCTGCCATGGGGGAAGAAGAGGTCTGGGTGGAGCGAGAAGAGGCTCAGTTGGCACTGGGGAGGGTGGTGGTGCGGCAAGGCTTTGGAAGGTCTAGGCCCATCTCCCACTTATAGGCTCCCCCCAAAGGTCAGGGGGGGCAGAATCTTCCTAAGCGGCAGCCCTTCCAAGGGGGCTTCCGCCATCCTCATCTTCCCCCCCGCCCCAATAAAGGATGCACTGCCCTGGCTCCCAGCGAGGCCCCCAGGAGGAAGCAAATTTTAAGAGTCGGCAGAAGTCAGCACTCCACCTGTATCTACACTGCAAACTTCCATCTTGACATGGCCCTTTGCAATCGGCTCCATTTTCAGAGTGGGTGGGGGAGCCGAGTGTTGGCCCTGATCCCTCACCCGCCTGCTCTATGAGAGAGGCAAGGGAGAGGAGACGAGGGAAAGGGGAATATCGGGAGAGACAGGGAGACATTCACAACGTTGAGACACGCCAGGGGCACATGCTTAGCTTACTGGCGAGAAGGAGACCCGGAATGCAAGGATGGAAGAGGAAGCCTTAGTGAGCCATCTATACGGGTAAGAAGCTAGGGGAAGCTTGACAGAAGAGGTAGGTTCTTCTTCGAGTGGGGCTCCGTGACTCTCACCAACGGGTTCTGCGCCTGCGCGGTACCAACCATCAGAAGCTTCTCCAAGCAGTTATCCACGCACCCTGAGAGCCCGTGCCTGATTGGTCGCCATTTTGATGGGCTTCTGAAGACCATGTATAAGGCATTACCTCAGTTCCTTCCAACCGCCAAACGAGGCTGTTGAAGGAAGTCCTTCTCTTAGTAGTAGTTCTTCTCTTGAAGACTTTCTACCTCAGAAATATCTTCTCAAATCATCTTCATCAATACCTTGTCAACGAGAAATCTTCTGCTTGACTAGAACATCTTCGCCCTGCCCCCCTTCCCTCCTCAAGACAGGGAAGGGAGACCAGGTGGCCTTGCTGCTCCAACATGCCGAACACACCAAAGAAAAGGGGCTTCAAGAAATGTAAGAAGTGCCCCGTCTCTATCACAATCACGGATCCTCATTACAGTTGTCTTTTCTGTCTCGGTGAGGCTCACAAAACACGACTATCGGACCTGTGGTAGCCTCTCTAAACAGTCTGTGGGAAACCACAAAACACAGCTCCAATTCCACCTCACTGAAAGGGCACTCCAGCCCCATAGCAGTTCCCCCTCTAATCCTGCCAGGGCTCCAACATCTCAAAAAAGGACAGCCTTTGCACCTCCTTCTATTTATTTATTTTACTATTTTCTACCCCGCCCCCTCCTGCTCAAGAGTAACTCAGGGCGGCTTACAAAACATCAATAAAAACACATATAAAATATCATTTAAAACATTTTAAAATATAAGGGCAGAATTCCCCCTCCCCAGCCCACCCTACCCATCTCCCTTTCCAAAGGCCCGGCGGAACAGCCAGGTCTTACACTGTCTATGGAAAGAGGGGAGGTCTGAGGCCAGGCGGGCCCCCATCGGGAGGGAGTTCTGCAGCCTAGGAGCGGCCCCCCAAAATGCCCTCCCCATCGTCATCACCTGGGCAACCCAGGGGAGTTCAAGTTTGGCGACCCCGGCCGACTGCAGGGGCCACAATGCAATCCGGGGCCTGAGGCGGTCCCTCAGGTAAGCTGGGCCCAGGCCGTTTAGAGCTTTATAGGTCATTACCAGCACCTTGAATTGGGCCTGGAAGATAATAGTCAGCCAGTGCAGAGAATGGAGCACCGGTGTAATGTGCTCGCGGCTACCCGTCCCTGTTAAGAGACGGGCCGCCGCATTCTGCACCAGCTGCAACCTCTGGACCGTCCCCAAGGGCAGCCCCACGTAGAGTGTGTTACAGTAGTCTAGTCCAGAGGTGATAAAGGCATGGATGATACTGGCCAGATCCGAGTCCAAAACATACGGCCGCAGCCGTCGTACCAGACGTAATTGGCAAAATGCTCCCTTCGCCACAGCCTTCACCTGGAGATCCAGGCAGAGCTGTGAGTCGAGGAGCACCCCCAGGCTACGGACCTGTGTGGTCATAGGGGGGCAGACCCCATCAATGATGGGGGCCACCCCCCCAGCCCTACCCACCAACATCACCTCCGTCTTGTTGGGATTCAACTTCAGATGATTTGCCCTCATCCAATCCCCCACAGCCGCCAAGCACCGGGTGAGCACCAAGACTGCCGGGCCTGGGTCTACAGAAAAAGAGAGGTAAAGTTGTGTGTCATCGGCGTCCTGATGACAACGCA
The DNA here is from genome assembly GCA_003113815.1 of Sphenodon punctatus. Classification (NCBI taxonomy): domain Eukaryota; kingdom Metazoa; phylum Chordata; class Lepidosauria; order Sphenodontia; family Sphenodontidae; genus Sphenodon; species Sphenodon punctatus. The sequence continues at coordinate 953,135 of QEPC01001766.1, forward strand.
CGCCGAACCCTCTCACGACCTCGCCCGAAGGCTGCATATACCCGTTGAACAGGAGGGGGGACAGAATAGAACCCTGCAGGACTCCACACGTGAGGTCCTGGGGAGATGAAGTACATTCCCCGAGAACCACACGCTGAGTTCTTCCGACCAGGAACAAGCGAAACCATTCAAGAAAAATTCCGCCCACCCCGGCCCGGTCCCACAGCCGAGCCACCAACATCTCGTGGTCAACGGTATCAAATGCAGCCGACAGATCTAATAGAATTAAAATAGAAGATCTGCCCCGGTCTAATTCACGGCACAGGTCATCAACCAAAGCCAGAAGCGCAGTCTCCGTGCCAAACCCAGGGCGAAAACCAGACTGCGAGGGATCAAGAAAACGGACCCAATCTAGATGTCCCCTGAAGCTGCTGAGCCACCACCCGTTCAATAACCTTCCCTAAAAAGGGAAGGTTAGAGACTGGCCGATAGCTGGATCTAATTCACAACAGGTGGCCCTTACAGCCCCAAGGACCTCCGCCGCATCTTTGGTGTTTGAGTGACAGAGCCCATCTCGAAGAACCGAGGTTACAGGTGAGTAACCCCGTTTTTTCCTGAGGGATTTGAAGGTTGGGGGCAGGAGGGAGCAGAGCAAATAGGCATTAGGGGCAGGAGGGCTTAGGCCAAGCTAGATCCGATCTGGGCTCTAAATAGGATGGGGGGCCTCTGGAGGGATTTCTCTCACTCTCTCCAACCCTGACCTTGTGCCCCTTGCCTCCCAATTCAGAGCTGCCATCCGGGGGAATGTGGTGGTCATCCGGCTGCAGCGGCTCCTCAGGGAGCGGAACTCCCAGCTGGCGGTGGCCCGAGCCCAATTCACCGGCCTGCAGGAGGTGAGTGAGCCATGGACCCCCTTTGCCCTGGTCCCCCCTCCAGAGGGGGTGGATGGTCCCGAGAGAGAGATCCCAGCACCCAGCCTACCTGGGGTAACAAATGGGACCATCCCATTCTCATCCATCCCGGTGGAAACCCCTGCTTTCCTCCCTTTGGAGTCCAAAGGGATCTGTGACCCCAGAACTCGGAGTAATGCGACTCTCTGTGCTGCTCTCTCCCCAGGTCTACCAGACCCAGCTCCAGCAGGTAACGTTCCCAGTTCAGTTCAGTTCAGCGAGACTTTACCAGCTTGCCAATGATTTGTCAGGGGTGGCTGTAATCCATCCAGGATGGGAACAGCTTTGGTGTTTGGGGTGGGATTAGGGTTACCGTACCACCTCTCCCCAGGCCTTCGCCTGAAGGGGATGGGGCCGTGTTGGGGCTGTCATGGCCCTGTCTCGCGTAACCTGCCCCTTATGGAGTGTCATGGAATCCTGGCGTTTTAGGGGCGGGGCGGGTCAGGGGTCATCTAGTCCAGGGGTGGGGATAGAGTGGCCAGATGTGCAAGTTGTCTATAATTAATCTATTCTATAAACGCGTATCCCGCACCCTCCTGCAAAAAGCAGCTCGGGGTGGCTAAACAATATAATTTTAAAATATATATAAAATACAATAATACAAGATAAGATAAACAAACAAATATAAAACGACATCATGAAATAGGGGACACTTATGAGAAATACATACATGGCTCCAATGCAGCCCTGCAACCTGTATTTCTCATAAGTGTCCTCTAAAATTTGTATATCTCTGGCCACCCTAGGTGGGGAACCTTTTTCTCTCCCGGGACTGGGGCCGTTTTTTAAACTGGGTACAAGCTCTGAGGGCGACATAGAAGTTGGGAGGGGATGCGCTTAGGAATAGGAGGATCCCGATCATGGATCTGTGTCCCTTGTCCATCTGTGCATACCCTCCTCTCCTCTCCTCTCCCCTCCCCTCATCTCCTCTCCTCTCCTCTCCTCTCCTCTCCCCTCCCCTCCCCTCCCCTGAGATCACTCTTTCAGTGCCTGGGGGTAAGAACGGGAGCCAGAGGCAGACCTAGGAACTGGGAAGGGACCAAATAGAATCTAGTCACAGGCTGCAGGGCCTGAG
>QEPC01001766.1:955238-977782 GCA_003113815.1 Sphenodon punctatus
CACACACCCCGCCTGCCCCACAGCCCCCGCCTGCCCCACACCCCCCCGCCTGCCCCACACCCCCCCGCCTGCCCCACACCCCCTCTGCTTTGATGTGATGTCAAGTGTCGTGTTGCCCCATAGGGAAGGACTGCCCTTATGCACCATCCCCCTTTTGACAAAGCTGCTTCTGCTGCCCCACAGAAACCACAATTTTCTCCAGGCTACTAAGGGCACCCCTGGTTGATCTGGCAAAATTGGGGCTTCCTCTAGAGATTCTTTGGCAAAACGTGGGGAACCTGGAGGGGGACAGGATCATCTGTGGTGCTTGGGGTGGGGTTGGGGCTTCATTTGTGCCAGGGTGCAGCCCGGTGCCTCTTCCAGACTGTGCCGTAGCCGCTACTCGGCAAGACCCCTCCCCTGTCTGGATACAGAAGCACTGGCCTCGGCCTCCACCTCTCTCCTGGGGCTGCTACGGATGCGAAGGGGCCTGCCGTTGCCACCCATGAGCTGCTCGACAGCAAGAATGTTTTGCCACCAAACATCTGATGGGTGGCGGCAGCAGCATCACCCAGTCCTAGTCCCCCTGTGCAACTGAATCTAGTCCTCCTGAACAGGGGTGTAGCAAAGCTGTGGCAGACCCCGGCTCATATCCCAACTACAGACTGCTCCATGGGCAAAGGGGTGGGGGGTCTCCAGGGGGTGGGGCAAGAGCCCCTACTTCTTCTTCGAGCGCCTTTCCGCATACCCATTAATGTATTCGGCGCTAGCTGGCGTTGAGACCAGGCTGATCTTCCAAGCAGCTTCTAGCGAGGGAGCGGAGAGATGGTGTCCTGTCCACACCTATAAACAGTACTGCCCGCTCCCACCGTTCTTTCTCCACCGCGGCAGAGATCAGGCATAACTTCCCAAGAGGGGAGGGAAGGGCCAACACTCCACCCCTGTCCATTCTGGTAACTTCCTACTGGTGCTCAGGCGACGTGCAAAGCCTTCTCGACCAGAGGCCAAGATTTGGGTTCATCCCTCACTCTATGGCCACTTGCACATGAGAGCGGAGGAACCTCTGGAAGCAGAGATTGTGGGAAACTCCACTCATGTACAGGGGGAGGGGTTAAGCCCATTTCTAGCTAAATTTCCCTCATGCGTTGCAGAGCTAAGAAATCCAGCCCTGTAATGTGTGAGAGAAATCGCGCAAGAAATGGGCTAAACTCCCACACACATGAGCAGAGCTCCCCATGATGCCTCCTGTTCCCCCCACCCTCTGCTCTCATGTGCAAGCAGCCCCTGACTCCGAATCCCTCAGGGTCAAGGGGAAGGACTTCTGGGGTGGGTTTCAGCCCTTGCACGGGGTGTAAAGCCCTGTGTCGCCAACCCTGCTGGTTGCTCATTGGAACTCACCGATCTGGTTGCGTTGGGACTGGGCTCAGTCCGGTCCTGATCAGAGCTCAAGCTTGATAGTAAAAAAAAACTATTTGTGGCGGTATCTGGTAACGATCCAGTAACCATGCAAGTTAATTGCCAAACCGGATTACTGGATATTACCGATTATTGTTGATCATATTACTATTGACCACTTACTGCATTGTCGCATAACCAGTCTGGACAGAGGGAGGGAAGGAGTAAAAAAATAAATAAATTAAATAACCAAACATTAATTAAACGGTATTTGGTAAATGGTAATGTAAACGGTAATCTGGTTAAGTGGAAATCTGCCAGATGCTAAATGGGTATCTGACTGGATACCGTGGATACTGGGCTATCTGGACAGATACCGGATAGTAGTAGTTACTTGTTTCACCTCTAGGGATGCTCTAAGAGGTGAAAGATGAGACGCATTGTTCATCCCAAGCAGGGCTCTGAGCAGGAAGGAATCTGCCTTCCGTTTCTGTGACATTGCAGCAGACAGCGCCTAATTGTCTCGAACTCTGTCTTTTCTACCAGGTGTACAGGGCTCAGACTGGATTCTCCACCTTCCCACCACTAGCCTGTGAGCCTCAGTTCAGGAGAGCCTGCTCGAGTTTTGCACATTTCACTGATGTGAGGCCTCTGCTACTGTGAGCATGGAGGAGATGAAAACTTTACTTTCTCCTTCCTGGTTGCAAGCAGGACAAGACTCAAGAGTGGGCTCAGTATTAGGGCAGGATGGAAGGATCTTTTCCAAGGACACCTACTTCCCTGCATTCAGTTTCTGGCCCCTCCATGTCACAAGCATCCTGTTCAGTCCCTCTTTATCCAACGTCTCTCGGCTCTGGGCCTGATGAATTTTGTTTTTCCTTCCCGCCCCCGCAGAATCAGGAGGCCCTGAGAGCAGGCAGTGAGGCCCTGTTGGCCCAGGTGGAGGAGCTGAGCACACAGCTGAAGGAGGAGAGGCAGAAAGTGACCGCCCTAGAGAGCCAGCTGGAACGCGTCTCCGCCCTGCAGGGGGCACTAGAGGAGGTAGCGAGCCCTCACGATGTGCCCGTTAAGGTTACCACCTCCCTCTGGGAAGAAATTCAGAGGCCGAGGCGGCGGGCCAAAGGAGCCGCCGCGCTGCTTTCTGACACGACGACCCCCATCAGAAACGGGGTGGGACAGATGAGCTTTCAGATGTAGCCCCTCCCCTAGGGTGCGCTGTGATGTCATGAGGTCACATCTGGAAAGGGGGAGGGGCAGGGAAAACCTGTATGGCCGACTTTTCCGATGTGGCTACCCCTCCCCTCCCCTCCCCCCCAGGAGCAGCAGTAACGTTAGGGTGACCATACCTTCCCTTTAAAAGAGAACACTTATGAAAAATACATGTTGCAGGGCTGCACTGGAATCAATCCCGCTGTTCCCTGGAGGGCACTTCCTGAGGGGCCCGGCTCTCCTTCCAGCAGCAGGGCTGGCCTTAGAATACCCCCCACATCCATGCCTCTCGGAGCCAGCAATGGGGCTGGAGTCCTGATGGAGGCCTTAGGGATGGCATCGGCGCGGCAGCCGGACTCTGCTACCGGCTTACCCGGGTTTGACCCAGATCCTGGCGATTCTACACGTCAAATCCGGAGACCTGGAAACCCCGACGCCCCGTCCAGCTAAGAGCAGCCTTCCCCCTGCTCTAGCCCCAGGCTTCCTGAGTCTGCAAGAGTCCCTCTAGTCCAGGGAGGCCGAATACAGCCCGCGGCCTTTGGTTAGGGTGAGGGACAGGGCAGCTTTGGCCGGGGTGAGTCCTTGCAGGATCGGGGCTACACAGTCCTCGCGCAGCTAGGACGGCCGTCCCTCCCCTTTAAAAGAGGTTGGTTATGGAAAATGCATGCACCATGTATTTTTCACAACCACCCTATCTACCCCCTGGCTTCTTCACCACGGTGCTTTATTTCCGAGTGCCCCAAGTTCCTCCCAATCCTAAATTTCTCCAAAGAAAATTTCCAAAGTCCAATCCTACTTTCTCTTGGAGTTACAGTCCCTGCTTCTCCCGGTTTCACCCAGAGACTCTGGGTTTTGATCCACCTCCCAGAGAAAGTGGGGGTGGAGGGGGCAGGGTTATCAAGGTGGGATCAGGATAATGACCTTTGGAAGCCAATGCACTTTGGGACCCAACGACCCAGGAATTCTTAATCTGCCTCAGATAGCGAGCTTGGAGATAGAAGATCCTTTGTAACCCGACTCTAGAGGAGTCCCTGCCCAACCCCACCCTATTCCTTTCCTCCTGACTGGGAGATCTGGAACAGGCACCTAGATCGCATCTCTACTCCTCTCTCAGTTTCAAGAGCGAGCCCGGGATCTGGAGAAGGAGCAAGGCCTCCTGAAGGAGGATTACAACAAACTGCTGGAGAGGTGAGGGGCCGGGGGGGGGGAGGGGGGGAGCTCTGGATGGCTGAGGAGGAGCATTGAGATAGACGTACATGGAATAAAAGGTGGGCAGGACAGGCTGAGGAAGGTTTACATCAGCCCTACGTGGCTAAAGAAGCTAAGAACAAGGCCGCGGTCAGACCAATGGTCCATCTAGCCCAACATCCTGTCACCAGCAGTGGCAGCACCAGCTGCTTCAGGGAAAACCTACAAATAGGCCCTAATGGAGTCATCCAGTTCCCAGCCCCCGACACTCTGAGATCTCATTCCCCAACCCACCTTGACTAATAGCCATTTTATGGACCTAGCCTCGGAGAATGTACTTAATCCTTTCTTGAACCCAGTCGTGACATTGGTCATCGCAACATCCTTGCAGTGAGTTCCACAGGTCAATTGTACATTGAGTGGGAGGGAAAAAAAATACTTCCTTTGATTTTGTTTTGAACCCACTGCCAAGTCCATTTCATGGGGTGTCCCCTAGTTCTAGTATTTTGCTGCTCGGTGAGTTCTTCCCACATTCATGTTGTTGTTCTGAGATTGTTTATGGAGCCCTTGTTTCAATCTGGCCTAGATCCATCCAGTCCCGCCTCTCTCCAGTTCCAGCTGCTCCAAGCTTGCCCCACGCAACACATGGAGCCTTGTGTGGTCTCACACTCTGCACTTAGGCTTTCTACCCCCATCACGTCTCATCCAGAGTCCCCAGATGCCAAGGACAGCCCCAGTTTCTTTGGGTTAGCCAGGCATGGCCCTGGTCACCAGGAGAAATCAGGAATGCTGGGGGGAGCTACATCAGAAAGGGGTGAACTATAGGAACTTTCCAGTGTGGTGTAATGACTAAGTGCATGGAGGAAGGAGGGACCCCGGTTCAAGTCTCGCCTTAGCCAGAAACTCACTGGGTGATCTTAGGCCAGTCACAATATTCTCTCAGCCTAACCTACCTCACAGGGTTGTTGTGAGGATGTTTTTTGGCAGGGGGGTGGGGGAGATGGGTTATATGTAAAGTGCTCCGAGTGCCATGGCAGGAGGACCCTATATAAAAATAAAGATTATTATTATTATATTCTGATCCCCACCCCCGTGAAGCACAGGGATGTTATGATGCAGATTATATCAGAAAGGGGGTGTTGTATTCCCTTTGCCCTGCCCCTTCCAACATGGTCCTGCCTCCTGCGGGTTCCTCCTGGAGGGAGGTGGTGGCCCTGTCTGCACTTGCCTGGATCTGGCCCTGCCATTCACTCCCCTCCCCACTCTCTCCTTTTCTCTCTTTCTGCAGCACTCTGGACAGCGCTCAGCAGCGCCGGGAGGAGCCTCCACAGACTAGGGAGAACCTCGCTCAGTTGGAGAAGCAGCTCTGCTTGGAGCTGGCCGAGAAGAGGCAGCTTCTGGAGGAGCTGGAACAGGAGAGAGGTGAAGAGTGGGGCTGGATAGACTGGTGCCAAATTAACTAAGTCCCCAGCAGCATGGGTGCCCCCAGGTGCCAGGCGAGCAGGAGAGGTAGAGTGAACAGAGAGGGGGAGGCGTGGAAGCAGCTATGATCGAGCAAGGGGACTCAGCTGAACCTGGGCCCTGGACTCTAGGGCCCCCTCTGCAATGGCCTCGGCTCCGCTAGGAAGTTTTCAGAGTAGTCAGGGGCCTATGGGAGTGAGGGGTCAAAACCGTGAGACGTGGTTACGATAGTAGGGTGTTACCCAGAGACTCCAGGTTTTGACCCAGAGTTTCAGAATTCCAAGGGAATCCCCGATGTTTCTGGGTCAGCCAAGGGAGCCCTCATGAGCGGGAGGAATCGGGGCTTCTGGGAGGTGGCAGGGGGTAGCCCACGTCAGATCATGCAGACCTTCTCGCCCTCTTCCAACTTGGTCCTGCCACTAGAGCGCATCCTGACCCTCCATAAGGGGTGGAGTTACATCAGAAAGGGGGTGTGACTGCCCCTTTGCTCCGCCCCCGCTGACATGGCCCTGCCCCCTCTGGGTAAGAGCTTGGAGGGAGGTGATCGTTTTACCCAAGACTCTTCCCCCCAGCTCGGTGTGAAGAGCTGAAGCAGGAAGTGAACCGGCTGCTCCAGGCGCACGCACAGAAAGCAGAGAAGCCCCAGGAGGAGAAGGCGGCCATCTTGGAGAACCAAACTCCTGAGCAGGAACCGCCCCCTACCTCACTCCAGGTGGGCCCTGGGTCTGGGGAAGCCAGGTTGAGCTGGGGGGGGGGGGGTTACTACTACTTATCACAGGGTAGGGGTCAGAGTCCCATGTTCCATTAGGATGTACGGTCTCCGACATCGGGGGCTATAGTAAGGCCCAGTGATGCCTGTTCTCTCCCACGCTGCAGCCGGGGCAGGACAGATACAGGTGTAAGTGGGAATCCAAACCCTGCACATTTCTCACCTTGGAAGCACCCAGGCAAATTTCTCTGAGACCAGCACAAAGTTGACGCAGCTTGGAAGGGACAGGAGACCACGCCGGTGAATTAAGAGCCCTAGAGAGGAGCGGGTCTCAGCCGTGTCTCTATCACAGGGACCATTAGGGAGAGTCTGGCCTTGGGGTCTCCTAGGCTTGAACCATGGCAGGCCTGCCCCTTTCCTCCAACTCGGGAGGACCCGGGCTGGGGGAGAACGTTTCCCCTCCTGCAAGCCAATTTGAGAATGATAAGTTCCGCAGGCCAGATAGGGGCTTGGGGGAGGGGAGGCTTGAGATCATGGATCCATTCCCTCTCCTTGAATGCGGGTCCTCCTCTCTGCTCCCTTCCCCTGAGCTCAGCCTTTCAGCGCATTTGGGCCAGAACGGATCCACGGGCCAGATCCAGGAATTAAAAACCGCTGCAGGATGGATTTGGAGGTTCCCGCCCCTGCTCCAACCCGGTGATTTGTCCCCGCAGACCCCCTTGGTAGAGGGTCTCCGAGGGGAGCCCGAACTGGAAGAGGCATTTGCCCGGCGCAGCCTCGCCTGGAAGCTCCACGAGACAGAGGCGGCCCACGCCGAGACTGTGCTGGAACTGGAGAAAACCCGTGACATGCTGATCCTGCAGCACCGCATCAACCGCGACTACCAGGTGTGGAGAAGGAACTGGGACCGCCGACCGGGGAAGGGAGGAGACGCACCTCTGCCAGCGGGTCAGGCAATGTGGGGATGTGGGCCCAGAGCCACCCCACGTGGCCCCCCTCAGCGAGTTAGAGAATGGTGTGGCGGGGACAGAGGCACTGGGTCCCGTTTGGGACAGGGAACAACCCCTTAGGGGGCAGGGCAGAGGGTGACGACAACATTTGCGCCGCCCAGCTGACTGACTCCTCGCCCTCTGGTTTCAGGCGGAGCTGGAGGGGGTGCTGCTGCAAGCTGAGCGGGAGAAGCAGGGGCACGAGGAGAAGCAGCGGCAGATGGCACGGCTCCTCGACCTGCGCAGCGCCCGCGCCCGCCAGCTGGAGGGTATGTGAACAAAGAGACCCGCCCCCCCCCCNGAGACCCGCCCCCCCCCCCCCTGGCAGAAGAGAGCCATGCTGGGGACAGGAAATTTTGGTCCAGGTGGACCTGCCCTCCATGGCGGGGGAGGGGTGGGTGTGACTTAGCCCCACCCACTTCCAGCATGGCCACACCCGCACGGAATGCTGCGATACAATGACGCTCTAAAAGGGGCTATGTCCAAAAGGGGGTGGGGCTAAGGCATTCCTTAATACCCTTCATATGTCTCCAGCTTAATATGGCCAAGTTTGAACGCCTCATCTTTTCCCCCTAAACGTCCCCCTCCCTCTCAGTTTCCATTGAGGGTGTCACCATCCAGCCTGTCCCTCAGGCACGTAGCCTGGGATTCAACTTCGTCTCTTCCCTCTCCTTTACACCTCGGATCCAGGCGGTTGCCAAGGCCTGTTGCTTCGCTCTGCATAATGTTGCAAAAATATGGTCTTGCTTTACTGCTTCCGCTGCCATAACCCTAGTCCATGCCCTAGTCATTTCTCACCTTGATTACTGCAGCTTCCTCCTCACTGGCCTCCCCTGCTCCAATCCCCCCACCCCCCCAATTCCTGGTTAATGTTCTGCTGCCAAAGTCATCCACCATGCCCATCGCTTTGACCACGTTCATCCCCACCTCTCCTCTCCTCTCCGCCGGCTCCCGTTATGTGAACTCATGCAGCACAAAGTTCCTTGTCTTCACCTTCAGGGCTCCTTATGGTCTTGTCCCCCCCCCCCATCTCTCCGCACTTGTTTCCTGCCAGACTCCTGCCCGGGAGCGTCGCTCCTCCTCTGCCCCCACCCTCGTCTGCTCACAACCCCCTTGCTCCTCAAAACATATCCACCCCTCCTCCATTGCTGCCCTCTGTGCCTGCAACTTCCTTCCTGGATACGTTCGCTACAGGACACTTGACAGTCCTCCTTTAGGGCCATTCTCCCAGTGTACCCAGCAGGAGGCAGAAACAGTATCTTTTCTGGTGCGTGCGCAGAGGGACGACCCTCCTCAGTGTAACGGTGAGCTGCGGCGACTCAGGAGTTGTCTGGTTCAAACAGGATCTCTATTGGGCCTGCTCTGCATCTCGGCTGACGCGGGAGCTGCTTCTTTGCTGCCTGCTTCCCTCCGGATGCCGGAGCCCACCCTCTCTCTCCCTGCAGCTCCACCCCTTCCGGTGGCCCCTCCCTGGAGCGAACCATTGCTCAAGTCCCTCTAGAACACCCTGCTTCGCTAGTTTAGTTTCTGCCTCCAGACCGGCAGAAGTGGTTTTGGAGCGCTCCCCTTAGAGCAGCGCATTTTTTCTGGACTAATCAAAGAAAGAAAAGGCGGGAAGTGGAGACAGAGCCTCCCCGCCGGGCTCTGCAGCCTCGAGAGCCTTTTTTGCAACGTAGCTGCACGGATCTAGTCGCAGGCTCAACTCACGTCGAGGCCCGGGCCTTGCAGCCAGGCCGCTGCCGTGACCCCATCTCCACGCTGAGGCCTGGAGTTCTGGGGCAAGCAGCCAGCACTCTGGACCCCACGCTGCGACCCAGGGATCGGTCGCGAGACAAAATGGCGTCGGGCAAACCCAACACGCCTGCGGAGCAACCCAGGTATCAGGAGGAGGCCACAGAGGAGACAGATCAAGGAAGCCTCCCCCAGTAGGCCATACAGACTCTAAATTACACCCTGGGAAGGATTATGTCCTCCATTAACTGGCTATGCCAGGAGGAGAGGGTGCACCCTAAAGAAAAACTTAAAAGGTCACCCTCCTCTTCAGCAAACCCAACCAGAAAAAAGGCAGGAAAGGGCAAGTGGTTAGCTAAATCCACCCGCTCAAAGCTTCCGGATTCCCCAGAAAAGGTCTCTCACTCCGGGGAGGAGAGTACCTCCGAGAGAGTAGGTAGAGGGGGTAGTTGGGGGGCGCGATGCCTCCCCCAACGAGGACCAGGCCCTGCCCAAGACAAAGGCAAAAGATTAAAAACGCCCCCTCCTCGTTAGAGATTCCCCAGAAGAGGATGTGGAGAGAGAGTCAGGAGGGAAATCACAAAGGGGACTCGGGATCCTCACTGGCCAGACAACAGGATCGCAGGCTTTTTCCCTATTCGCTGATCAAGAGAGGGAATTCAACATGGGGATGAACTCATGAGACAAGTTATCAAAACCCTTACAACTAAAAGAGAAAGTAAACAAAGATGATTCCTCAGACTCTGAGGAGGATGAACCCAGGACACACATCCCCCAGGTTCATGGAAGGGACAAAGGTATCCCACTCGATAAAGTCTTTGAGAAACTAACAATATCAGAATAGAAGTAGCCAGGGAGAGCCCTTAGGATGAACAAGACACAAGACGCCTTGTATTCCTTTTCCAGGCGCAAATAATCTCTGTTCCAAACATCCAAGGTGGATGCTGCAGCAGCGTCTCTGGCTAGGCAGAGTTTTCCCCACAAAAGGAGACTGTTTTCCTAAAGACGCCACAGATAAAGGCATCGAATCTGCCCTAAGGCAGGACTTTGAGGCATCTTCCACGGTATTGCGCATGGCCACTGTCACCTCTTATGTAGCCAGAGCCCTTATAAGCTGGTTCCAGGACATTCAGGACCCTAATTTCTCTGACAAGAGATCTAAGATCATGACATCATACATCTTATTAGCCCTTGCCTTCATGGCAGATGCTGCCACGGACACCCTCTCCTGGGCATCCAGAGCCGTAGCAGCTAGCGTAGCAGCTAGGTGACGCCTATGACTCCGATCGTGGAATGGAGACTCGGTGGCTAAGAACCTACTGACAGCAGGGCCTTACCAGGGGCACAAGCTTTTTGGCACATGCCTCAATAAGTTCCTGGCAGATGCCTCTGATAAAGCAAAGAGACAAACCTTGCAACAGTTTGGGACCCAAAAGAAGCTTTTTCGTCCCCCCATACGGATATGCGGGAAACTTCACTGCTTTTAGAAGGGGATACAGCCACCCCGAGGCTAGAGATCAGAAGCTTAAGCAAAAATGGCAGGGTCAGTGAAAATTTCCCATCCCTAGCAAGTCAAAGCCGGGGGACTCCAACCACCGCAAACAGGATGCATGACTGCCGCATGACCGGCTTGGGGATAGGGGCTTCTTTCCACTTTGGGCAGCTTCAACCTCAGACGCCTGGGTCTTGGAAGTCATAGACCAAGGGTACCCCATAGAATTAAGAAGGCACCCTCCTAACTTCTTTATAATCTCCCCAACTTCCTCGAAGCAGGTCAAACATCAGGCCATGCTGGCAGAAATCTTAAGACTCTACGAGATAGGAGCAATAGAACCAGTTCCACCAGGGGAACAGGGACTGTACTCCATTCTATTCCTGGTTCCAAAAAAGTCCGGAGAATGGAGGGCGGTCCTAGACCTGAAACGTCTGAACAGGTGGGTGAGAACCAGAAAATTCTGTATGGAAACCCTAAAGTTCCTTTGTCAAAACTTATCCCAGGGAGATTGGCTAACATCCCTGTTCCTGAAAGAGGCTTACCTGCATGTGCCAATACGGCAGTCACACAGAAAGTGGCTCCGTTTCTCATATGCTCAGAAACATTGGCAATATTGGGCCCTGCCATTCGGCCTAGCATCCTCCCCACACATGTTCACGAAAGTGCTGATTCCCCTAATAACCAACTTGAACCTTGAGGTGATTGATTCACGTCCACCCATACCTGGACGGCCTACTAATCAGGTCTCCGTCCAAGGACAAGGCCCTGAAATACTTACACAGAACTGTGGAGTATCTAGAACTCCACAGTTTCGTGATAAACAGGCAAAAGAGTCAACTGACACCAGTTCAGCGCCTGGAACACTTAGGGGTCATCATTGATACCCACTTAGATGCTGTCTTTCTTCCTCCCAGTAGGCAGGAAAAAATACAATCACTGGTGACAGCTCTCAGAGCAACCAACCGCATGAGTCTGAAGACCTTGGCCAGTCTCCTGGGTCTGTTGGTATCCTGTACACAACAACTTCAGTGGGCCCGATTCCATCTTTGACCCCTTCAGTTGCTGCTGAGACCTCTTCCGAGGGAGAAAAACCACTCTGTCCTGGTGGTTACATCCACACAGGTTCACACAAGGGGTCCCTCTGACGGAACCGACCCGAATCACTATTGTGACAATGTAAGTCTGACGGGTTGGGGGGTTCACATGGGCAACTCCACCACCCAAGGTCAGAAAGAGACAGTCAACAGAGCATAAATTATCTGGAACTGAAAAGAGTGAGGCTGGCTCTAAACCACTTTGCGAACCAGATCCAGGGGCATCGCATATTACTGTACACGGACAAGACCACCGCAAAGGCATATGTGAACAACCAAGGGGGATTCAAATGCCTGAAACTCCACGCAGAAGCGTCAAGGCTGCTATCCTGGGCAGAGACTCGCATTCAGTTTCAGAAAGCCCTCCACATTAAAGGTTCAGACAATGTGACACCTGTCTGGCTCGGCAGATGCCAGATAGATCTGGGGGAATGGACCGCGTGCAAGGAGGCCTTCCTTCTCATAACACAACGGTTCGGCATACCTCAAATAGATCTTTTTGCTACACCAGGAAACCAACAGGTGCCGCTCTACATGACGAGGTGCAGGCACAAGGAAGCAATAGCCACAGACGTTCCTATATGCATTTCCCCCGCTCCCCCCTCATAGGCAGAATTCTGGTGAAGCTACGCAGGGAACAGGCAGTAGCAATCGTGGCGACTCCGTTTTGGCCGAGGAGACCATGGTCCTCAGACTTAATACAGCTAAGCATTGCAGAGCCTCTAAGGCTACCAAAACTTCCAAATGTATTGAGCCTGGGCCCAATCCTGTACAAGGACCTCCTCCAATTGACGGTGCGGAAATTGAGCTCCAAGCCCTAAAGAACATTGGCTCCTCTGATGTAGTCCTCAAAACTCTCATGGCTTCTAGAAAGGGTTCTACTGTAGAATTTATCAATCCACATGGAGAGTGTTCAGGGAGTGGTGTGTCTCTAGATCAGGCAATCCCAGTGAAGCAGGAGTTCCTGAAATTCTGGAGTTTTTATACACGGGATTAGACAAAGGGTTAAAACCTAATACTCTAGCTAGGCAGGAAGCTGCCATCGATTCTGTCATCTTTGCGGCCAGGGGCCATAAGGTTTCTAGACATTAGCATATTTGTTGCTTCCTTGCAGTGGCAAAAGCGTTGTCTCCCCCTGTGATTTACAGATATCCTTCATGGAATCTAACTCTAGTGTTTGGGGGCCCTTTCCAACCCTCCATTTGAGCCCATTAAGAAAAATCTCACTTTATTTTTTGTCTTTAAAAGTAGCAGTAACATCTGCCAGACAAATGTCTGAGTTGGGAGCCCTGTCCATAGAGTCAAACATCTGCACTTTCCAAAAAGTGGCAGTCGTCTTTCGATTAGACCAGACCAGGCCGTTATTCCGAAAGTGAATTCAGTTTTCCATCGCTCGCACGAACAGCTCCTCCCTTCCTTTTCCCTCACCCAGAAAAGGTGCAATGGCATTGTTTGGAGTCAGGAGGGCCCTAAAGATGTATATTAAAAGGACATCCTCCTTCAGACACTCCTCAGCCTTGTTTGTTAACATCAAGGCGGGTTACAAAGGGCAAAAGGCGTCTAAGGTGGTGATCTCTAGGTGGTTCACTCGGTGAATTGCAGAAGCCTGCAAAGTAATAGGCAAGCCTCTGCCGGCGAACGTATGGGCGCACTTGGTTCGGGAAGCGGCGACTTCAGCCACTTTTCAAGCTAGAGCTTCGTATGAGGAAGTGTGCAAGGCACCCCCTTGGGTCTCTTGTACGGCATTGCAAATGACGTACCTTTCAATCAGCGGAAGCTGCTTTTGGGAGAAAGGTGTTGCAGGCAGTCTTGGATTAGGACTGTTTGCGCCCTCCCACATTGTAAGGTGTCAGTAGTGCTTTGGTACGTCCCCGAAGGAGGGCTGTCGGGCGTCCAGGGGGAGAAAAGAGAACTAGGTCACTTACTTTGGGAATTCTCTTTCTATCCTGGATGTCTGACAGGCCTCTGACCCACCCTAGGTACAAACAGGAGGGTATCGTGGACTGTATCAACTGTTTTCTGGTACCTTTGGGTCCAATTCCTCAGCTGGTGAGGGACTTCATTAACAAGTTGTCATTAGGAGAAGTCTGAGTCATTCCTCCTAGTTTAAAGCGTTTGTTGAATTGGACTGAATTGTTTTTTCTAATTAGAAACGAGCAGCATCGTTGTTCAGGTGGGTCTGCCAGCTTTTGGACTCACTGGTGAAGCAGGGGAGGGTCGTCCCATTGCGCACGCGCCCGAAAAGATACTGTTTCTGCCTCCTGCTGCTACGTTGGGAGAACGGCCCCAAAGGAGGACTGTCGGGTGTCCAGGATAGAAAGAGAATCCCCGAGGTAAGTGACCCAATTCTCTTTGCTCTTGGATTGTAAGGGGCAGGGATAAATTTAATTTAATTTATTTCTCTAGCACCAGCAGTGTACCTGGTACTGTACAATCAATAGTTAGACAGGCCCTACCCCCGAGGGTATTACAATCGACGAGACAAGGGAGAGACAAGAGTACATTTGTGAGGTGGAGAAGTTACAGGTGCACGTGCTTCATAGGGAACTAGATTCTGAGGGAAGGGGGAAGAGGACGCAATTTCCCTCATGACGAGCTACTAGGGAAGGCCTGACAGAAGAGGTAGGTTTTCAGGAGGGATATGAAAGTTGGGCGGGATTTGAAAGTTGATTGTACAACACCAGGCACATTCCTAGTGCTATATAAATAAATAATAATAATAATTTGCTGCCCCACAAAGCACCTTGGTAGCCCAACAGAAGCAGGGCCTCTGCAACTGGGGCGCCAAACCCCATTCACCAGACCCAATGCTGATGGGACCAGTTACCTTTTTAAGGTGTAGCCCCGCCCACCGCGGAACATGATGACGTCATGATGGTCCAAAGGAGGTGTGGCCACATTGGAAAGGGCAAGAGAGTCCCTTTACTCAGCCTTCTTTCTGGCATGGCTCCGCCCCTTTGGAAACTAACATAATGGTGTGCTGAAGGGGGCGTGGCCACATTGGAAAGAGGTGGAAGATTCCTTTTCCCTGCCCCTCTTCGGCCCATACTTTGGGGAAGGTGGCAGCTCTAGATGTGGCCTTCACGGTGCCTGTCTCCTCCCCTAGAGCAGCTGAAGGATGTAGCCTACGGGACCCGGCAGCTTCCACTGCTGCCAGACGAGGACGTGGCAGCCATGGACGTGGATCCAGGAGAGGCCCCACGCCTGCGACATGGAGAGAACCTCTTTGAGCTGCACATTGCAGGCGCGGTGCTGTCGGGGGAGCTGCTCCGGCTGTTGGGGGAGCCCGAGCCCATCACCTTCTGCACCTACGCCTTCTACGACTTCGAGACACACTGCACCCCCTTGGCGCGGGGCTCACGACCCCACTACTCCTTCACCTCCCAGTACGTGGTGAGGGCTGAGCCCCTCTTCCTGCAGTACCTGCAAGGTGCCGCCGCCCGCCTGGACCTGCATCTGGCCACTGCCACCGACCACACCACCCTGGCCTCCTGCTGGCTGCGCTTTGGAGAGGCAGTGGGGAAAGGGGAACAGGTGCACGCCACGGCGGTGTTACATGGTAAGGGCTCCCCCATTCCCAGCCACGGCGGTGTTACACGGTAAGGGTTCCCCAAGTCATGGCGGTGTTACACCATAATATCTCCCCCATTCCCAGCCACAGCAGGTGTTACACGGCAAGGGTTCCCCCATTCCCAGCCACAGCAGGTGTTACACGGCAAGGGCTCCCCCATTCCCAGCCACAGCGGTGTTACATGGCAAGGGTTCCCCCATTCCCAGCCACGGCAGTGTTACACCATAATATCTCCCCCATTCCCAGCCACGGCAGGTGTTAAACGGCAAGGGCTCCCCCATTCCCAGCCACGGCAGGTGTTACACCATAATATCTCCCCCATTCCCCCACCCCCAGACAGTGACATTGAAATGTCCTGCCAAAGGTGGCTACCGATGCAATTTTTTTAAAGGAAGGCTTATGAAAAATACATGTTGCAGGGCCACCGAAGGCAGGCCCTGCAATATGTATTTTTCATAAGTGTTCTTTAAAAAAATTGCATCATGGTAACCCTAGTCCTGCCCCTGCCTCCAGGCAACGTGCTGGGCTCTGCGCGGTGCAATAGCTAGGCTAGCCATCTCCCTCTGAGAGGAAACCCAGCAGAGGGCCCCCCTCGCAACGGTCTCTATTGAGAGGAGGAGGCAGTTCCTCTTCGGGTGCTGAATCCCACTATTCCTCTTTTAGGGGTCAAAGTCCCCTCTCCACTGGGGAGAGGATGGAACGAGAATCAGGAGAACGTCTGCCCCTCTTGATGCCCTTGGAACGTTCCCTTGGGAGGGGGCGTCCGAAGGGGTCAGAGCTAGGTTGAAATAGTCCCTGGCGCAGACGTTGGGGTCAGCAGGGGTGAGAGAAAGGGGTTGTCGCGCCCCTTACAGCGTGTTCTGATGTCACAATATTTTGCACGTCAAAAAGGAGGCGGAAAAGGCCCTCTGGGTTGCCCTTTTTTTTTGTCTCGGCCCCCTCTGGAAGACACGATTTCTCCAGCTTACCCGGGGCACCCCCTGGCCGACATGGTGAAACTGGGCTTCCCCTGGAGACTCTCGGTCAATCTAGGCAAACCCGGGAAAGGTGCCCAACCCTGCCCCCGCTGCCAATGAGTGACTCGGTCTGCAGGGGCAGTTGGATTGATGGTGTAGATTAACGTCACTGTTCCCAGCCTAGCTCCTGCTGTTAAACGGGCATTGTTGACATCAATCATGTTAATTTATGCAGTTCAAAGGGCGGAGTATTGGCAGGTCACTTTTGGTTCCCCATATTTGTGTGTGTCCCTCCCCCCTTGCACCCCAACCCCCCTACATCATGTCTCCAGGTCCCAGCGGGGAGGAGTGCGGCTTGCTGGAGTACTGGACCAGGCTGCGGTTCTCCATGGAGCAGACGCTACGGCTGCATCGCCAGCGAGCCAAGGCCTTGGGATACCTGTCGGCTCGCGTGCCCCGGGGAGCCCCACGGAGCCAGGAGCCTGACAAGGGGGTGAGGGGAACGCGCGTCGCAGGAGTCAGGGCTGGGATTAGGATGGGGACACTGCCTAGGGGCCCGTGCATTCTGCAATGTTTGTTTCCATATTCTGCAAGCAGGAAACCCCAGGGCTGCAAATTGAATCGATTATGCACGTTATGCAAATTTTGGATGAAAATTTCCTTGCGCGCCATTTCGTCCATTTGGAACATTGGCACAAAATACCGTATGGACATCGCCTCCCCCCCCCCCCCCTTTTTGATTGTGGGATGCTCTTCTTCAGCTGCTGGGATAGAATCTATCCCGGCAGCTTGCCGTACTTCTCCCAGCAATGCAGCCCCTGTACCTTTCACTTAAGTCTGCTACGCTGGGTGAGACCAAGGGTCTGTCTAGCCCAGAATCTGCTCTCCAGGAAAGGCCATTCAGTTGCTTCAGCGAAGTTCAGCTCAGAGCGGAGCGATCCAGTCCATGCTGAGTCTCCGAGCCTCTGACGCTCAGAACTCTCGTTCCCTGGCCATCTTGACTAGCAGCTCCTTGTATTGATACCTAGATATTGATCGTTTCCTGGCCATCGTAACTAATAGCTACTTGGGGCTGGTTGGGTGATTGTATGTGGTTGTGGGGAGGGGGGGAGGAAATGGTTTTTAAAAAAACATGTTTAAATGATGTGGGCTGCTGTTGTGTGTGTTTTTTTCTTTATCAATTGTAAGCTGCCCTGAGCCAACTTGGGAGGGGCAGCATAGAAGTCTAAATAAGTAAATAAATAATAAATGATCAATCTGTTCTCAAAGAACTTGCCCAATCCATTTTTTTTGACCTCCGAGTTCTGCTGTCGGCCTTCGTGACATCCCCTAGCAAGGAGTTCCACCAGTTAATGAGATGTTCTCTTTTGGTTTTTTTTTTTAAGCCTTCTGAGAGTTAATTTCATAGGGTGCCCTTTAGCTGTAATGTTTTGAGAGGGTGAGTAACATCTCCCTTCCTCTGCACCGCTCACGACTTTTACAGTTCTACTGTGTCCTTTTTGGAATGGCATTTGAGCTGGGGGGCCGCACCGTGCATTGATACAGCAAGAGGCCATTGAACTGCCCTTGTGCCCCGTGCTTCTCCCATTCCTGCCCCCCGTTCATCAGGCCGAGTTCTCAGCCCCCCTCCTCTCTCTCGCTTTCCTGCAGGTCCCAGACGCAGAGTGGAATGAGCTGCGTTTGCAGATCAGTGGCTGCAGAGGCCTGCGTGGCCGCTGGCTTGGGGCCCAGCCCAGCCCCTACGCCATGTACCGGTTCTTCACCTTCCCTGACCACGACACCGCCATCATCCCCTCCAGCAACAACCCCCACTTTGCAGACCTGCGGGCCTTCTCCGTGCGCCTCACTCCCGAACTGCACCGCTACCTGCAGCTGGAGAGTCTCTGGGTCTACCTCTTCGACGACGAGGAGACAGAGCCCAGCAGCTACCTGGGCAAGGCCCAGATCCCCCTGCTGCCGCTGGCCCATGGACGCAGCATCACCGGTGAGAATCCTGCCCCATCGCTGGCCCCTAATGCAATGTCCCAAGGGATCACAGGTGAGATCCCTAATCTCTAATGCAGCGTCACAGATGAGCCCCCCCGTCCCCAATTCCTCCCTCACCCCCATAGCATTGCAAGTGAGAGCCCTGCCCCACCATTTCCACCACCCCCTCCCCCCATGAGATACCACGGTGCCCATGATTGACAGAAGCTGGAAGGGTCTTCAAGGGTCCATCTGTTCCAACCCCGGTGCTTGCGGGCAGGATGACTCCAGCTACAACATCCCCAAGAGATGGCTCTCCTGCCAAAGCTTGAAAACCATCCGCAGCAGAGACCCTACAGCTTGTCCCATTGCCACGCAATATTTATTGTTAGCAAGGCTGTTTTCCCTCCTGACATTTCACTGAAATTTCCCTTCCTGTAATTCCAGCCCATTCTTTCTAGCCCTGCTCTCTGTAGCGCTACAGAACGCCTCTTTGCCATCTTCTTCGATGCAGCCCTTGAGATATTTGAAGACTGCGATCATGTCTCCCCCTTACTCTTCTCTTCGCTGGGCTAAACACACCCCGTTTCTTCCAAACTTTCATCACAAGCCTTGCTTTCCAGACCCTTTATCACCCGTGTCTTCCTCCTCTGATCCCAAGCCAGTGTTTCAGCGTTCTTGAAATGAGGCGCCCAAACCTGGACCGTGTTCCAGGCGAGGTCTGACCGGTGCTGAATTCTTACTTCTCATGACTTGGGCGTCAGTGCTGCTGATAACGCCGCCTAAAACCGCATTAGCCTTTTTCGCAGCCGCATCCCATTGCTGACTTGTGTTCAGTTTGCAGTTCTGGGGTTGCCATCCCTCCCGTTTAATCCAGAACGCTTGTGAAAAATACGGGATGCAGGACTCCATTGGCTCCAATGCTGGCTGGCACTGGAACCAATGCAGCCCTGTACCATGTATTTTTATAAGCGTCCTGGATTAAAGGGGAGGGATGGCAACCCTAAACCAACCCCACTCCATAGATCCATTTCACGCGTGCTGCTGCCGAGCCAGGCGTCCCCAATCTTAGACTTGTGCATTTGGTTTATCTTCCTTAAATCAAAAAGAGAGAACCCATGTTAGGCCCAGAGCTCTCTAGTGCCCCCTGCTGCCCAGGGACAGCATCGCAGGTAGGAAAGAGACAAAATCCCGCACCGCTGGAACCCAGATCCCCTCCTACCCCACTCTCTCCCCCCGAGACAGGATCCTCCTGGCTGGGGACACCTGGGCAGCCTCCCATCTCCCCTTGCCTTAACTCCCCACCCCCTCCATTTCTCTGCTCCTCAGGAGACTTTGTACTCACTGATCCAAGCGGGAATCCCAACGGCTCCATCAGTCTCAGTCTGGAGTGGAAGTGCCCCTACCTTGCCCCAGGGGGTGCCCTGCGGCAGGCAGGCTGGGATGGGGAGCGCCAGCCTCTACGACCCTTGGAGCTGCTGATTGAAGAGGAAAGGGCTGCGCTGCGCAGGCAGGTATGAGCTAGCAGCAGCAGCAGCACTACTCCACTCCCAGCAATGCACCCCTTGCCAAGGCCCAGACTCCTACTCTGGGAGGGGAGTGGGGTCGAGTGGGTTAGAGTGGTGGGGGGGCGGGCTGGAAGCCAGGACTCCTGGGCTCTATCTCTAGTTCTGGGAGGCCCTTTAGTGGAGGAAAAACTGGTCGGGGTTAGGATTAACCTGTCAAATTCTAGACAAGGGAGGCAGAAGGTTGCAGATGAGACTTTGCTCTTCTTCCCTGCGTAGGGCCCGGGGCCTCCTAGCACTTGCCCAGAACCCCCGGCCCATCCGGAGTTCCAGAGGAAGAAGCTGCGCCTCTCGGCACCTAAGGCTGATGGTCGTATCCAGAAACGTGTGAGACGGGATGTGAGCGCCAGGGGCCTAGGAGCCCAGCCAGTGGCCGATGCTTCCGCGGCAGGAGGAGAAGCGGTGGCCACAGAGGAAGCCACCCAAGAGGTGAAACAAAAGTCCTTGCCTGCAACCTCTGGCAGCCCACCCTGCTCGGGAACAGAGTCCCCAATCCTGCTCGGGCCCAACGCAGCCAAGTGCTTTCGAGCCGCCCCGAGCTGTGTGCAGGAGGGGCGGGATATAAATATATTCAATCAATCAATGTGTGCGCGCCCAGGTGCCCTCCCCGTGTGCTGGGCTGGGGCTCTGCAAGGGTTCTGTGGAAGCGGAGCCTCTTGCAACTAGGGAACCGGTAGGGAGGACCAAGCGAGTCAGGCTACAGCCCTCTAGCATGCAATGACCCTGGAGTCCCCTCTGCCATCGTGACGCTCAACAGCGTTTCTGTCTGTGCAGGCGACAGCAGCGGAGCTAGCGCAGGAGGCAGACACTGAGCAGGAAGCTGCTCTGCCGGAGGGGGAGACTGAGACTCCTCCTGAGAGGCCCCAGCCCCTGGAGGCAGAACTGCCCACGCTGGACAGAGCAGCTTCCCCTGAAGACACAGGTAACACCACTGCCTTTGGGGTAACCCAGCTCCTCACCCACCCTGCCCTACTCCAAGTCCTAATGCTCATTAGAAGCAGATTTGGGGTTCCCTGGCACCCCCACTGTACCCCCAGACACAGCCCTGTCTCCCTTTGAATGGGTTTGTTTGTTTTAGGAATATTAAGACATCTGGACAGAAATAAAAGGGGATGTTTTGTTTTTTAACAAAAGAAAATGGCGGGTTTGTGTTTTGGCTTTTTTAATGCTGTTCTTCAGCTTGAAACAAACAAAAAAATGATGGTAAGATTTGTTAATTTAAAAAAAAAAAAAAACCCACAAAAAAAGTTCTGACTTTCTTTGAGTTCGAGGGAAGGGCCCTAAACGCTTGCCTGCCCTCCCCAGTCGAAGTGCTGGTGCAAGAAATGACATCACCCGAACTCCCTCTCTCCGTCAAGTTTGCCTCCTCTCCTGTAGCCTTTGGGGGAAACGTCCCCAGAGAGAGGGAACACATTTTTACCCCACCTTTCCCCAAAGGCTCATGGCAACTTACAAAGATATAAAATAACATTCAAACATTGAAATACAACTTGGGGAGGAAAAACATCCACTCCAACCCCAGCCAAAATTCAAGCTTTTGGGCCAGGGCATGGGGCACTTCCTGGGGTATGTATTAATTCACGTCGTTCTCTTTCCGAGTGGGGAGTGGCACAAACCCGCCATTTGAATGTTGTGTGAAACCCTTGCCAAGTCTCTGTTCCTTGATTTCTTGTCTGCCACCTGAGGCAAGGGATGGGCGGCCATTGGAACACACAGAACTCAGTGGCTGTGTGTGTGTTGCTACTGGACAAGGTAAACCCAGATTAAGGGCCAAGAGGTGAGCTTGCAAGGGGGTGGAACTTGCAAACTCATTCACACAACACTCATTCTCAAGTGGCGAGTGACACAAAGCCACAATTTGAGTGTCACGAGAAGCTTTTCCCACTTCTTGTAGGTCGTGATGACGACTTGTTCCCTGCCACCTGAAGTAAGGGGTGGGTTCATTGGAATGCTGGGAATTCAGCAGCTGTGTGAACACGTTGGCACTGGGCAAAACAGCACATACGCAAGGGACAAGTGGCAACCGTGCAAGGGGAGGGCAGGGTAGAATATCAAAGGAGCCCTTGGTTATGTGGGTTCAGATGAGGTGCCTAACTTTCTCCTTGTAACCTGTTTAAACTCTCCCTCTTGCTTCCAGCTGCAGAGCAGGGACCAGAGAGCAGCAGCGAGGCTCGCAGCACAGAAAGCGATGAGGTGGTGATGGAGCCTGGTCCGCAGAAGCCTCCAGTGTCGGTAAATATAACCTCACGCCTCCCCCCCACCCCCTTGGACAGGTAGGGGATAGCAAGCCCCTGTAGCAACAGCAGGGAATGGGGCGGCTGTGACTGGCCCAGGACGTTAAGACTACCAGACCCCACTATCCCGATTAGTTCTATGACACCAGCGATGTGCTTGGTATTGAACAGTTGTGGTTAGAGCCAGGTCCCTGCGCCAAAGGGCTTGCAATTTAGAATGGACAAAGGAGAGGACCAGAATTAGAGACACAGGTCCATTCATGAAGTTGAGAGGTTTCAGGTGGTGTATGTGGGGTGTCAGCGTCCACTGTGTGGAACAGCCACGGAGCAGCCCCTCAGGTGGAGAATGCGTGGGGAGAGATTCTAATAGGCAGCTCCCTGGCTGTGTACTGCAGCAGCCACCATGCACCCCCCCTGCCACGGACCATGCGGGAGTGGGAAGTGGGCCGGGCTGGCTTTTGAAAGCGACGACATGTCCCGGCTGAGGAACCTGGGCTCCCCAGCGCTCCCAGCTGGTTCCTGTGCCTTGAAAAGGCCGTTTCCGCAGGCACGGTGTCTCTGAACGGCGACGCACGCGGCTGGCTGCTGCCGTTCATACGGGCTGGGGTGCCTGGGTGTCAGCTCCCACGCCCTTTTTTGGGTGCCCCCGCACGATGCACTCCGGCTTTTTCACCAGTGAGTGGTCAAGAGTGGGTGCCACGTGGAGCACCCGCCCGCCCGTACCACCTTCACACGGGGGTTCAGGTGGGTGGTTGATGAGGGGACGTGGGGGGTTGCATCTCGCTTAAAAACCGCCTTGGTTACAAGGAGAGGAGGGGGATCCCGAAGGATGAGGCAGTATGGGGAGAAGTGAAGCGGAGGGGCAAGCTGTCAAGGGGAAAGCCTGGTAGAAGAGAGGCTGGTTAGGAGGAGCTGGGGAAAGCCTGGTAGAAGAGGGCTGTTAGGAGAACGGAGGGAAGATGGTTAGGAGGAGCTGGGGAAAGCCTGGTAGAAGAGAGGGCGG
>QEPC01001768.1:0-11358 GCA_003113815.1 Sphenodon punctatus
TTGTACGGCCTCCACTTCTCTGCCATACACTTCAAATGAGAATTCAGCTCCAAACAACAGCTGAGCTATAATTTTAGCCTTAAATACTTTTATTACCATTGGAATACTAGGGCAGCTAGATGACTGATAAAACCTCACCAGAGCTGCTGATGAGCTTCTGGCTTTTAAAATCAACTCTCTTGTGTTGGGCCCAAAAAAGTAAAGCATTTATTTTTATTCCTAGATAGGTATAGGAGTTCCCCTGGGGAAAATTTTGGTTATCGTAAATCCAGGTGTGTAAATTCACCCTGCAACCAAAATTTACAATCTAGTCTTTTGCACATTGACCTTCATGCAATTTTCCTTACAATAACACTGCAAGTGGTCTAAACATATCTGGAGCCTCCCATTTGGTCTGTAACATAATTATTACATGATCTGCTTATAGAAGCACCGAAACAGATCTTGTTCCAGCTAATGGGGGAGACGGATTTACATTATTAATCTCTTCTATCAAATGATTAATAAATAAACTAAATAGCAGGGGAGCAAGAACACCCGTTGTCTAACACCTTGTCTAACACCCATTGTGGTAGGAAATACCTGTGATAACCCACCAGAGTTGTCTAAATGAAACACTGCCTGTGAATTGTGATGCAAAGCAATCAATAATTCCAGCAGATGTCTATTTATCCCCATCTTATCTAGTTTACACCATAATTTGACATGATCTATGCTGTCAAAAGCTTTAGTGAAATCTATAAAAGCCACAAATAGCTTCCCACATCTGATCTTTACATATTTATCAATAAGATGGAGAAGCACTTAACAGTTGTCTAGCAATGACCTCCCTACCCGGAAACCTTCTTGTTCCTCAGCCAGCAATCCATGTGCTAAAACCCAAGCTTCCTTCCAGCTCTTCCAACAGATATTGGGCAAACAATTTCTCTATTGTTGGCAATACATTTATTGAACAATAACAGGTCAGATCTTTGATGTTACCTATCTTAAAAATTGTAATAATTATAATAACATTCCAGGAAGGAAGAAGATACTTCTGCTGACTTATTTTAGTAAAGAAAGCTGCCAGGATTTCAGCCCACCATTGGGGCACAGTTGAATAAACTTCAGATGAAATCAGATCAATACCTGGTGCCTTACCTTTTATTTGGTTTACTATATACTGCAAAACACACTCCTTGGAGACAATGGGAGAGAAAGCTTCATCCCTAGGGATCCGAGAAAAGTTTGTTGAGTTAGACCAACTATGGTTTCATTGATGCTTAAGGCTACTATGTAAGTATGGGTGTTTTTAGACACACATTTCTCCTGGATGTTTGCTGTAACATCCAGAACTTTCTGTGTGTCTAAATCACTCATCCAGATCTTAAACGTTCAGATCTTTGAACGTCTGCGTGAAACTTCTCCCAGAACCTTCGTGTGTAAAAGGTTCTCCTGGTAAACTGCTTTGCTCCAGGCAGCTGTGGTCACTTGGTTTCCATGGCAGCCTGTCACGTTTACAGCTGCAGCTACTTTAGGCTGCCTCATGGTAGAGTCTGTCTGAAGAATGCATCCAGGAACTGCCTCAGGGTAGAGTGTGTGTGTGTGTGTGTGTGTGTGTGTGTGTGTGTGTGTGTGTGTGTGAAAAATGAATCTGGAACTAACTTGTGGACTTGTAAACCCAGAAGTTTGAAAAATCCAGAACTTTAACGTGTGTGTAAAAATGCCCATTGTNAACGACCGAACACGAACGCACAACCCGATGGCGAACGAACCGAACGTCCGAACACGAACGCACAACCCGATCGCGAACGAACCGAACGCCCGACCACGAACGTATGACCTGCCCGAACAACCGAACACGAACGGCCGAACACGAACGCCACCGAACCGAACGGGCAAACACGAACGCGAGGTACGACCGAATGACCGAACACCAACACACGAACCGAACGCGACCGAACCGAACCGCCGAACATGAACACACGAACCGACCGCGGCCGAACCGAACGGCCGAACATGAACCGCGATCTGTTCGCCCATGCCTACTGAATATAATGTTTGAAATCTCACAGGAGAAAAAGTCCTGCAAAGCTGAAATGATTTATTTCAATCCGATATCTCTCCATCCCTACTTCTGTTTTAATAAACTGGTATAATTGTGCAATTCTTGATTCCTGATTTAGAGTCCAATCATTCTGGATTTCTAAATCTGATAATCTCTGTTTAATTATTCTAATTGGTCAAATAATATCCTGACAGAAGGTAGGCGATAATCCAATGGAAGTTAACAGAAAGGAGATTCTCTTCCACCATTGATATGGTACTCCCCCCTGATGTTGAATCTGTTCACTCAAACATATGGAGGGTAGTTTAGTAGCTTCCAGATTCCTTAATCGTTCCCCAAAAGATAGAGCTCTTAGATTATCTTGAGAGCCTACTAAAGGCAATCTGAGTTCAGCTCTAATCAGAGATGCTGGGACAGAGTTCGCAAGGCCCAAAATATTCCTAAGAAAATTATCTTGTACGGCCTCCACTTCTCTGCCATACACTTCAAATGAGAATTCAGCTCCAAACAACAGCTGAGCTATAATTTTAGCCTTAAATACTTTTATTACCATTGGAATACTAGGGCAGCTAGATGACCGATAAAACCTCACCAGAGCTGCTGATGAGCTTCTGGCTTTTAAAATCAACTCTCTTGTGTTGGGCCCAAAAAAGTAAAGCATTTATTTTTATTCCTAGATAGGTATAGGAGTTCCCCTGGGGAAAATTTTGGTTATCGTAAATCCAGGTGTGTAAATTCACCCTGCAACCAAAATTTACAATCTAGTCTTTTGCACATTGACCTTCATGCAATTTTCCTTACAATAACACTGCAAGTGGTCTAAACATATCTGGAGCCTCCCATTTGGTCTGTAACATAATTATTACATGATCTGCTTATAGAAGCACCGAAACAGATCTTGTTCCAGCTAATGGGGGAGACGGATTTACATTATTAATCTCTTCTATCAAATGATTAATAAATAAACTAAATAGCAGGGGAGCAAGAACACCCGTTGTCTAACACCTTGTCTAACACCCATTGTGGTAGGAAATACCTGTGATAACCCACCAGAGTTGTCTAAATGAAACACTGCCTGTGAATTGTGATGCAAAGCAATCAATAATTCCAGCAGATGTCTATTTATCCCCATCTTATCTAGTTTACACCATAATTTGACATGATCTATGCTGTCAAAAGCTTTAGTGAAATCTATAAAAGCCACAAATAGCTTCCCACATCTGATCCTTACATATTTATCAATAAGATGGAGAAGCACGTAACAGTTGTCTAGCAATGACCTCCCTACCCGGAAACCTACTTGTTCCTCAGCCAGCAATCCATGTGCTAAAACCCAAGCTTCCTTCCAGCTCTTCCAACAGATATTGGGCAAACAATTTCTCTATTGTTGGCAATACATTTATTGAACAATAACAGGTCAGATCTTTGATGTTACCTATCTTAAAAATTGTAATAATTATAATAACATTCCAGGAAGGAAGAAGATACTTCTGCTGACTTATTTTAGTAAAGAAAGCTGCCAGGATTTCAGCCCACCATTGGGGCACAGTTGAATAAACTTCAGATGAAATCAGATCAATACCTGGTGCCTTACCTTTTATTTGGTTTACTATATACTGCAAAACACACTCCTTGGAGACAATGGGAGAGAAAGCTTCATCCCTAGGGATCCGAGAAAAGTTTGTTGAGTTAGACCAACTATGGTTTCATTGATGCTTAAGGCTACTATGTAAGTATGGGTGTTTTTAGACACACATTTCTCCTGGATGTTTGCTGTAACATCCAGAACTTTCTGTGTGTCTAAATCACTCATCCAGATCTTAAACGTTCAGATCTTTGAACGTCTGCGTGAAACTTCTCCCAGAACCTTCGTGTGTAAAAGGTTCTCCTGGTAAACTGCTTTGCTCCAGGCAGCTGTGGTCACTTGGTTTCCATGGCAGCCTGTCACGTTTACAGCTGCAGCTACTTTAGGCTGCCTCATGGTAGAGTCTGTCTGAAGAATGCATCCAGGAACTGCCTCAGGGTAGAGTGTGTGTGTGTGTGTGTGTGTGTGTGTGTGTGTGTGTGTGTGTGTGTGAAAAATGAATCTGGAACTAACTTGTGGACTTGAAAACCCAGAAGATTGAAATATCTGGAACTTTAACGTGTGTCTAAGAATGTCCACTATCATCTAAATTTTCAAGTGGAATTTCACTGTTATCATAAGGAACATTGAAAATCCCTGTAAAATATTTAACCCACTGTGTCTCCTTGATTAGTGCCCAAGGCTCTTTGTTTAACCGTTCTAGTAACAATTTGCCAGAAAGTTGAGGAATTTTTAGTTAAAGCAGCTGTTTTCAGCTTCTCCCATAAATAGTATCCCTATTCCTGTTTTTTCTCTTTAATTGACTTCCTATATGCAATCTTTGCTATCTTTAAAGCATTCCAACTTTGGAGGTTTCTTTGTTCATTCCCCAGCTTCTTAGCCCTGATCATCTCCCACTCTGCATCCCTATATTCCTTATCATACCATTTGCATGTTGGTCTAAGTATATTTGGTAATCCCTTCATCCTTACTGATTTAAAAAGGGCCATTAGTTCTGAATATACAATACTAGCCTCCAAGGAAGATGAAGCAGAGTTAATTTTCATCACTAAAGCATTAGTATTCGGTTCCCAAATAATACTCAACACTCTACTAGTAATCTCATGAGTTCATTTCACTCTAATAGTCCTTATTTGATCACTATCTCCAGACAGTATATCTGAAGTGTGCAAATTATCTCTCAACAGCCCCCTAATTTCTGGCAGCAATGGATTATGATCGCTTTCAGGTCTCAAAAACACCCTAAAATGGGGGAAAGAGAATAAGGAAGCTATTGACATGGCAATGTAATCAGCTATGCTGTTACCACTAGCTGTCATATACGTATATTCTCTGGCAAGGTCCCCTTCTACCCATCCATTTAGCAGAACCAGATTCTATTTGCTGAGGAGTTCTGCTAAATGAAAGCCTGCATTATTGCTATTTAGATCTTTAGCAGTTCTATCAGATATACAATAGGAGTTCAATAGTGTATTCTTTATAATTTCACAAAAGTTATCTCCAATACAAGTGTTGAAATCACCCAAAAAAGCAAGTCGCATCTGGACAAGAGTATTCTAAAGAAACTAGAAGACCCTCCAATTGCCTCCATATATTAACATCGTAATATAGTGAACCATCTGGTGGAGTATAAGAGCTGATTATAACAAAAGGGGAGGCCTGGAATGGGATCCATTCAACAACCAGAAAATTTTTAGATCCACCTGGTAGTAATCTAAACACTCCCTGCATTGAGGTTCTAGTCAAAGTTGCCAACCCTCCAGAGGGATGTCCCGTCACTCCTCTTTTGACTCCTGCACTATTAAATGCCTGAAATCCCAAGACTTCCCCAAAGATCCCCTTTCTTCTTCTGTCAACAATGTTTCCTGGACACAAAGTATATCAAAGCCATTCATAAGATTTATCCAATCTTTATCTAACTTGGACCTAAAACCTTGAAAATTCCAACTTAATGATGACACCGAAGAGGGGTCCATCCCTAGAAGTCAATCTTCCTTAACCTCCTCACTACCAGAGATCTGAATCTCCTCTCCACAACTCCCTTTAATGCTCCATGGGCTTTCCAAGCATGGCATCGAGGAGTCACCACTCTCAGGTACTTTAGGTGTTAGATTCTCTGTCTTTCCACCAATTACTTCCAAACAATCACACTCTTCCAAGGACTCGGTTTTATCTTTAGTAAACCATCTGTGTATACTCTGTTCAGCAGAATGGACATGTCTCTGAAGGGCCTCTAAAAAGTACTGAGAACTTCCATTTATTTCCTCTTCCTGTACTGGGTCCCAAACAGGCGTAATATATTTCTTAATAGAATCTTTAGACAATCTGGAAGCTTGGTGCATTATAACCCTAACTAGCGAATTTTCAACTCTTTGTAGAAATCTGCCTGAAGCCCTTAGCTTTCTACGTAGTATCCAAAGCTGATCTGCTTTCTCACTGTGAACAAAATCCACTTCCCAGAGAAGAAAGTGTCCCTTATCACAAAGTGGCCTTACTGCGTCAATCTCTGATGGGTTTAAATGCAATCCCATTAGATTCTTTATAACTTCACTAAAGTGTGGGGAGCCCATAGAGCAATTTCTCTTCAGCAAGTCAAACTTTCGCCTTTTATTAAGATGGAAAATCAAAAAGGGAGCCCAACGAATAGAAGTTTCTTGAGGCCAGATTCTAAAATGAGTCCCTTGATTCAGATGCCTTAGTGGCGCCGCCCGTTTACCCTGTTTCTGAATTGTTCTTTTACCCTTAAAGGTGTAATTATCAGCCGATAAGGATATATCTTGTTTGACCACCATCTGAGCCACTTCTGTAGGATTTGTAATAACTGTTACACTACCCTGTGATACAGGCTTTTCAGTTGGCATAAGATCTAGGTCACCAACCTGGGTAAATTTATTAATATAAATACCCTTAGTCTGTGTGGTAGCATCTACTAGCATTATCTTAGGAATCTCATTCTTATTAATGGAAGCTAATGAATTGGAGAACTCTAACCAAAGCCCACCTACTAAAATTTTCATCTGGAAGATTAAATCTGCAGAATTCTCTGTCCTCTTGGTCATCTCCCCTAATTTCACATCCATTAAAGTCTCCATCTGAAGAAATCGGGAATTGGTATCAGTAGTAAGTTTCTCCAATGCAGATTCTATAATCTGTTGCCAAGCCTTCATATTTATCAATTTCTCATTAGAGGTTTCAAAAATTTCATATTTCCGCATATTGATTGACGCCCCTATCTTTTCAACATGTACCGCTATTCTCTCAGGGGCTGAAGAAAAAACTGTGTAAACCTAGATTGCATCAAATTACCTCTCCCTTTTGGGGGGTCTGACATATATTCAGCCTCTGCTAATTCATCAGCCAAACTCCTTGTTCCTCATATCTTTCTTGAACGTAGTTCCACTGTAAAAACTAAATAAAAATATTAAATAAAATAATAATACAAATAAATAAATATTTACAATATCTTGTACACAAATGGACACACAAAGTGGTCCCCGAATTAATTGATATTAAAAGTAGCCACCAGGCTAATATGTATTCTGGGTGCCCCCAGACTGTTAAACATACAGAATGATCTAGCTTAATAGGGAATCAAAGTGGGCCCCCCGGCTAACAAAACAGAAGTAGTCTCAAGGCTGACAGCAGACATCTAAAGTAGCCCCCACACTTATCAGGTATTGAGTGGCCACTGGGCCTAACAAATGTTAGGAGTTCAAAGCCCCAGTTCCCCAATGTCTTTATTCCTGCCACAAGGCAGGTCACAAGTGCTGTTGTGTCTCTCTGTAGTGCACTCTCTCTCCTTAAGGCTTCCAGTCAGTCTTGGGGAAAAGAAAAGGTCCAGGGCAGCTTTCTGCCGCTGCCACTGCCACATCCGCCCTCCAACATACTCCGCCCAAAGGCTGTCGCCTTCAGGGCAGCACCTTCTTTATATAACTCAGGTACCTGAAATGGAGGAGGAGAACAGGTGTCAGGGATCCTGGGAAACCTTGGCAACCAAGCAACAGCCAGCAGGGATCCTCCCCAGTAACGCAGCCCAAACCAAGCACCACCGACACATGCAATTGGAGCAAGATAAAGGTCCTATCCTAGCAGCTCTGAGGTGATTGGGGATCAGTGGCTTCTTATATTTCCCTTGCGGTTTCTATTGCACTAAAAATACCAGACCTAGTACAATGCATCCTCAAAAGGAAATCTGTAGTGTGTCTGGTAGGATGATCCCATGTATGCAAATGCTTCATTTGGCATCATCTAACAAGGTGTAGCATTGACTCTGTCAATTGTGTCAGTGGTAGGAGATGTGGCATTATAATTAGTGGTAAGCAGGGGTTCAAAACTCCTGAAATATTATTCGGAGCATCATCTTGTATTTCAGATGTTCATCTGCAAATTAGTGGTGGTTAAATATGCTAAGGCTGAAACGAATGCCCACAAAAATAAGCAAATTGGTTGAACCTGAACAATCCAATCTGAACACACTGAGCAAAAAAAGCTGTCTGTCTGATCTTTGATCCATTACCCATTTTTTTTGTTCATTCCATTCATTTTGTTCAGTTCATTCATCTAATTTGGTTCATTCATTTCAGCCATTTCCAGTTTTTTCCATTTATTTTCCACCACTCATTTTCATTGTTCCTGTTGAAAATGAATGGAAAACCAGAAATAGACAAAATAAACAAACCCAACAAATTAATTGAACTATACTGAATGAACTGAAATTGAGAAAAATCAGTTGCTTTAATGTTTTGATGAATGTCATTCAGTTTGAGTACAACCTGTTCAAGATCAGGGGAAAAATAGAGCATGTTCAGATATTCTGCGGATCATTTCACCTCTAAATATGAACATAATTAACATTTCAGCATACACTGGGGACGATAAAACTGTAAAAAAAATAAACAAACCTTCCTTCTGGTGGTATGAATAAAACCTATTATGTCCTCTGATTTTCTAATTTGGTTGCCGGGTGTTCCTAAAATGGCAAGTTTGAAGCTGCAGTGAAAGGGAAAAGCTTCAGTGGGAGGTTAGGAGGCCTGATTAGCACAATAGAGAGACAATATCTATTCTGGAGAGCTTGCAATCTAAAGCCCCTTTTGCATGTTAATGTTTTTAAGTTAGCAACTAGCTCTTACTACCCATTTCTCTATTAAACGTAAGGACTGTCTACTCATTCCATAGCTAGGCAACAACTTGACAAACTAGAGTGACTGGCTACTGGATCTGCTGTAAAGAAGCCACAGTTTTGATTTGCCAGTGATAGTAGAGTAGCAAGGTTGTGGGGACCTGGGTTCATGTCCCAATTATGGGGTCCCCTAAGAAGAGAGGGGCCCACCTAAGGGTCCTGGACAGCCTCATCCTCATCCCTCAACCCCAACAAAGGTTGTTGAATTACCCTGGCTCCCAGTGAGGCTTGTTCTAGTAGGGTCAACCCCATCAGAAAAGAAGCTTTAAGTCATCAGGGCCTGCACCTGTACATGGTGTTTGACAAATTTCAGAGTGGGTGGGGGCAAAGTGTTGGTTCTGTTCTCTCCCCCATTCACTCTGAAAACTTAGCAGTGCTCAGGCTGCTTGTAGAGGGGCCCCCTTGAGTCCAGGGCCTTGGATCAACTGAGCCCCCCTTTCATTGGTAACTATGTCACTGGTTAGTGACATTTTAGAGGGTACTTAGATATGTGACAGCCCCGCTGTCATCCCATCCAGGGATGGGGAGGGCTACCCCCCACTGGGGAATATCCGGTGGGAACAGACATTCCCACAGCTTGCTCTGGCAGGGAGTGTCACACAGCCAGCCAGCTCCACCCCATGCTGCAGCCTGTGCCCCGCCCGCTCGCCATGACCGGCAGTTAAAGCTGCCATTAACAGGCAACCATGGCTGGCCACCATGGCAACCCCTGGTGCTGGACCAGGATGGGCTTGGGAACACACATTCCCATCCAGTTTGGCCCAGCTGGGTGGGAGGCTGCCAGGCCTGGAATGTGGTCCCAACACGTTCTGGGCCCACGTATCCAGCCCCTACCCCATTGTCGTTTGTACCGGCCCCCTGGTGGGCCCAGATCAAATATGCCACTGTGATGCTGGCCCAGCTGGGCCAAAGTGGGCCCTACTGGACCAGTGTCATGTTTGTTAACAACCAGATTGTTTTCTGCTCAGAAATGAGGCACTCTGGCATATTATCCAGAGATGCTCATGTGGGTGAGGACATAAAAGTAGTTTCCATCTAAGATAATATGCATTTTAAAAAAACCCACAAACCCTCTGCTACTTGTTATTACATGTTCACACAAAACATGTTGATTCCTGCATAGCAAAGAATGGCTGAAGGAGTAATGTTGGGTAATTTTCCCTGTTGTAAAAGTTACCACACACTAGTATTTCACGTGACAGTTCCTGTCTGACAACCTGGAGCAGCCAATAGTTTACCCATCAGTAAGAGCAGTCTTACAAAATGACTTTAGCCCTGGTAAAAGCTTACTTGGGGGTTAAGCACTGCTTCGTCTGAACATGCATTGCCAGTTGGAAAAAAATGTTACATGTAAGGCTTAAGTCACAAAATCAGACGAAGGTGATAGGTAGGAGACTGACTTGTTGACCACAGAGCTGAAACTAATATGGAATTTTGAATACACAGATCACGCACAATTTGCAGTCCAACACAACTATTTAACATGCCAAAAAGAATGGTCCCATGTTCATTTGTGCCTGCTAGGTTAACTGAGTATATATTAATTTTTTTGTTTTATTTATACTAAAAAAATTAACCCGCTCCCTCCTGCACAATGGCAGCTCAGAGCGGTGTACAACACAAGTAGTAAAATACAATAATAAAATCATCTAAAATACGACAAAAATATAAAAAAATATATAAATGGACATAGCGGTTTCAGTATCAAGGATAAAAACCCTCCTCACCCCACCCCATCCCCTCCCTGAAGGCCCGGCAGAACAACCAGGTTTTACAACATCTACGGAAAGAGGGGAGGTCTGGGGACAGATGGGCCTCCAATGGGAGGGAATTCCACAGCCGAAGTGCAGCTATCAAGA
The DNA here is from genome assembly GCA_003113815.1 of Sphenodon punctatus. Lineage (NCBI taxonomy): Eukaryota > Metazoa > Chordata > Lepidosauria > Sphenodontia > Sphenodontidae > Sphenodon > Sphenodon punctatus. Next base: position 10,671 of record QEPC01001768.1, read on the forward strand.
ATGCCCTCTCTGCCATCGCCACTCAACATACCCGGGGCACTTCAAGCTGGGCACCCCCGGCTGTCCGCAAGGGTCACGAAAAGACCTGAGGCCTGAGGAGGTCTTGCAGGTAAACAGGACCCAGGCTGTTTAGAGGTTTATAGGTCATAACCAGCACTTTGAATTGGGTCGGGAAGACAATAGGCAGCCAGTGCAGAGTATGGAGCACAGGTGTAATGTGCTCATGGCAGCCCATCTCCATTATAGCAGAGGATTATCTTGGGGCTATGGATGTCCCGTCCTGTCCTGTCCTGTGGGATCAGTTTCAGATGGTGGCACCTGCCGATGTGGAGTCCTTGTTGGGATCTGTTCGTGCCGCTACTTGTGAGCAAAATCCATGCCCATCCTGGCTGGTGAAAACTAGCCAGGAAACATTACAGCCATTGCTGGCTGGGGTGGTTAGTGCCTCCCTTCAGGAGGGCAGGGTGCCTGACTGCCTAAAGGAGGCTGTGGTTAGACCCCTGCTCAAGAAAATATCTCTTGATGCTGATGCTCCTGCCAGTTATCGGCCGGTCCCTAACCTTCTCTTTTTAGGGAAGGTTATTGAATGGGCTGTGGCATGGCAGCTCCAGGAACATCTGGACTGCACTGGTTTCCTTGATCCCTCCCAGTCTGGGTTTCAGCCTGGGTATGGTACAGAGATGGTATT
>QEPC01001768.1:14713-27632 GCA_003113815.1 Sphenodon punctatus
TTTTTCCACAGGAAAGGAAAGGTAACCTCAGGTCCAGACTTCCCTGCTCGTTCTCTCTCTCTCTCTCTCTCTCTCTCTTTTCTGGATCTTCCACCCCCCACTCCCCACCTCACTTTCATTTTCTCCGCCGCCGCTTGTGTTTTTCCTTTGATCCCGCCAGCCAGACCAGGGCTGTGTTTCTCTGTTTATGTGTATAAATAAACCTTTTAGTTTTATTGAATCTTTGTCTCCCTCTTTTCCTTCACTTTTTGAGGGTGTGTGTGTACATAAACTGCTTATAGCGCGTGTCTGTCCTCAGACTGATCCTTAGGACACGCAGGAACCCTGGGTTTAACGAATTAAGCTAATTCCACCCGAAGTTAAGGAATGGTGCATATTGGGGTACCAAACCCCCAATAGTCACGAGTCAAGAGGGGGTTCACCTGTTAGGACATGCAGGACCCCTGGGTTTAATGAATTAAGCTAATTCCCCACAAAGTTAAGGAACGGTGGATATTGGGGTACCAACCTCCCAATAGTCATGAGTGGGAGGGGGTTCTCCTGTTAACAGCGCTCCAAGGACCCCCAGGGGTGCCCATGGCAGCATGGCAGGCCGTCAGAGACCCAGCAGCAGCATCATAAGAGACTGAGAAGGTTTGGCGCTTGGCACCCCAGGCTGCCCAGGCAGGCAGGCTCGGCACTTGGCCCATGGGGGTGCCCGTGACAGCATGGTAATCTGTCAGAGATCCAGCAGCAGTAGAGGCCAGGAAGACTTGGCGCTTGGCACCCCAGGTTAGGGGTGTAGTGGAATGTCACAGCGGTAGCTATTTCTTCCGGAAACAGTGTTTCCACAATTAGTGGTATGGCATGGCAGAGGCTTTCATTCCACTAGTTTAATTCCACTACTTCCACAGTTCCGCTAATTTCATTCTGCTACTTCTACAGGCGTTGCAAAATAGCAGAAACATGACATTTCTGCTACTTCTGCCATTCTGCCAGCGCCACAAAATAGTGGAACAGTGGTTTTCCGACAGTTTCTGACAATTCCACAATTTTTCCGATAGTTTCCGAATTTGCAGAATGCCGGCGGAATTAGCGGAATGTCAGCAGAAAAGCCACGGTGTGGCGTGGGCAATTCCTAAATGGCGGAATTGAATTGCGGCATGGTAACAGCTGCTGCCACATCAGCCCTACCCCAGGTTGTCCGTGCAGGCAGGCTCGGCACTTGGCCCCTGGGGGTGCCCGTGGTGGCATGGCAGGCTGTCGGACACCCAGCAGCAGCAGAGACCGCGAAGGCTTGGCGCTTGGCACCCCAGGTTGCCCAGGCAGACAGGCTTGGTGCTTGGCCCCTGGAGGTGCCCGTGGCAGCATGACAGGCTATTGGAGACCCAGCAGCAGCAAAGACTGGAAAGGCTTGGCACTTGGCACCCCAGGTTTTCCGGGTAGGCAGGCTTAGAGCTTGAGCCTTGGGGGTGCCCATGGCACCAGGCCTGGCCGTCTGAGACCCACTGGCAGCAGCAGCAGCAGAGGTCGGGAAGGCTTGGTGGCTTGGTGGCTGGCCTGACACCCCTACTTGGCTGGGCATTGCAGGCTGGTGGCAGGTCTACAGTTTTGCTTGATCTGTGCTGGCTGGGTTCTCCATTTCTAGTCTCCATCACGACAGGTGGTGGATGGTTGGCTGGCCACGTAAACCACCACTGGGCAACTACTTGACCAATTTTCAGAAGGGTTGATTGAGATCTGGTGAGTAGGATGACAGCCTGCAATTCCCAGCCCCCTATGGGTGCCGTGCCAGCCACCAAGCCTGGAATGTAGGCCCCAGAATCCTGATGGTGGGTCCTGGAACAGAGTGGCTGGCTGCCTCTGAAGTGAGGAGACTGAGAGGTAATATTTTTTGATGCTGGATATCTCCTCTAAATCCGAATCACTGTTTGTGTCCAACAGGAGCAGAGCTGGTTTCCTGTGGGCCATGCTGTAAGCGAATTATTATTATTATTATTATTAGCATTTATATAGCGCCAGCGATGTACCTGGCGCTTTACAGAGAAAAAGATAGACAAGGTCTTCCACGTGGGTAGGTGGAATGACGGCCCCAGAACGCTGATGGTTGGTCCTGGGACAGGAGTGGCAGCTTCTGGATGATGTGGATGGATATCTCCCCTTGCCTGTAACATAGGCCCCAGAACCCTGATGGTGGGTCCTGAGGCTGGAGTGGCTGACTGTTTCTTGATGCGGTGGAATGATGGGTCCCTGTGAGTGGAATGATTGCCCCAGAACCCTGATGGTAGGTCCTGGGACTAGAGTGGCTGTTTCTTGATGCGGTGGAATGATGGCTACCCTTGACTGTAATGTAGGCCCCAGGACCCTGATGGTGGGTCCTCGGGTTGGAGTGGCTGCTTCTTGTTTCCGTGGAATGACAGCTCCCCATGAGTGGAATGACAGCCCTAGAACCCTGACTGTGGGTCCTGGTGCTGGAGTGGCTGGCTGTTTCTTGATGCAGTGGAATGATGGATCCCAATGAGTGGAATGACGGCCCCAGAACCCTGATGGTGGGTCCTGGGACTAGAGTGGCAGATTCTGGATGAAGTGGAATGACAGCCCTCCATGCCTGTAAAGTAGGTCCCAGAACCCTGATGGTGGGACCTGGGGGTGGAGTGGCTGACTGTTTCTTGATGCCATGGGATGACATCTCCCTGTTAGCTGAATGATAGCCCCAGAACCCTGTTGGTGGATCCTGGGGCTGGAGTGGCAGCTTCTCGATGACGTGGATGGACAGCCCTCCCTTCCTGTAATGTAGGCCCCAGAACCCTGAGAGTGGGTCCTGGGGCTGAAGTGGCTTTTTCTTGATGCTGTGGAATGACAGGTCCCCATGAGTGGAATGATGGTCCCAGAACCCTGGTGGTGGGTCCTGGGACTAAAGTGGCAGCTTCTGGATGAAGTGGATGGTCAGCCCTCCCTGCCTATAACTTAGGCCCCAGAACCCTGAGGGTGGGTCCTGGGGCTGGAGTGGCTGCTTCTTGATGCCGGATATAACATCTAAATCTATCTAATCTAATCTAAATAAATGAAACTATTTCATTTCATTTCATTTTTAATTTACAGCCCACAACTCTCTCATCCCAAGATGACTCGAGGCGGCTTACAAATACACAAAGAAAATACAATACATAAATGCATCATAACATCATTATATAATTAACATCAACCCCCCCCCTCAAATTTAACAATCCCAACAAGCAAACAAATCTATTCTCCATTTAAACACCCAGACCCCTCATATCTACACATAGGCAATACCAGGGGCCCAGGTCAACCTACATCCACTCCCCCACCCTGCTGCCACCAGGGGGGGCCCTTTCTCAACCCCCTGCTCTCACCAGGAGGGAGATTCCATTCCTAAACAATATACATATAACCCTCCTCCTCTACCCAAAAACTAGTTCAATTAACTCCATCCCTCTACCCCAGATGAAGGACACAGCCAAAGAACAAGCCCCTTTGGAAGTGCCCCTTCGGCACGGACCCCCGGCACGGCTGTCGGCATGGCCACCGGCTGCTCCCTGCCCTTGAGGGAGCAACCCAGAAACCGGGCTCCTCCAGCCCCACCCCCTGCCAGGGAGGGGAGACACCAAACTCCTTCCCCAGCTGACAATAGGCAGGGTGCATCCCCCAATCCCCTGCATAGGGTCCCAACCAGGTGGCACCGAGAAGCCCCAACCAGCATCTTCAAAGTTTGGGGTGGGGTGCTCACAAAAAACCCCAGCAGCAAAGTCCACAGGAGGAGGGGATGCTTGAAGTCTGTCCCCAGCCAAGCGGGGTATTGAGCACAGTCTGCCCCCAGTCCAGCACCATTGTCTGTCCCTGAGTCAGTAAAAATCCCTGAGGTCTGCTGGAGGTAAATGTGTGGAAATGGGTGAAATAGGAGGAGGATGGCAATGGATTGGGAAGAGCACAAACTTCTGGGAGAGGGAGAGTTCTGAAAACACCTTCTGACAGGATCAGTGGTTAGCTCAGAACGATATGGCAGGGGGGGAGGACAATGACTTTTGTTACTTTGCTGCGCCCACCTTACCACAAGCCCCATTGGCTCTGTGCAGCCTAGCCCGTGGCCAATCACAGACTGCCAAGCCAGTGGTCTGAGGAAAAGAGGGATGGTGATTGGGCAGGCTGGCTGCGAGTCCAAGCCTCTCCACCCCTCCTCAGATGACCCCCCACCTCCCTGGGCCTGCCAGCCAGGTTTTGTCCCGCACAAATGCCTCCCGAACTCATCCAAATGCACCCGAACGCGGCCAAACTCTTCAAGTCTTCGGGTGTTCGGTACGGACATTCTGTTCGGCCATCCAAACTGGCTGAGTTTGGGCCAAACTCCGAACTGCCAAACTGCATTCACACATCCCTAATAATTTACCCAAAATATGCAGTCAGGTAAACTGAGGTAGAGAGACTCTGTGTTTTTAGATGGACATGGAGCTTGACCACCCCCTGGAGCAGAGCTAGAGGGGAATCCCATGTCCATCTTCTTCCATCCCTGCCTGGTTTCACTTTCAACAAACAGGCGTGTGTGCCCAGGCCATGGTCCCCACGTATGCAACCCCCTCTGCACACCATAGAGTTGTGGCCACTCAGCCAATGCTCTAGGTTGGCAGGTGCAACATCTGGCCAGGAGTGGCACAGCACTGTGGGTCTACCCAACAGATGGACAGCAATTCCACTTCTGGCCAGTGCCCCGGGTTTGGCCAGCCTGCTCCATGTGGTGTGCTCTGGGATGATTCGGAGCACCACCATTGGGGCTGTTCTATAGCTGACGCAGGCTGCTCTGCTTACACATCTGATGGGGTGTCTTTAGATGGACCAGCCAACCCAGAGGTGAAGTGGGCTGGTGAAGGCAGAAGCAGAGCTGCCGTCCATCTAAAATCACCCATTAAGTCATATTGCCAACTTAACACAACAGCTTTTCCTCAGATCCTTGTATTCATTCCCTGGGTGTTTACACACTGGCTGAGAGCACCCTGGAACCTGGAGTCACCCCATGAGGTCCCCACTAAGGGTGTGCAGAAGGGCCGAGCTTCGTTTTTATTTTTGAATTTATTTTTTCTTCCAGTTTGAGTTATGTATTTGTTTTTCTTTGGAACGTAACTTTGTTTTAACAATTAAATTTGTTTCCCATTATTTTCAATGAGCATCATTTTGCAGGTCTTGCATTTTTTTAAAATAGAGGTTTTACTTTGGCTCTCTGACATTTTCCCATCCCCTAACTTGTAGAAAGTACTCAGTGTGGCAGAATATCGGAGAGAAACTGGCACAAGGTGGAAGACACAGGAGTAACAGGCACTGGCATTGTCACCCCAAGTATGACAGGGATTCACCTTGCAGTGAGTGGTCCAGGGTGGCAAAATATGAGAGAGAGATTAGCAGACAGCAGGTTGGCACAGGAGCAGCAGCAGGAACTAGCAAGGAGAAGGTAGGTGAAGGAGCAGCAGGCACTGGCATCTACAGCTGAAATGAAAAATCTCGTCAAGCTCTTTTGCCTTCATTTGTGCGAGTAGGAAATCTACTGACATTTTTGTCATTTTCTGTGATATTCCAGCACTTTGGTAATTTCCATTAATTTCTCATAATTTCCGGTATTATTGGTATCTTTAGGTAAAATCTGGAAATCAATGAAAAATGACATGAAAATGTGGGCACTGATACCTAAGAGGCCAGAAGCACAGAAGCGGGAAATACCAATGAATGGCCAAAAGTGCTCACAAAAGGCGGTATTTCATGATGGGATGAGAACACCTGCTCTCACTTCAGTCTTACTGGCATTGTCATCCCAAGTATGACAGGGCTTCAACTTGCATTTAGTGCTCCAGGGTGGCAGAATACAAGAGAGAGATTGGCAGGCAGCAGGCGGGCACAACAGTTCCAGCAGGCACTGGCAGACATTGAGCAGGCACTGAAACAGCAAGCACAGAGCATTCAGGGAGCCATATGAGGAAGAGATAATGGCAGGAAGGCACTGGATACTTGGAAGCACCCCAGATATAACAAGGTGTCAACTTGCAGAGAGTGCCACAGGAAGGCAGAAAATGAGAAAGGGGTCAGGGGGCAGCCAGCATTTGGGTAGGAGGAATTGGGAACAGCAGGAGAGAGTATCTGGGCACGAGAAGAAATGTTCATGCTGGAGTTGGCAGTATGCTGTTCACCCCGAGTCACAGGGAACCCCAGCAGCGGAAGGTTCACCTTAAGGAACACCAACTACTGCACCAACTCAGGTGCCATGTGCGAATAGTGTGGACTCATGATGTCACCCACCACAGAGAACGCCTGTTCACTTGGAAGGCTGGTTGGTGGTTGGGACAGGAATTCCACCATCACCTTAGCCAAGGCATGTCACACCTGGCCCTTGTGTGCCCAGTAGGTGAGTGAATTGCAGGTGACGGTGTGATCCTCCAGGGGCTCATTGAGGTAGTGGGTGACCACAGCCTCCACACTACCCCTTTCCCGAGGGTCACGGGTGGGGGTTCCTGCTACTTCCATCCTAACAGAGGGGACTATCCATCAGTGCTGGTAGGTTGAAGGTTCTTTTGGATATCCTGGTCTCTTTAGAAATTTTCTAGAGAAGGATAATTGGAGCTTGTAGCCAGTAAAATAATGAATGAAGGACTGGTTTGTTGATCCTTTTGGATCCCCTGGGCTCCTGGAGATTGTCTTGAGAAGGATTATTGGATCTTCCAGTCAGCAGAATGGTGACTGGTGGGGATACACCTATATGAATTTATGAGGACAGTAATAATATGCTTAGGGTGAAGATTCCCTGCTATCAGATTGGAGCATTATCTTTACACCAGATTAGAATGTTGTCTTGAAAAAGGAGAATGAAATGAGTATACTACTCTATTGGACTATAGTTGGACCATTACATAATCAGATTTGTGATGGATTTGTTCATTATTATGGTTGGATTAATATTTGAAGATTTATTGTAGTACTTACATAATTTATACTTGACTGTTGTTGGATTGCTTCATATTAGAGTTCATGTTAATGACTCTTTGAAGGCTTATATATAAACAGTTTTGATCAACTTCTTATAAAACCGTATATATAATTAGTACATTATAATTGATATATTATAGTGGATTTATAATGAAGATGTTGTTGGTATAATAAATATAGTTTTTAAAAATGTTATATATAGTTTTCCATTCACAGTCCCTTGTGGTTTCACTTTTTGTGTTGGTTGGTGGGTAGGACAGGAGTTCCACTGTCACCTTAGCCAAATCCGTCACACCTGGCCCTTGTGCACCTATTAGATGAATGGATTGTAGGTGTGATTTTCCAGGGACTCATTGACATAGCGAGCAACCGCAGTCTCCACACTATCTCTTTCCTGAGGGTCAAAGGTGGGGGCTCCTGCTGCTGCCTAGGGATGTGTGAACAGAACGCGGTTTGACTGTTCGGTTGTATAGCCATTTGGTTCAGGAACCAAGTTCGGTCGTTCGGTTCAGCGGCGTTCAGTGGAGTTAGGTATCGGAATCAGTATCGGTATCGTTTGGTCCTATAAACACACTATAAAACTGAACCACTACACACACTCTATATCTATCACTATAATTAAGCTAACTCCTACAACTATCTATCTATAGTAACTATCTAATGGTATGTGGGGGGGGGTAATACAGACAGCTCACACCAAACAACAGAGGGAGGGGTACAAAATTGAAATGAAAGCTAAATCAATCTAATCCTACTTTAAATCAATCCAAAAACAAGGGAAGGGAATCAGGGGTGGAATATATAGTTGAGGAGGGGAAGGATTCATTGGAGGGTAGGGAAAACGAACACAGGGATGGGTAAAAAATAAAAATAACACCTTAATCTATCTAATCTAATCTAAATAAATGATACTAGGGAGGTAAATGTGTGGGATGGTTGAAATAGGAGGAGGATGACAATGGATTGGGAGGAACACAAACTGCTGGGAGAGGGAGACTTCTGAAAATGCCTGCTGACAGGATCAGTGGCTAGCTCAGATGGTGCTGGAAGGGGGGAGGACAATGACTTTTGTTACTTGCTGTGCCCGCCTTACCACAAGCCCCATTGGCTAGCTCCCCCTTTCTCCATGTCCAATCGCAGACTGCCAAGCCAGCGGTCTGACGAGAAAAGGGATGGTGATTGGGCTGCTACTCCAAGCCTCTCCACCCCTGGTGCCAGGAAGTCTGCTCCTCAGCTGCCTCCCCTTCCCTGGGCCTTCCAGTCACGTTTTTCCCACCGGAACACCACAAAACCCAACTGAACGCTGTTGAACTGTTTGGTCATTTCCGAGTTTGGATCGAGTTGGGGTTCGATCTGTTCGGGTTCTGTTTGGATGTTCAGTTCGGTCATCCAAACGGACCGAGTTCGGTCCAAACTCTGAACTTCCGAACCGCGTTCGCACATTCCTACTGCTGCTGCCTCAACAGTCTGTGTCGACAGTGCCTGCCTAAGGTTGTACACAGTGGGGGATGATAGAGGGGCTGTGTTGCTGGCCCTGCTGCTGAGGGTGCTGTCCAACTCCTCTCCCCTGCCACTGGAGCAGGCACTTCCCTGCTCATCAGTGCCCTGCTCCTCCCTTGTGCCGCTGTCTGGCTGCCCTCCAAACCCTTTCCACCAGCCTTAGCTTCGTGTTGGTGAAGCTTGTGTTGTGAACTGCCACACTTCCTTTCACCCGGGGGCCACACATAGTGAACAAAACATGTCCTCCTACTGCATTAAGGGTCCAAAGCCCCTTTTCAGCTCCACCTGCAACCTCGTAGTCAGGGCGACCACCTTTGGTACGAGTCAGTGTCCCCCTGGCCCCTTGTTTTGCTGCTACAGAAAACTCACAATTTTCTTAAGCAGCAGTCAGATGAGGGGGATCACCTGGCTAAGTGTGGCAGGTTCAGCACTCAAGATCAGGTTGGTGTCCTTGGTAGGCTGGAGTAAACACACCACCTGCACCATTGTCATCCACTGCACCCTGGTTACCATGGAGTCCACCTCTATGTCACCCACCCAGGCCATCTTGTGGAGCACTTTCTGCTGCTCCACCAGACACTATAACATGTCGAAGGTGGAGTTCCACCTGGTGACTACATCTTGCAGCAGGCAGTGCTTCTGGGCACCCATCTCCACCTGTTGTTTCCACAGGAGCTGAGTGCCCTTCTCACTCATATAGAAGTACCCAATGATTTTCCTGATGTTGTCAATAAGGCCAGCAAGGAGGAGACTGCCTACAAGAAACCCACTTGATCCCACTGAGTCTGCCTCTGCTGCCAGGCCTATAGCCCTATGACAGGATTTCATGTGTGCATTCATCCCTGTGTTGCTTAGGTGCACTAGGTCCCTCCCATGCAGTGGGCCTGCAGTTCATACGCTCACCAGTTTGCGACTGTGGCAGGGAATCTGCTCTTCTCCTTTGGAGCAGCCAATTTGAGGAAATTAGCTCACCCTCTGCCACACTCAGGGTTTTCACAAGGCTTCTAAGTTTTCCCAGCCCCAATATGTTTGTTACTTTGGAATTTGGGCCTTCTTCAAATTCCCTTACAGCCCCCCTCATAAACAACTGGTATGAGGCTTCTCACAGTCTAAACCAGGCCAGGACCCCTGTTTATGCAGGCTTTATATAGGTCCCTTCCAAGTGCCTACTTCATCTGATTTCTGGTTCTCTGTCTTGCAGTCTGGAGTTCTTTGGGATGTATGTAGTAATCACAGTCCAGTCCGTTAGTCTGCAGCTTGAAAGTTATTCTCCAGCCCTGGTGTTTTGGCTGCTGTAGGAGCCCTCGGCACACAAACTGTTCCTCTGAGCTTTCTTCTAGACTGAGATCATCCTCAGTTTTATTTTCAGCTGTGTGAGTCAGCTGACTCCTACTGACTTGCAGTGTGAGATTTTTTAAAGGACCAGTGCCCCAAATCCATATAACAGTGTCTGAGCTTCACTCATTTGTTGTGACTCTGTTGTCACTCTGCTGGGAGGGCAGGCAAGGTGGCCAGGCAGCGTGCCAGAGGTGAGCACAGAGCAATCTTCTTTCCCCTCTCCCAGCCAGCTGTCAGTCAGATAAGAGGGGCACGCTAGTGTCGGATCTGATGGAACTGGGGTCACAGACAGCCAGGGAAGGTGGATGATGCCCCTCTCAGCTGACAGCCAGCTGGGAGAGGGGAGCGCAGACACAGAGAGTTGTATGTCTCATTTTGGCTGAGCAAGCCCAGCTTGAAGCTGGTGGCAGGAAGGGAAGGGAGAATGGCATTGGAAGCATCAGCATGCTATAGGAGCCATCTTGGATGTGGGCAGCCCATTCTGAGCATGCCCAGAACTTTTGAGTATGCTCAGAATGGGCTGTCGTTTAAAAAAAATGGTGCCTGTGGTGTGCTGATGCTGTCAGCGCCATCTTTCAAAAGGGTTGAGCATGCTCAGTTTCTTTCTTTCTTTCTTTCTTTCTTTCTTTCTTTCTTTCTTTCTGCCACCCCAAGCTGTTTGCAGGACGGGCGGGGTATAAATATATTAAATAAAATAAATAAATAAATTTCTTTCTTGTTGTTGTTGTTATTAATTATTTATTATTAATTATTTATTATTATTATTATTATTATTATTATTATTATTATTATTATTACCACCAACAGCCCGGGAAGCGGCCATGCTTATTGGGACCCCCTCCAGAGGGTAAGTACTCCACTCCTGACCTGACATGCTGCTGTTGACATGTGAGCATACATTAGCCTGCATTCTCCCACACAGCAGGCTATGCATGCTCCCCATGAGAGAATGGCAGGGGCAAACACCTAACAAACGATCAGGTAGACAACCACCTGGTATGGGCTATCATCTGGTTTGTTAACACCCCTCCTTTTTTGTAAACAAAATGGGGAAACAGCCACAATCCCCAAGGAAGCAGGTCTGTTGGCTTCCTGACTATGTTCTGTCTGTAAGTCGCCTTCTTCAGCCCTTGTAATTTTTGCTGGACTGTCAGAGGCATGTGTTGCATGCAAAATGCATGAAAATGCCTTCTCTTGGCAGCGACCAGTAATTCTGTGGCATTTAAAGAACACCTACTGTGTACACACATAAACACCCTATCAGCAGGGAAAGGTCACCACGCTGCCAGGCCCTGAGGTTTTCTTTCCTTAAATTATCTATCTGTTTACAGGTCTTACAGGATTTTATTCTGTTAACCATTAGGATTCTCACTCTGGGCACCCTCACCACAGAAACTATGCCTCATGGTCCAGAGCTTGTCATAGTAGCGAACTGAACCCTAATCCCCAGCTAGCAACCAAACTACTAGACTAACCAGCTTCTCTACAGATGAAAATAAAGCAGGAGTGATTTAATCTATATAATGGCAGCACAGGGTGAGGTGTTGGGTGGGGGACAGGAAAGTCATCAATGAAAGACCTCCAATTCTTTTCCGACTTTCGTTTTTGACCCCAGAATGTCCACTTGTTACCTTTTCTTGGTATTTCACATTTTGGGGCACACATTATTATTACCTGGTGCCCAGCTTCCCCTTGAATTTCAGTGCCATGCCTGAACCCTGGAAAGCCCGCCGCTGCAAATTAACCTTTTCAGTTCAGTTCATTTGTTTATGGACATAGGCCAAACAGTACTTTTTTTTTTAAAAGGGGCTTAAACATTGGGGATGTGCAAACACGCTCAGTGTTTGGCCCATTTGGGGTTCAGCACCCCCGAAACTGTTTGGGTTTGGGCTGTTTGGCCCAAACCTGTTCAGGTGGGCCAAACCCGTTCAGGCGGAGGACAGGGGGGAACCCGGTTTTCCCTCCCCCCTCTAGGCTGTGTGGGTGGAAGGGGCACCGGAGCTCACACACACACACACACACACACACACACCTGCCCAGCCTGGTAATATTTTTTTTAAACCCCCACCCCAGGGATTGACTTACCTGGTCACCACCAAGGCTCCAGCCCCAGGTCTGGCAGTGGTGGCGGCAGCAGCAGTGGCACGTCTGGCTCCAGAGGCTCTCTGGAGTACTTCAGGCCTCTACTAGGCCTTCTGGGTCAGGTGACCCAGAAGGCCTAGTAGAGGCCTGAAATGCTCAGTAGCGCCACGGGAGTTGAACCCAATGCTGCTTCCAGACCCAGGGCCAGCACCCTGGCACCACCAGGTAGGTCAGGCCCTGCGTCCAGCAGCGGCAGCAGTAGTGGCGGCGGGTCCAGGTCCGGCAGCACAACAGAGCGCTTCAGGATTCTACTAGGCCTTCTGGGTCAGGTGACCTGGTCAGGTGACCCAGAAGGCCTAGTATAGGCCTGAAGTACTCTGGAGTGCTGCTGGAGCTGGACCTGCTGCCGCCGAACCCGGGGCTGGAGCCCTGGGATCACCAGGTAGGTTAATCCTTGTAGTGGGGGTTTAAAAAAAAACAAAAAAATTCCAGGCTGGGAGGGGGGGGAGGTGAGCCCCGCCACCCCTTCCACCTCCATAGCCTGGAGGGAAAACCGGGTTTCCCCCTGTCCCCCGCCCGAACGGGTTCAGAACCCAAACTTTGTTCAGCCAGTTCAGGCAGGGGGCAATTTGGGTTTAGGGTGTTCATGAACGGGTCGAACACCTCAAGTTCAGGCCAAACACCAAACCCCTGAACCATGTTCGCACATCCCTATTAAACATTAAGCCCATACAATTCCAGTGTTACACAAGTGTGCTTATCCAATACATAATTAAACAATTTGCACTCTCCCCCCTCATCCTTCAAGGGCTTTAGTCTGATAATATAGAGTTAAATCATACGTCACCAAAATACGTATCTACTAGAGGTGGGACCCCGGGGCAATTACCGGATACCGGATTTACCGGTTTTCCGGTTCTCAAAGAACCGGATTCTCGGATTAAATCCGGTATCCGGTACCGGTTTTATTCCATTGATTTCAATGGGGCACTGTGTCCCCATTGAAATCAATGGAATACAATTCCTCCCCCCTCCC
>QEPC01001768.1:28029-72152 GCA_003113815.1 Sphenodon punctatus
TTTTACATTGCAGCCATTCATTTAAATGGCTGCAATGTAAAAAAATCCGGTACCGGGAATCCGGTAACGGGACCGGATTTCGGGTAATGCCGGTACGCCCAGTACCGGCATTATCGGATACCGGATTTACCGGCACGCCCGCCCCTAGTATCTACATACATCTCATTTGCTTCAGTCTAGCCATTCCTCTTTCTAAGTTTTTGCACTGCATATATATATATAAGAGACTAAAGCATTCAGCACTCCGGGGGACATATTTTGGAAGACCCAAATCGTTCTTTGGTAGTTATCCATCTGTCCAACATGGGGGGGTCCGCACTCATCAGCCTTATTGCACTGCTGATTCTATCTGTTCAAATCAGAGCTTAGTGAGTATCTCCCTATGCCTTGAGTAACTCACTAAAGCTAAATAGGGAGCCTGTTCCCATCCATGCTTGATATATTTATAAATTTTGGACCATTTCAAAGATGTCCTATTGTTGAGACATCTTCTTGTCTAGAGATATCAATAAACCTTTGCGTTATAATCTGCATATGTCGATCAGAGGTAACAAATCATGGCAACTCCATCTATCACCTAAACCTACATAACTGAGTCCCTCATTTATCTTTGATAACCAGGAGAACACGAATCCTAATTCCCCTTAGTTAATCCTAATTCTGCTTAGTTAATCTCTTCAGCGAATACCCTCTGATTTTTAACCAATAATGGTACATATATTTATTGAACTTATTTCCATTCTAAGCATTGGAGCTGGTGTTCCTTGCTGAACTGAGAGGAGCTTTTTAAGAAACATATTTTGAGCTTTCTCAGCCATTGCTGCTGCTCTATGATCTGCTTCCCAAATTTCTGCCCCATATCCGACAATTACATCAAGTTTCAATTTGCCAGCTTTTAATGCTTCCACTCAGTTTTCTTTGAAATTTGTTATAAATGGACAAGATCCCTCCTGCTTCCTGAGTTAGGGATGAGCAAACAGAACTGAGTTCCGAAATTCGGTTCGGTTTGAAAATCGAGTTTGGTTCAGAAGTTCAGTTTGTTTGACCGAACGATTCGAGTTCGGTCCGAACTCCGAACTTCCGAACAGAGTTTGGAAATTAAAACCCCTTTGAACTAAATGGAATATTATCAGATAGGGATGGGCGAACAGAACCGAGTTCGGAAATTCGGTTCGGTTCGAAAATCGAGTTCAGTTCGGAAGTTTGGTTCGGTTGACCGAACTGGTTGAGTTCGGTCCGAACTCGGAACTTCAGAACCGCGTTCGCCCATCCCTATCCTGAGTTTCCTTGTTTGCCATTTTCTGGCCATGAGCTACCCAACTCATTATTTGTAAAGGTGAGGCCCAAATAACAACATTTATCCACTACCTCTAAGAAGTGTTTATCAATAAACTATTTATTCCACTTCTTATACCCTCTGATCTGGATGACCATCCCATCAATGACTTCGTGAGGATGTGGCTCCGAGGTGTCTGCTTCCCAGGCAGCAGTACCATAGGCCTCCCTGGTTTTCGGAGGAGCTGCGGGTGCTGAAGCAGAAGGGAAGGCGGTTGGAGCGACAGTGGCACCATTCACGTGCTGAAACCAAAAGGCTGCGGCATAGAACAAATTTACGAGCCTATGCCATTGCTATGTGGACAGCAAAGAAAGAGTTCTTTGCTGCCCTCATAGCATCCACTAAATCCCATCCAGTGGATCTGTTCCACGTGGTGCGGGGGCTGGTCAGTCCAGTCTCCCTCCACCTTGGAGTGGAGTCATCTAGTGCCTGCTGTGACTTGCTCGTGGATTATTTTGAGGATAAAATCTCTCCGATTCACCAAGATTTTGATGCCTCACTTCCTGCAGTGGGGCAATTAGAGGTTATGGAAGACCCGCCTTGTCCTTGTTTGTGGGATCAGTTTTGGTTGGTGACCCCTGCCAATGCAGAGGATGTTCTTGGGGCTTTCAAGGCTGCCTGTTATGAACTGGACCCTTTCCCATCCTGGCTGGTTAAGGATGGGGAGATGGTGGGGCTACTGCTGGTGGGGATTGTCAGTGCCTCCCTTAGGGAGGGCAGGGTGCTAAGCTGCCTTAAAGAGGTGGTGGTGCATCCCCTACTCAAGAAACCATCGCTTGACATTGGGCATTTTTACACACATGTTAAAGTTCCAGATTTTTCAGTCTTCTGGGTTTACAAGTCCACAAGTAAGTTCCGGATTCATTTTTCACACACACACTGCCCTGAGGTACTTCCTGGATGCATTCTTCACACAAAGACTGCCCTGAGACAGTCTAAAGTAGCCACAGCTGTAGATGTGACAGGTTGCCATGTAACCCAAGTGACCACAGCTGCCTGGAGCAAAGCAGTTTACCAGGAGAACATTTTACACACAAATGTTATGGGAGAAGTTCTACGCAGAAGTTCAAAGATCAAGATTTTTAAGATCTGGGTGAGTGATTTAGACACACAGAATGTTCAGGTTGTAACAGCAAACATCCAGGAGAAATGTGTGTGTAAAAACACCCATTGACTCCCTTGCCAGTTATCAGCCATTCTTTAACCTCCCCTTTTTAAGGAAGGTTATTGAGCGAGTGGTGGCTCGGCAGTTGCAGAAGCATCTGGATCATGTCAGTTTTCTTGATCCCTCGTAGTCAGGATTTCACCCGGGTTATGGAACTGAGACTGTGCTTGTGGCATTGGTTGATGATCTAGGCTGAGAATTAGATCAGGGTCGTTCGGCCCTGCTGATTCTATTAGATATGTTTGCTGTACTTGATACCGTTGATCATGAGATGTTGGTGATGCAACTGCGAGACTGCAGGGGTGGGTGGTATGATTCTTGACTGGTTCCGCTCCTTCCTGGCTGGAAGAACTCAGCGAGTGGTGTTCAGGGATCATTTTTCATCATACCGAGAGCTCTCGTGTGGAATCCTGTAGGGTTCAGTGTTGTCCCCTCTCCTGTTCAACATGTATATGATTGATTGATTATTTTATTGTTTGACCAATGGTCTTCAACAAAATAAAATTGCATATAGATACATACATTCACCACTTACAGGTGTTAACGTTGATCCGATTAATTACATTTATTACATTGTATTACTTTCCATGTCCAATCCACTCGTTATAGTTCTACTAAAATAAACAAATTCCTAGTAATAATTACTAGTTCAGCACTACTTTGACCTCGGGGAAAATTTGCCTCTTTAACGGGATATTTGTACTTTCTTTCCTGAAAATCTATTTTGTACCTTGCACAATATTTAGATGGAAAACCTTTTTAGATATTTCCCCCAACCATGGCCACGGATTGCCTTTCCCGAACAGCCAAAGCTTCGAAACAAAATTTTGCAACTTGTTTAGCATCTGGCGAATTCCATGGACCCAACCACTTCCTCAAGATATCAGTCCATGAGGACATGGTTATTTCCTTTAGTAGTGGTGTCAGGAAGTTATTTCGCAATTTTGCGTAAGCTGAACAATGAAACAGAAAGAGATTTTCAATTTCACCTAAATCACATAAGGTACAGAGTCTTAAACCTTTATCAATGCCCCTATACCTCCCCTGTGTCCAAGCTGAGGGAAATAAATTAAGCCGATACAGCGTATATACTCTCCTAAGCTGTGGATCGTTCCATTTGTTAAGGTAATACCCCCTCCCATCCATCATTTGGATGATATGATATTCTGGGGCAATTTTTTGCAACCTTATCTTCGACTGCAATTCTTGCAAATCCTGGTCCAATACGCACTTCCTAATCAAGGCTCGGGTCGTTGAATAATCGTACGAGTAGAACTCCTCCCTGGAAAAGCCTAGCTTTTGGACTTCCCTCTCCATTTCCACTAGCCATTTCCTGTTTTCTCCCTGGGTATATCCTATTAACCCATTGCCTATTCCATTCAAGACAATTTTAAGCCAGAAAGTTAACATTACTATTAGTGCTTTTGCTCTCACCGAGGGGACCCTGGCCTCTGCCCTTAATAAGTCCGCCGGTGTTCCACCCGGTAACCCTAGGATTGTACTGAGGAACTTGCTTTGGAATTTCTCCAAGCTATTCAAATAAGCCGTTCCCCAGACTGGAATTGCATACAAAAGCTGTGCTATAGTTTTAGCTGTAAACAATCTCAGGGCAGGGGGAATCAACTGACACCCTTGCTTGTAAAAAAAGGAGAGTATGGCCGCTATAGATTTATTGGCCTGCTGTTGCACATAATTCATGTGACAGGACCAGGAGCCATCCAACGCTAGATAAATACCCAGATATTTAAACTGGTTTACCTGCTCTATCGCTACGTCCCCCATTCTCCAGGAGTGGGTGTTTCTTCCACTTCTCCTGCCCGTAACCAGCACTTTGGTTTTGTCATAATTGACTGATAAATCCTGTTTTCTACAGTATGCCTCGAACCTTAAGAGGGCTCTATTCAAGCCTATTCGTGTCTGTGAAATTAGGACCACGTCATCGGCATATAGAAGGATTGAAATATGCCTAGGTCCCAATTTTGGGGGGTGCAACGAATCATCCCTCATATATTCAACTACATCATTCACGAATAGGTTGAATAAGGCAGGGGCCAACACACACCCCTGCCTAACCCCTTTGCCCACTGGAATTCTTGATGTCAATGGCAAGGAAGATGATACCTGCACCTGCATGGAATTTTCAGAATGCAATTTGATAATCAAGTATAGGAGGCGCAAGTCCATTGTAGATTTTCTTAACTTATTCCACAGTCTCTCTCTATTTATTGAGTCAAATGCTGCCCGTAAATCCACAAAACATAGGTAGAGCCTTGATCTTTTAGTTTGCCCTATACATTTCCTGTCCGTGTACTTTGTTATTAGCGACATCAAAACATGTATTTGAGACACCGTAGACATCTCCTTCCTAAATCCAGCCTGTTCTGGTTTCAGAAAAGAAACCTGGTCCATCCACTCCTGGAGGATCCCCAAGAGATATTTAGCATACTGTTTCCCGACCACGCTCAATATGCTAATAGGCCTATAATTCCCAGGAGATTTGGGGTCCCCTTTCTCATAAATTGGAATGACAATGCTGGTCAACCAGTTTTTCGGGATACTTCCCGTGTTATTTATAGCTGTGAAAACTTGTGCCAAAATCTCTGACCACCAGTCAACCTGAGACTTGAGAAGTTCTATCGGAACAAAGTCCCCTCCTGGGGCCTTGCCAGATTTTGTTGTCAGAATCAACTTTCTCACCATCTCAGGTAATACTTGGGGCCAACCAGGGATCAAGTTGAATGCCTGCCTATTGGAACTTGCATATTTGATACTTGCATAGTTGGTATATACTGAAATACAGTTTCAAAGTGCTCTTCTCAAACCTTGTGTGGGACCATTGCGGCTTTCCCCCCAAACGTATTCCCTCCTATATTACGTACCAGTAACCAAATTTTTTTCCCATCCCCATTTTTCACCGCCTCCTCTAAGGCTCTGCATTTGGATTTGCAATAGTCCACCTTCTTCTGTTTCAGCAACCTCCTATACTGGGCCCTTGCTTCCCAAAAAGCCTTTTTATTGACTT
Organism: Sphenodon punctatus; assembly: GCA_003113815.1. Taxonomy (NCBI): domain Eukaryota; kingdom Metazoa; phylum Chordata; class Lepidosauria; order Sphenodontia; family Sphenodontidae; genus Sphenodon; species Sphenodon punctatus. Next base: position 33,553 of record QEPC01001768.1, read on the forward strand.
CCACAGGGGAACTAAAGAATTTTCTAGTCTTTCTCCTCACCATTCGCTGGGCCCACCTACACTCTTTGTCAAACCAACCTGGCTTGTGTGGACTCTGGGGGCCAACAGGTGTTAATGTAGAGAGGGCTAATTGGAAAGCAGTTATCATCTCCTTGAGAGTCGCAATTTCAACCCCCCCCATTCTCCTTAATCCTTTTGGCCAGAGATTGGAGCAATTCCTGGTTCCTAATGGACTCACATTCTTGAGCTACCCGGTCTGACCACTTTTTTCTTGCTAAGAAAGACGAATAGGAGCTAGAAACTCCCTCGGACAGAAAAGTCTGGGGGCTATCTTCTGGCACCATTGCTATTATTAGGGCCAGTGGAAAATGGTTAGTCATGATAGACGGTAATATCCAAAAGTCCAACACAAACTTTATTAAGTCAATTGTGATTATCATATAATCAATTACACTATTGCCCCTTATTGAGCTAAATGTATGTTGGCCCTGTAGGTCCCTACCCACCTGACCATTTAGCACAAACAAATCAAGAGTATTTATCACTTCCAGTAACTCCTTCGCCCCGGGAGAGATTATTGAATCCCTGGAGCAACGTTCCAAGTTGTAAGGTAGATCAGGTGGGAGTTCGCTATCTTGAATCATCACAGTCCCAGATTTGTTACCCAATCTTACATTAAAATCTCCACCTAGGCACTACCATAGGAATCCCTTGCTTTCTGTACAATGTCAACGATCTTATCCCATATATTGTCCATGAAATATGCCAATGCAACTGGCGGAACATACAAATTTGCCAATAGGATTTCAAAGTTCTTGTTTAATCTGGTATGCCATTAGCCAAAAAAAGGTGGCTCCGAGTCAACCAATTTCAGGGAAACTTCAAAGGACTCGGGGACTAAAATGGCCACTCCCCCATGCGGCCTTCCTCCTACCTGGGAAGCTTTAGCAAAAACATTATAGCCCCTGAACCCTTGTGGCAATAGATCTTGGAGTGCCCAGGTCTCTTGTACCAGTACAAAATGGAATTTCCCTATAGTCTCCAAAAATTCTACATCCCTCAGCTTGGTTTCTAGGCTCGCTATATTCCAAGACAGGAAACCTATTCCAGGTGAATCGTTATAGCTCAGTCATTGAGACTCCTTGGGGGGAGACTTTAAGTCCATATTCCTCAATTCCCTCTCCCTCTCCTTCTTCCTCTCTTTAAAGGAGAACACCCCTGGAAGCAGATGGCTCTCTTTATCGATCCATGGAAGACTGATGGTATTTGTCTCCGCCTCCTTGGGCGTAGGAAAGCCTATGGCCAAGTCCTGCCCTCGCAGTGCAAAATTTAGCACCGGTGGTCTATTTCCGTCTCTGCTCTTCTCCTGAACTCCTCCCTGGTTACCACTACTGCTCCTAGGTGTTAAATTAGGAGAGTGTCTCCCTGCTCGCGGGGTGGAGGTAACTGTGGGTTGTTCTGCTTCAATCCGAGACTGGGAGGAAATTGAGATCCTCGTCTCATTTAAACCTTGTACCCTGTTTTGTTTCCTGATAGTCTTTACCGTCGTCCTTAGCCTTGTTCTTTTTGCTTCCTCTAATCTTGAAAAGAATTTATCTAGCCCAATACAAATCTTATCAAGATTTGTAATTGAAGATCCTTTGCCTGGGCTTGATGCGCCCCCCGGTTGCTCGCTTTGCCTAATATTACTGTGCATCATGCTTTGAGATACCTCCCGCTGCCCAGCCTCTTGAACTTCCATGGGCAGTCCTCCCTGATGTACTAGGACTGACCTCGTCTGGGTTTCCTTCATCGTCCACCCCTCTCTTGGTTTTCCCCCTGTTTTCCCCCTAGTCTGTTTTCCTTGACTCTTATACACTGCTTCCTTTATTTCTTTATCATCTACCACAAGTGGTCTAGCCTGGGTTTCCTTCGAACTCTGCCCCTCTCTAGGTTTTCCCCCCACATGTATATGCAACCGGTCAGCGAAGTGGTCAGGAGGTTTGGCATGTGGTGTCATCAATATGCTAACGACACCCAACTTTACCTCTTTTTTTCATCAGACCCAGGCCCGGCAGTCTCAGTGCTTACTGGGTGTCTGTCAGCTGTGGGGTACTGGATGAGGGTGAATTGACTAAAGCTGAATCCCGATAAGACAGAGGTGATACTGTTGGGTAAGGTGGTGGGGGTGATGGTCCCTATCATTGATGGAGTCTGCCCTCCACTGGTTCCCCAGGTAAGGAGTCTGGGGGTGCTACTTGACTCGCAACTCCACTTGGATGCTTAGGTGGAGTCTGTGGCAAGGAGTGCCTTTCGCCAATTACATCTGGTGTGTTGGCTTCGGCCGTATGTTTTGGACTCTAACCTGGCCACTGTCATCCATGCTTTCATCACCTCTAGGCTTGATTACTGTAATGTACTCTATGTGGTACTACCCCTGGTGACAGTTCAGAGACTGCAGCTGGTGCAGAAAGCAGTGGCCCGTCTTCTGGTGAGACTGGACCACTGGGAGCATATTACACCTGTTCTTCGGTCTCCACACTGGCTGCCTGTAGTCTTCTGGGCCCAATTCAAGGTGTTGGTGCTTGCCTATAAAGCCCTAAATGGTCTTGGCCCAACCTATTTGTGGAACCGCCTCACCCCTCCCGGGTCCTGGATCAGTCCCTGTGGTCATCGGGGGGTGCTCTCGTTGAAGTCCCCTGAGTCTGCCGGGGTGACATTATGGGGAGGGTTGTCTCAGTGGCCACTCCCTGTGGAACTCCCTGCCAGTGGAGGCCTGTTTGGCCCCGGATGTCCCCATATTTTGATGCCATTGTAAGACGTGACTGTTCCACCTGGCTTTTGAGGAGGAGGATGGGTATGGTGGGGGGAATGGATTAGGGTGGTGGGTGGTCAGGGATATTTTTATTACTACCTTTTGTTGTATATTTATTTATTTATTTATATATTTTCTAAAATTATACCCCACCCCTCCTAAAAACAGCTTGGGGCGGCTTCCAACAGTAAAAAATACATATAAAATATATATATAACAATTTAAAACTTTTCAAAAAAATAAAATTCGTATATTAAAATATTAATAGGGCCCGGGAATTTATTAAAACAATAAATAGGGTAGGGGAGATAAACCCTCAGTCCACCCTCCCCCACTCCCCAAAGGCCTGGGTGAACAGCCAGGTTTTACAGCATCGCCAGAATGTTAACAGGCTTGGGGCCAAGTGAGCTTCGGAGTTCCAAAGGTGTGGCCTGGCCACCGAGAATGCCCTTTCCATTTTGGCCCCCCGCTTAACATGGGGGACCTCCATGAAGGCACCCCCGGCAGACCGAAGGAGCTGCTCTGGGGAACGGAGGGCGCAGTGGTCCCTGAGGTACGAGGGGCCCAGACCGTGAAGGATCTTGTAGATCAACACCAAAACCTTGAACCTAGCTCAGCATGCTATTGGCAACCAGTGCAGAGTCCGGAGCACAGGTGTTATGTGCTCCCAACGACCCGTCCCCGTAAGGAGACGGGCCACCACATTCTGAACTAGCTGCAGCCTCTGAACCAGGCACAAGGGAAGCCCCACGTAGAGCGTGTTGCAGTAGTCCAGCCTCGAGGTGAAGAAGGCATGAATGAGGGAGGCCAGGTTCTGGCTAGAGACGAACGGATGCAGCCTCCGCACCAGATGCAACTGGCGGAAAGCCGCCTTCATGACTGCCTCCACCTGCCGCTCCAGGCGGAGATCTGCATCCAGTATCACCCCCAGACTCCGGACCTGCTGAGGGCAAACTCCCTCAATAAGGGGGGCCGCTACCTCCCTCGCTCTCCCCACCAACATCACCTCCGTCTTATGGGGGTTGAGCTTCAGTCTGCTCTGCCACATCCATTCTGCCACGGCCTCCAAACACTGGGATAGCAACAAGACAGCAGGGTCTGGATCAGTTGAAAAAGAGAGGTACTGCTGAGTATCATCAGCATATTGGTAACATCGCACCCCGAACCCTTTCATGACCTCCCTCAAGGGCTGCATATATACATTAAATAATAATGGGGACAGAATAGAACCCTGTGGAATGCCACATGATAAAGCGCAGGGACAAATGTCTCCTCCTCCAGCACCACCCACTGGTTTCTCACCAAGAGGAATGAACGGAACCATTCAAGAACAGTCCCATCCAGACCCCCCAGGTCACGCAGCCATCTCAACAGCAGCCCATGGTCCACGGTATCAAAAGCGGCCGAGAGATCTAGCAGGATGAGAAATGTTGAACATCCTGCAACCATCTCCCAGCAGAGGTCGTCGACCAAGGCCACCAACGCTGTCTCAGTGCCTTAGCCAGAGTGGAACCCAGATTGAAAAGGGTCCAGGAAACCAATGTTATCTAGATGCCCCTGGAGCTGGATCGCCACCGCCCGCTCAATAACCTTCCCTAAAAAGGGAAGGTTAGAGACAGGTCGGTAACTGGCAAGCTCATCCATGTCCAAAGATGGTTTCTTCAGCAGGGGGCACACCACAGCCTCCTTGAGGCTGGGCGACAATTTCCCCTGCTGCAAGGACGCGTTCACCACCCTCGCCAGCACTGTCCCAACGTCTCCCTGGAGGCTTTCACCAACCATGATGGGCATGGATCTAGTTCGCAACAGGTGGCTCTCACTGACCCCAAGACATCTGCCACATAGGCCAGCGTCACTTCCTGAAACTCCCCCCACAAAGCTGGACCGGACGGGGTCTCCATCACCTCGTGCTCTCCCCCTACTGCCCCTAATCCAGTATCAAAGTTGTTCTGAATCCGAGCGATCTTGTCTGTGAAGTAGATGACAAACTCCTCACAGCAGGCCTGGGACAAGTCCCCGTCCAGGTGGAGGGAGGCCGGACTGACGAGCCCCCACACCACCCGAAACAGCTCCGCCAGGCGTGACTTCGCAAATGCTATGAGGACAGCAAGGAATTCATTCCTTGATGTCCTCATAGCCTCAACATAGGACCACAAATGGGTCCTATGGAGAAGTCAGTCGGAGTCAGATCGAGTCCAACGCCAGCATCGTTCCAGCCTCCTGCCTACTCGTTTCATACACCACAGCGCCTCAGTGAACCAAGGAGCCCTGCAGTGACGAGACTGAGGCAGAGGGCATCTTGGAGCCACCCTGTCAATGGCCTTCTCCAGCAAACTATTCCAATGCTGGATCAGCTCATCGACAGAGTGACCGTCTAGGTCCAAGTTTAACTCCCTCAGGACCTCTTGGAACCGCTGGGGTTAAAGTTGGTTTTTGTTTTATTATTGTTGGCATTACTGTAAAATGCCCAGAGCTGCCTGTGACAGGATGGGCAGGTTAGAAATGTTTAACATAAATAAATAAATAAATAAATATTCTTGGTGTGGAACATCATAACCTTGTTTTTTTCCACATTAATGTCTATGTTATTATTATGAAAATAGTAGCCAAACCCATCTAATAAATGTTGTAACCCTATTTTGGTTTAGGAAAAGAGAATGATGTCATATGCATATAGCAGACATGAGACATCAATGCCAAGCAATTTTGGATGATGATAATCTCTACTTCCAAGGGAAGATTTAAATAATTAAAAACAGATTAAATAGACTGGGGTGAGTACACAGCCTTGCCATACCCCTTTCAATGTGGAGATTTGGGGAGAAAGTTCTCCCATGGTTCCATACCTCACACAGACCATGGTATTGCTGTAATATTCAATCAGAGGTTGTTCCATGCCCATGGCTCTCAGTTTACCTCATAATTTTCCCCTTTCAATTGTATGAAAAGGTCTAAGGTCGATAAAGGGTGCAAAAATATTCAATTTCTTATTCATGTAGTTCATTATAATGTAATACAATGAAAAGCATTGATCCATACATGAATATCCTGGGCGAAAGCCTGCTTGTTCTTCACCAAGAATATTGTTTTCATTCATCCAATTCATGATGTTGATCAGCAAATAGTGACTGTATATTTTCACCAGTATGCTTATCAGGCTTATCGGCCTATAACAATCAGGGTTAGCCCTGTCTTCCTTCTTAAAAATTGGAACAATGATGGTTTGGCTTCCAATCCAATGGAAATATATTATAATAAATAACATCATTGACTACTCCTTCAAGTATAGGAATCCAACATATTTATTTATTTATTTATTTAATATATTTATACCCCACCCATCCTGCAAGCAGCTCAGGGTGGCTAACAAATTTTTAAAATCAGCTTTTAAAAACATTTAAAACAGTTATAAAAATCTCAAAAATAAAACAGGGAAAGGACAACAAGAAAATGTAAGGAATAATAAAGAAGGTTAGGAGGATAAAAACCTGCTAACCCACACACCCACCCTCCCCAAAGACCTGGTCGAACAGCCAGATTTTACAAACTCACCGGAATGTTAAAAGGCTCGGGGCCAGGTGAGCTTCCTCCAGGAAGGAATTCCAAAGGTGCAGCCCGGCCACCAAGAATGCCCTCTCCATTGTGGCCCCCCGCTTAACACAGGGGCCCCCCGCTTAACACATTGTAGCCCCCCCGCTTAACACATCCTTGAATTCCTGTAATAGCATCAGGAGGGACCAAATCAGTGCCAGCAGTCTTCCTTCATTTGATACTTGCTATGATGCTCAACAATAGCTCTTGAGTTATGAAATAATCTTCCAGTGTGGTTATACTCTTAAGAGATAATTTCTAAAGGGGGAAAATCTGATTCCTTATCCCTTTCTATTGTTAACTTTTGGGTATAATAGAAGGTCCATCGATCTACAACAATATAAGCATCAGAAGGAACATTCCTACCATTCACACGTCCACAGATCAACTGTCAAAAGGCACTTGAATCTTTCTGTTTCACTGCTCTAATCAACCTCTCCCAGCTAAGATTTTGAAATTACTTCTTTTTAGAAGTGAGGAGCTGTTTATAGATTTTCTTAGTCTCTGTAATCTGTGACATATACGTTTCACTTTTATCTTTTTTTCCCAGTGCTTCAACCTATCTATCAATTTTTTCTTTGTTTTGATGCAATCTGCATCAAACTTCTATCTATACCATGATTTATTTTCTGGACACATGGTTTTGTTTGGGGAGACACTTTGGAGACATTCAATAAGAATAATATACATTTGGATCCTACAAGGAGGATCAAATTGTATCTCTTCAGGTGGGAGGCTAACTACCTATGAGAAGCATATTTCCTCTACCTTCTTCCTAATTTCCTCAGTCCAAGCAACTCTCTTTAACCCTATACTTTGTCCTTGTTGTCTACAAGATAACCCTGAAACTCCCTTACAACTAAATACAAGTGGGAAATGCCCTAGGAACAACTTCAAAGGTCTTGTACTTTTGTCATTTGATACATACAACCAGAACATAATCGACCATACTTAAACCATTATAGTCCAGTAGGTGAATGCCCCTAGATCATCGGTATCAAACCTTCCATTTAACATATGGCAATTATGATAATACATAAACACTGGGGGTGGGACTTGGGGCAAAAAAAAGGTTTGCCGGATTAAAACCGGTATACTGGTAACGTTTTTTCCCCATTGATTTCAATGGGGAACTGTCCCCATTGAAATCAATGGGAAAAAAAGCCATACCTCCCCCTGCCAGGCTGTGCAGGTGGAAGTGGGGACACCCCCCCTGCCCAGTCTGGATTTTTTTTTAAACCCGAAGTCTGGCTGCTAGTGCGGTCTCTAGGCTGCCGCTGCGGCGGCAACCCGGAGCTCGCACCAGCAGGTACTAGGCGATCCCTGGGGTGGGGGGTGATTTAGCACCCCTCACCCCAGGGTTCGCCCTCCCCCCCATCCAGGGATCACCTTACTTGCCCTCCGGGCGGTGGCGATGGCAGCGACGGTGGCAGCAGCAGAGCTCAGGTCTGGGCAGCTTCAGCACTAGTGGCTGGCTTCCCTTCAGTGCTTCACTAGGCCTTCTGGGGAAACCCGGAAGTTCCCCGGAAGGCCTAGTGCTGGGGTGGGGGTGTTAAACCACCCCCCACCCCAGGGATTGCCCTGGCTGCTGGTGGTGTGGGCTCCGGGTTGCTGCCGCGACAGCAGCCTGGAGCCCGCGTTAGCAGCCGGACTTCGGGTTAAAATATAAAGTTAAATTTTAAAAAATCCAGGCTGGGCAGGGTTGGTGGGGCGTGTCCCCCCTTCCAGCCTGAATGGGGGAGGGAAAGTGAGTGGGGTTTTTTGTTTGTTTGTTTGTTTACATTGTGGCCATTCATTTCAATGGCAGCAATGTAAAAAAATCCAGCACGGGGAACCAGTACCGGTACCCCAGATTACCAGGTAAATCCAAAACTGCCGGTACAGCAAAATACCGGCAGTTTCGGATACCACAGGAACCGAAATTCCCACCCCTAAACTATTAACTTATGCTCCCTTTAATTAGTTGTCTGATCAATCATACTTGGCACATAAATATTACTATTTTCCTCAGTGTCCTCTTGCAACCTTAAATGAGCTTGCCCAACTTATGCATTGAAGTTTTCTACCAGTATGAGTTCAGACGATCGATACCTATCTCTTAGGAGATCTATTAAACTCATTAAACAATTAAACCACCATCCTTGATGAGATTCTTTCTTTCTAGATGGCATATACACATTCATAATAATCAAGGGATCTCTATACTGGAAACATAAAACCAGAGCTTGTATATAACCTAGCTCAACACCAATTTTTTCTACTTCACAGGGTACAACCACTGAGATAAATATAGGAAGACCTCCACACCACCTGCCCACAGCCTTATCTCTCTAGGCTGCCCAATAGAAGGTTTTCTACCCATTTAATGTATACTCCTCAGTCATCCAAGTCACCTGTAATATTATAATCTGGGCCTTAGAAGTAAACTCTTCCCAGATCTTGTCCACCACGCTCTTACTCCTCAACCCAGCAATATTCCAATTTATAAATTGAATAATTCCATACTGGTTAGAACTTACTGGCTGCCTTGGGTTAGTCATTTCTCATATTTTCTTCTATCCCTTGAATGGGCACCACATCCATTATATTTGTCAAAAAACACTCTTCTTCCCAGTAGTGGAGGATTTATGTGGAATTCAGGCACCTCACCATTTTTGTCCCTCCTTTTAGGTCTCTTATTATAGCCTCTGATATAAGGATTAATAGGAAAACAGTCCTCACTCACTTCTAATCCCAAAAGGGATGTTTCATCTTTATACAATATTTTATGCCTTAAAATAAATCTTGAAAGCTCACCCTGACTGGCTTTCAGCCCTGCGTAGCCTGCATTCCTCCCCCCTGCCCCCCATTCCGGAGGAAGCTCGCCTGGCCCCTAGCCTGTTGACATTCCGGCGAAGCTGTAAAACCTGGCTGTTCGCCCAGGCCTTTGGGGAGGGTGGGAGGGTAGGGTGAGGGTTTTTTAGCTCCCCCACCTTACCCATTATTTATTATGTATTTATCATATTTTTAGCTCTGTTTTAATATTATTGTAATGAATGTTTTAAATTGTTTTTATTGTTTTATTGTTGGAAGCTGCCCCGGGCTGCTTTTGCAGGAGGGGCGGGGTAGAAATCTATTGAAATAAATAAATAAATAAATATTCTGCAACCAGTAAACCCAAGAGGCTGGCCACTGATATGCAGACAAATCAACAATGGTATGAATGAATTACTACATGAGAAAGAAAACACAGATTAAGAAGCAGGTAGTGAGTTTGCAAGGGGAGAGAATGGGTGAAAAGTAAAACAGACATGCACATAACTCCACTTTAACACTGCTTTAACACCACGCTAACATTACTTAGGCATGTTGCAGGGCTGTATGGGCACCCTATGCATCCCTGCAACATGCATAAGAAATGTTAAAGCAGTGTTATAGCAGAGTTAAGGGGCATGTCTGTTTTCACCTATTGTGTGAATAAGCCTTCAGACTGCTGCTTTTTGCAGCCACATCAGCTGATTTTCAGCAACCCTGTCCCTGACCAGGGAAAGACTGCAGGCCCTGGATGCTGATCAGATGTTAGTGATAAACAGCCAATCTGCAGTTATGTCCCACTATCACTAACAGCTGACTGGCATTTGGAGCTGCAGTCTGTCCCTAATTTAACCCTACACCTCAATACACTCTCTACTTTCTAGGACTTTGATTACACCTCAATGGGTAATTTCAGATGTTACGCGCTCCCAGGTCACCACAGTGAATCCCCAACCATGGAAAGCCACCTAACCCCCACCCATGGTTCAGACAGGCCCCAAACAGACATGATGGGAGTGGTAAGATGGCAAGGAAACAGACAGTCAGGCCACAATCCGGGATAATGCAACAGATGTGACACCAATCCCGGACCGTGGCAAGAACCCCCAGAAGCCACCAGGGTGGGGTGGGACACAGACATGGCTGACCGAGGGCAAAGGAAACCAAAAGCGCCACAAGGAACCACCCACAAAAGGGAAACGGGAAGGGAGGGGGAGGAGGGAGAAGAGCTGCAGAGCTGAACACACACAACAGGGACAGGGAAGCCATAGACACAGCACAACACAAACCACACACACACTCCCAGGTGCACACACCCTCGAGCGTGAAAGGAAGGAAGGAGGAAACACACTGGGGCACACAGTGGAATAGCAACACCGAATAGGGAGCCGACAACTACCAGGAAGGGACACGCACACTGGGCACCACACACAGCAGCACAGAGGGGATGGGGAATGCACCCAGCCCCCCAGGACGGCCAGCACACAGCACCATGGACACGGGGGGGGGGGGACCCATGGGCCAAGGAAGAGGAAGGGACTGGGCCAGGAACAGACTGGGACACAGGGAAAGGCAGCCAGAGCCCCACTGACAGCACAGGTAGCACAGGGCACCCGGCAACAGCAACACGGGAAGCCCAATGCACTGGGGTCCCCATGGGTACAGAGTAGGGTCACAATGGGAAAGCAATCAAACCGAGGATGGCATGAGGGCCGGGGCAGGTCCCAATAGCAAGGATCCCCCGTGCTGATGCATAGGCATGGTCGGCGATGGGTGCAAGCTGCAACTGGTGTGGAGCACATGCAGCCCCCCCCTGGGGTACGCCGGGAGGTGCAGCCAAGAGGACCCCAGTCCCGCACAGTCATGGAGGCACCCAGGGGTGGGGGGGAGGACGGTCACGGGCACAGGTGAGCTGGCAGCTGTGCAAGGGATGACAACACCAAGGGGACAGCTGGTAGATTGAGCAGGCAACAGGAACCAGCCAAAGGAGGTGCCGGGCATGGAGAGGAACACCACAGGTAGCAACCATCAGGGGGTGCCCGTGGAGGGGGCACAGTGACACAGGAGAGTGGAACGGAAGCTACCAACACAGCCAGATCAGCAGCAAGGCCAGAATGGGATGGCGCAAACAGCCACAGGCCGGAGTGGGCAGGGAGGTGCAGGAAGCACACGGTCGGGCTGTCATCCATGATACCGAAAACACAGGGGGCCTCACAGCCAGCTGCATGGGGTCACGTAGGGGGCTGGAAAGGGTTGGTCCACCAGATGCACATAGTGAAGCCACTGCAGCATGCCCCGGCATTAGCTCTTCCCTGCCATGTGGTGGGCAATGAGATAGTGGGCCTCGAGCAGATCCGGCCTGGTGAGCTAGACCTGAGCATCAGCATGGGACCACACATCAGCCAGCGCTGCAAGCTCCAGGCCAATGGGATTGGACAGGGTATAGTCAGCAGCAGGGGGGCAAGCCAGGTGTCGAAGCTCCAACAGGTGGTAAAATGCCACCCCACGTGACTGCTGGTAGCCATGGGCCCCATGGATGCAGCAGAAGAAGGAAACTTCCAGGGCAGGGTCCCCCTCCACCAGACAGGTTGTGAACCCGGACAGGGCACACACCGAGAGGGCCGATGTGGTCTCCGTCGCAGACCAAGGCACATGAGAGCACCACACCTACTGAACACACATCAGGAAAGGGACAGAGGCCCAGCGCCTCCGCATTGGAGCCAGCACTCGCTAGCACTGGCCTCATAGCCAAAGTGGTGAAGGCCAGAGCTCAGGCACGCATAGGCACCAGAGAGGGTATCCAGGCTGCACAGGAGCAGTTGCACAGCCAGGGAATGTCAAAGGTCAGCTAGGGCCATGGTCTCATGGCAGATCCAGCTATGGGGGGAGCCAGCTGACCCGGGGAGTGGGAGCCCTTGGGCAGCACAGCCGGCCATAGTCCAGCATGCAGAGGCTCTGAACAGCATGGATAATGGGGCCCCACAGTCCCATGTGGGCAGGGGAGGGAAGCTGGGGAGCTCAAAGGACACACGATAAGGCCTCAGGTTGCAACAAGGGATGGCTAACGAGCAATGCGTGGGGAGCAGACCCAGTACACCTGCAGGAACCAAGCACAGGGAATGACCAGCAATCACTGATAGCAGTGAGGCAATGACAACCTGCAACCAGCTGCAGACTTCACTGACATGCGCACGTGCCCATGGGGCACAGCACCCCATAAAGGGAGTGCCTGGGCACATAGGGGATGGGTGGTGCCCGCAGCCACACACCAGCCAGCAAACAATGGGAACGGGCACAATGAGCGGTGAGTCAGGCCCCACCGGCATCTGGCGGTGGGGAGGGCACCCAATTAGGGTGCGCTGGGGTCTGCCTCATCATTGCAGGGCCGGGCCATGGGTCAGAGGGTGGACCCAGGACATGGGCCAATACGGCACTCACCAGACTGTCCCATGGGCGTGACCCACCATAGACATGGACCATTGCGGAGTGGTACTGGCAGCACACCAACCTCAAGCGGGTTACCACGGAGCTGCTCAAACTGAGCTGTTGACTCTGGGAGTGCCTCACCAGGGTCGCCATGGCCACCCAGCACACCCATCACGGACACCGCCGCGGTCAGGCAAGGCACATGGGTCTGTGGACATCTGGGGCATACCAACGGGCCCTGCTCATCACTCGCAACTGGCCAGCTGCACTCAGAGAGGTGGCCAGCTGGCACCACTGGTGCTGGGTGGCCCTGGGGATCACTGTAACAATCGCCATGCCCATGCAATGGTGCCTCTGGGTCAAGAACAGGGCACAGGAATGGTGGGCCAAAGCCCTGGCACGGTGGGAGGATGCAGCATGGGCACACTTCCAAATGGACAGGTGGACCCTCCTGCACCTCACAGAGCTGCTGTCACCCTGGCTGGAGCAGCAGCGCACCCCCATGTACCCCCCATACCTGTTGTCCAGCATGTGGCCATAACTGTCTGGGCACTGGCTACACCAGATTCTTGCCATTCCACGGCGCAGCACTTTGGCGTGGGACTGACCACTATCACGGGCATCATCCGAGACTTCTGTGAGGTCATGGAGGTGGTCCTCCTGGACCGTGTGATCCAGGTCATGGACCAGGAGGCCGTCATGGCCGGGTTCTAGGCTGGTGATTTCCCCAAGGGTCTGGGCACCGTTGATGGCACACACATCATGGTACTCTGGCACCCCAATGATGAAGCTGCCGAATACATCAACAGGCATAGGTACCATTCCTTGCAGCTCCAGGCAGTGGTGAACCATCGGACGTTCACGGACGTATTCACCAGGCATTCCGGCTGCAGTCATGATGCCCGGATCCTCGGCATCTCACCCCTCTCTGCACTGATGTACAGGGGGGACTTCGCCAACTTGCAGATGTGCAGGATTGAGGGGGTGTTGATGCCCCCTTGATTCCTGGGGGACCCAACCTATCCGCTCCTTCGCTGGCTCAAGTAGGCTCCCCAGGACCCCTGCGGAGGCGCTGTACAACTCCCAGTTGTGCACCTCATGGACAGTTGTCGAGAGAGCCTTTGGCGGCCTGAAGCAGCATTGGCGGTGCCTGGCTGGTCAGCTTGATTTTGCGGTGGTGACCTCAGCCCTCATGATCGGTGCCTTCTGTGTGCTGAACAACATCTGCAAGACTGATGGGGCCGCCCTGGCGTTCCCCTTGCCCCACCAGCCACCGGGACTGGTGCCACTGTATGCTAATGCAGTGAACCCAAGGGAGTACCATTATGCTAAACGGGTGTGCGTTGCCCTGGCGAGACATATCGCCACTGAGCCCATGGCCTGAGCATGCTGGGCTGGCCCCAGGGCCCCCCCTAGGTCTTCCACTGGCCGCCCCTGGTCCCCACGACCCCCCCAGTTGCAGAAGATGACACATCACCAACCATCCCCACACTTCCGTTCACCCTCGCCCGTGTGGGGGCCATGCCAGGACTTCACCCACCGATTACTATGCCCCTGCCACGTCGATCCCCCACCCTGTCACACATACTGGGTCCATACAGCTGTCCTCTGCGCTCAACCGTGCCTTTATTTACATTACAGTGCCCCCCATGCCCTACCTCCACCTCCCCCTTCCCCCCCTCCCCTGCTGCTTCCTGGGCCATCGCCTCTGGAGCCCTGGTGGCACTGGGAGGAAGATGCATGGGCCCATCAGGCCTGGCACCGGATGAGGCAGTGGTATTGGCAGGAGGGGCCACCATGGGCACCTGTTGAGATGCTGGGGCCAATACGGTGCCGGGAGAAGTGGCTGCCAATATGTAGGCACTCATGGTCCCTGCATCGAGGAGCAGTGAGGTGCCAATGTCCAGGGACTAGTCCAGCTTCCATGAGTGCTCGGCGCCCAGCCTCTCTATAGTGTGTTCCAGTCACCCCAACGCTTCCAACTGCCTCGTGTGCTCCCTGCACTCCCACTAGTGCTCCTGCTCCATTTCCACTGCCAGATGCTGATCCTTGACCTTGGTATGCAGCAGGGCCCTGTCCATGGCTGCCTCCATTCGGTCGATCGCTGTGATCATCCGCTCCCCCTGCTCCGTGCTGGTCCAGGCGATCTGTTCCTCCAGGTCCTTCCTGCGGTGCCATACCAGTGCCCTATTCTCGCGCATCCTCTGTGCCGAGGTGGGGGTGCTGCCGGTTGCGCTGTTGGGGAACGGATGGGTTACAGTTACTCAGGCTCGATCCCCATCCACCTGTCTCAGAGTGGTGCCAGGGGTGCCCCTTAGCCCTTCCTGGCACATGTCTGGCCAGGCCCTCCAGCCCCCCATGTTCTCTGCCCATCCCTCCCATTCCCCACCCCCATCCACAGGGCATCCTGTATGCAGGGGGTGGGCACACCTCTGCTGACTGTCCATGCCCTCAGTGCTGTCCCTCAGGGCAGCGCCCCCTGCCGCTGTTGCGCACCTTGCTCTGCCGGTGGCTGCCACTGAAGGTCCTCACTCTCCTCCCTGCCTGGTGGTCCCTTGTGCTGGGGTGGGTGTGCATCTGTTGTGGACAGATTGCGGGGGCCTGCCTTACAGTTGCCCAGGCCACGTCCCCCTCCCACCATGGCCCCCTCTCACTGGCACCAGGGGCTGGAGCCCCCTGCCCCCATGTGCCTCTCCTCCCGCTTCCTTGCCCTCACGGGCCCCTGTGCACCCTGACCCCCTTCCCACAGCCACACCCTGTGCCCCCCCCACCCCTGACCATGGCTGCTAAGGTCCATTTGCCATTCCAAACACTTCCCTACCCTCTATGTCTGTCTCCAAGTCCTACGAAGCCGGTTCCTCTGTGGGGCTGAGCTCCCCCGGTGTCCACTGGCTGAGGGTAACCAATGTGCTATCCTTGCATCTGCCCATGTTAAACTGTGGGCGTGGGCTCCCAGTGCTTGTTTGCGAGGGGGGGGCCTGCTGCTCCCCAAGGTCCAAGGGCATTCCTATGGGGGTCTTGGGTCCTCGGTGTCAGTGCATGTGGCTGGGCCTGCCAGGGGCGGGGGTACATCTGCCCGTTCCCTGCCCTGGACCACAGCGGTCCCCACAAGCCTTGGGGTGACTACTGAGCCCTTCATGTGGAGGATGCAGTCCAGGGCATCGTAGTAGGGCTCAGTCCTCACTCCATGGCAGGAGTACTGGTTATTGTCCTTTATAGAATTGTACCCCCTCTTCATCTCCTTGGTCTTGGAGCAGCCTTGGCCCCCGGTCCTGTGGTGCCCCACCATCTCCATGTTCCTCACAATCTCTGTGAATACATGCTCATTCTGCCTGTTCACAGAGAACTCCACCTGGTGCTCCAGGGATCCCCAGATCCTTATGAAGTCCTGAGTCTCCTTGTGTCCCCACTGCCCCCCTCGCTGGTACTGGCGTCTCCCTCATGTGCCCTCCTGCTGCAGGTCCGCCTCCTCTGCTTCCCCTCTGCCAGTCTCCTCCAGGGACTCCAGATCCCGGGCCCATTTCTGGGTCTGTGGGTTGTATGGAGGGGAGGGGTTAGTTTCTTTGTTACGTCCAACCCGCATCCATGCCCCCCCGCTACACACCCCCTTCATGCCCCTCTGCCACTGTGCGCCCCCCTCACTCTCCTTACCCATTTCTGGGGTTCCTCCATCCACTGGCTGGTTGTCTCCTCTGTGGTGACCTGCCCTGGCTGCTGCTGCTGCTCCCTCTCCTCCTCCATGCTTGGCTCCCTTCTGCTCACACTCCTGTCCCCTCTTCCCTGCTCCATCCCACCACATTTCTCTGCTGCTGTGTGTCCTTTAAAAATCCCTCCTCCGGTCTGTTTGTTGCTCGTTGTCTGGCAACAATGCTGCATGTTTTTGCCATGGCTGGAGATCATTTTGTGGGATCTCACCTGGTGGTTGCCGTTCAGTCGTTATCTTTGGTGGTTTCCCAGTGGGGATAGCTTTGATCACGGTTCTGGAAATGGGATAATTTCAGACGTAACGATACCATGATCAACCACAATGAATTCCTTGTGGTGGCCATTGGTCCCATTACGTCTGTTCTGCTTCCCGCCAGATGTTCACCCCACTGACTCACTGGCGGGAATAAGATTGACCACAATTCCAGACCTCAGGCCACCCGGAGGTCCATCGTGGTGGGATCGGGCCCCAACCATGATCTGTAATGGTTCTTAAGAGTGAGAATGGAACCTTTGGGTAATTTCAGATGTTACGATACCATGATCAACCACAATGAATTCCTTGTGGTGGCCATTGGTCCCATTACGTCTGTTCTGCTTCCCGCCAGATGTTCACCCCACTGAATCACTGGCGGGAATAAGATTGACCACAATTCCAGACCTCAGGCCACCCGGAGGTCCATCGTGGTGGGATCGGGCCCCAACCATGATCTGATTGGCCACGATCTGGGATGGGCCACAGGTAACATCTGTTACCTGCAGCTCTGCCGGATTGTGATCCTGACCACAGAACGGGATGGGGCACAGCGGCCAGACTGGCCGCCGCGTCTGCCCATCTCCCGGAGGGTGGGAGGGGGAGCGTGGGGTGTGTGTGAGGCTGTGTGGCTGCACGTCGCCCAGCGTAGCCCCACCCCCTCCCCGATTCCTGATAAGAATCAGGCTGGCATGTCTAAAGGATGGCCGGCCTGATTCCTGACTTGGATCTGAAACAGATCCCAGTCCATAGTTCAGCATGGTGGGCCTGGCGGCCCAGTACATCTGAAATTACCCATGGTCCCATCCTGACCTCCAGAACTGTGGTTGGATTTGGTCCCTATGGGTGATTGACTGTTGTGAACATATGGATGCCGCTGATCAGATGTTCGGGGCTCTTTGGGGATTGACTGTGGTTCACTGTGGTTGACTCTGATCTCATAACATCTGAAATTATCCAATGGTTCCAGTGTTTCCTGAGCCAGTGAGTCTGAGGGTGATTTCAGATGTGCCGGCCTCCCTCGCTGCCACAGTCTGGGATTCCTTTCGGATCCTGGACAGGAATCAGGCCAGCCGTCCTTTAGACATCCTGGCCTGATTCCGATCGGGGATCGGGAAGGGGGCAGGGCTGTGCGGTGCAATGTGCGGCCGCACAGACCTGCCCCCCCCATGCTCCCCTAGCCGCCCACCCTCCAGGAGACAGGTGGGTGCAGCAGCCAGTCTGGTAGCTGCGCCCGATTCCAGATCATGGCTGGGACCATGCCCCGGACTCGGCGGAAGTAACAGATGTTACACTCAGTCATTTCTGGACCGTGGTCCAGCTAACCACCATTTCGGAGGTGAGGCCAGCCTCCCCTCTGGAATGGTGGTTTGTCGGATTCCTGCCAGAGGTTCACTGGGGTGAACCTCTAGCAGGAACCCCTTCAGATATTACGGGACCTCCTCCACTACAGGGGATTGACTGTGGTAAAAGGGAGGACCGTAACGTCTGAAATCACCCCGAGTGTCATTGTTCTAGATCCTGCCAGCCCCAACCTTTGCAAGAGGACAGAGCGGAATTTCCCATTTGGTACCATTTCTCTATTACACTGATTGATAAAACACATCAATATAGTTACCTACCAAGTGTGTGTTTTGGTTGAAAATCGCAAACAGGTCAATTTCTAGTGTCTAGTTCTCTGGTTCTGGTGCATGTCAAAAGCTTATTTCTTCAGCATTTTGGCAGGTAGATCAGCTAAATGATGCCTTTTTCCCCATAAAAAGCATCAGAACAGTCATTGCCTATCAGGTCAGCAAATCCCTTTCTTCAATCAAGGCAAGGTCCTGTGGGTTTCATATTGTTTGTCTAACATATTCATTTGTCTTTAAAATGCTTTGGCAACATTTTCCACATCATCCATATTCCACAAGGGAGTTCAGAAAATATGCAGGAGACCAAATACCTCACGAAGAGTGCACTCCATAGCGTATTAAAAATATATCTCATTCTATTTATTTTAAAACCCGCAGTAACCATAATTTTGAATCTGACCACAAAAGCCTACTGTTTCAGTACCAGGAATCCAAATTTACATAGAAACAAGATGATAAAACAGGTTACTCTTGCCTTCCCAAGCGGGACATTCTGAATCAGCCTCGGAAGCTAGTTCAGGTTTGAGCTGTTCCCAATTGGCTCTCTTCCCAGCATCTCTAGGCTCACAACATCAGGCTTTAATTTCCAGAATACATCTCCTGCTGGATGGGGTCATATTTTTATTCTTCTGTTTGATGGAAGAGAATGCAGCATCAGTTGCACGTCTTCTCAGTTGAAAAAAGGAACTTTGTCATGAACTTTGTCGGACTGAAGGCAGCATAATCCCTAAAATACTGACATACATTTGCCTCCAAACACACAGATATGTGCTTATTTTCCTTTCCAATTTACAGATAATCATCCTTCTTCATCCTTCATATTGGACGTAGCATCATCTGATGTACAGGACTATATATTTATTACAGGGTGTAGTTAATTGTGCCAAGCACAACTCATAGTCATCCTTACTGGCTTCCTAGCTTCAGTGGCTTGTGGAATTATAATGAACATTTGTTTGGGGAAGCAGGATGAGAATTATGCATTTCCTCATGTGCAGGTTTATTAGAATCATCATTCAGATGCTGTAATGAAGCACAAATTATTCCTCTCGGAAATTGTTCCCAGTGAGATCACAATTATTAAATACCATCACTGCTGATAATAATTAAACTTTCATTAGCTAGGTTCCATCCCTGGCAGTTCAGCCTCCTGTGAGAGGCCATTGTTTGCTAGCCAAGGGCTTTGGAGGAACATGCTATGAATAATACAGCTTTAAAAATATATATCCTATTAAAGGTACAGCAATTCTGCTATTTGGAATTGATGAATTTACTAGCGATAGACAGGGTTCTGAGGACAGGGTGGTTAAGAGATGCAACAGAAGTTGGTTCTTTTGCAGTATGAGTATCCTTTTGACAAGGAGAGATGTTTAAAAGTAGTTGGCCATCTCAGCTAAGATGCCAATGGTTGGAACATCAGTCTGATGAAATTTATGTCAACGGAATAGTACAAAGCAGATTAAAGTGGATTTTTATAACATACAGTATGGAGCAGGATAAAGGTAAAAGAAGCTACAACTGGGGCATTTTCAGAGATTGACAGTAGGTGGCAGAATGACTTCATGATTCTGGAAGCCTGGGTTTAAATTTTGTTTTGCACATCAGAGAAAACACATTGAGCTCATCCCCAGAGAAGTCATGTCTGCTTCACATAGCACCCACACATTTTGGCATGATAGATAGCTTCTCTTCAGGAGGCATCAAGAGGTGGAATAGCAGTGAAGCCAAAATTAAGTAAAATTAACAGAGCCATGTTGTGTAGGAGGGAAATGAGAAAGTTGAGTGACTGAAGCAGCTGACAAAATTGTGATGCATTAAGAAGATAAGAACTTAAGCAGTGCCATACTGGAACAGACTAATGGTCCATTGAGCCCAGCACCTGTCTTTGACAGTGGCCAATCTCAGTCGCTTGGAGGAAGTACCCAAACCCAGCAGGTCACAATGGGATGACCTGTTCCCTGTTGTTCACTCCCAGCTCCCAACAGTAAGAGGTCACTTTCACAAACCTACTTGGCTAATAGTCGCTCATGGACCGATCTTCCAGAAACATGTACAATCCTTTTTTAAACTCACCTATACTACTGGCCTAGACCACATCTTCTGGCAACCAATTCCACAACTTATCTGTACGTTGAGTGAAAAAATACATTATTGTGTTTGTTTTAAATCTGCTACTTGTTAGTTTTATGGGGTGTCCCCTAGTTATTTGAGAGGCCAAACAATCTTTAAACAGACAGCCCTTCTGAGGGTGAGGCAGGGCAGGTGTCTGTGTGAGGACACCCTATGAGGTAGGCCATTATTATTCCCATTTTACAGACTGGCAACTGAGGCCGAGAGATCATGACCTAGCCAAGGCCACTCAATGAGTTCATGGCTAAAATTAGATTTGAACCCTTGCCAAACAAGCTGTTCACTAAGCTATACAGCTCTTTTTGAATGAGCTGAGTGAGTGAGTTTGGATGCACCAGAAGTAGCTGGCTGTCATAGGAATCGCAGCTCACATGATTTATTTGAAGGCATGTTTGGGAAAACCCAATATCGAGGCTTCCCAAAATGTGCCTTCAAAAAGACTGCGTGAGCCGTGATTCCAATGGTGGTTGACTACTTCCTGTGGGGCTTTGTGAGAAGTGCATTCAAGCTTAATGGAAAGTGGTACCCTTTGCCTGGGAAACAATTAGAGCTGCTTTGGGTACTAAAATTTGTGCCTACGGATAATGCTCACATTTTCAAGCACCTCATTGGGCACCTGATGGGCTACCGAAGGACCAACCAGGTACCCGATGCCTGAAAATGTGGGTATTACCCAGAGAAACTGATATGCCCTTAGCCTGGCTCCACAGCACTCCAACGGATGTGTGTCAGTTTCAAAGGCAATCCAGAACTTTCCACATACAGCCCTCTGATAGGTGCTGTGTCTGGAAAGCCACTTTTGAAACTGACAAGCATAGGCCAAGAGTGCTGTGGAGCTGAGCTTCAGTAATTTCAGCCTGGGCCTGTCACCTTCAAAAACTGGCCTGAACTTCCCCTCACAGTACCTGAGAGGTCACTTCCAGTGCTTCCTACACCACAGCATCTCTCAGGTGACAGGCACTGTTGGGTGGGGAGCAGCTTTCAAAAAGTAGAAGACTTGGCTGGGACTGCTGTGGAGGTGGGCTCTGTAGCAGTCCTGACTGGGGCCTGCCACTTTCAAGGGCTCCAGTATGTTCAAACAGCATGTTGGCTGCCGTTCGGACATCAGTGGGACCTAAATGAGGCTTGGTTGATTCATGCACCCTGGAATCATAAGGGGTGCCTGAATCTTCAGGTGCCCGCTTACAACTCTACTTCCTGGTTACACTACAAATGCTTTAGTAATTTTTGATGACAGCAGCTGCAGTTCTTTTTTATATTCACTTCAAATTGTGGATAAGTAACCATAATGACTGAAAATAAGGAAAATTGAAGTTAATTCCTCATATCCTGTTGTAACGCTGTCCAGCTCCCAGATTCCAAAGACATAATTGGATCCCTAGTTTGAGCAAAGAACCTTTTTATAATTTGTCAGAAGAAGAAATTGCAAGAGGAAACTCTTGCTTGGATCATGAGCAGGGTTCCTAGTTTTCTCTTTATGACAGAAAATGAGAGAAAACCAGAGATTTTGCCCTTTTCTAGAGAATTTTGCAGAAGATGGCAAAAACGTATAAGTTTGGGAGGAGGACATAGTGAGCACAGGGAAATGAGGATGCAGCCTGGAGCTAAAGGGAAGCAACCTGAAGGCATGTGCTGTGGAGGGGCAGGGGGGTCTGCATGTGGTGGCAAGGGCGGCCTTCCGCCTGTTGTATCTGGTGCGGAGGCTGAGCCCATACATCTCCAGAACCGACCTGGCCACTCTGATCCATGCCTTCATCACCTCGAGCCTGGACTACTGTAACGCGCTCTATGTGGGGTTTCCCTTGACGTTGACCCGGAGGCTGAAGTTAGTGCAGAATGCGGCAGCCTGTCTCTTAACAGGGACGGGCCGATGAGAGCACAAAACACCGGTGCTCCGTGCACTGCACTGGCTGCCTGTAGCATGCCAAGCCAGATTCAAGGTGCTGACTTTGACCCATAAGGCCCTATATGGTTTGGGCCTGGTTATCTCAGGGACCGCCTCACCCTCCACGACTCAGGAAGACCCCTTTGGTCTACCGGGGGCGCCTTCCTGTAGGTCCCTCGTGTAAAGCCGGGGGATACAATGGAAAGGGTGTTCTTGCTGGACCACGGTTATGGAACTCCCTCCCAGAGGAAGCATGGCTGGCCCCGAGTCTGTTGGCCTTCTGTCGGGCCTGCAAGACATGGCTGTTCTCCCAGGCCTTTGGAGGCAGGGAGGGGAGGGTGGGTTAAATTTTTATGGGGGGAGTTTTAAAATTGTTTAAGAATGCTGGAATTTTAGATTTTATTGTAGTTTTATATTGTTCAAGATCGTTTTTATTTTTGTTGGAAGCCGCCCCGAGATGCCATTGGCATAAGGGGGTGGCATATAAATGCAATAAATAAAATAAATAAAATAAATAATACATTATCTCATTAAAAGGGATCCCAGTCAATCTGCCTTCCGTGACAGCTGACAGGAATAAATTAAACCTTGCCAGTGTAAATGCTGCTCTGCAGTGCCATAAGTGGTTTGACAGATAGGAAGCCCCACCAAGTGGGTCTGGAACTCTCTGTAAAACTTTGACACCTTTTGATTGGCAATATGTTCCCTAACTGTTTGGAGCTCTTGATCCTTTATCCTACTTTTAATCACAGTCCACACCTTTGAATACAGCATAGTAGAGATATAAGTTATAGAAAATCCCAGTAAGTGCAAGATATCTTCCACCTTACTTATCCACGGACCACAGACAGAATACATTGCCACCTGGGAAAGCGAATCTGTCCTGTATTAGATTTAAGTGGAGCCAAAATTTTAAAATTACTTGTTTAGCCAACGAGGCTACTGAGCTTACACCTGATTCCGCTCTAAGGAGAACTTATCAGAGTGCTTTTAGGAACATGAAGGATGGCTCGCAAAAATCTGTTTTGTTCCACCTCTAGATCATAAATAAAAAAAGAACTCCATATTGGGGAGCCATATAAGAATTGAGGTAAAACTTTAGCTTGAAATAATTTCAAGGCAGGCTATTTAAGCTTCCCACCCTTGGACCAATAGAAGCTAGATATGCTTGGACATGTAATCCTAGCTATAGTCTGAGCTATTCTAAGATGTAAACTCCAAGAGGGGAAAGAGGAAAAAGTAATTCCCAAATACTTGTATGAACAAACTTGTTCGATAGAATGGGATTCCATAATCCACCAATGCTGCACCAGAACTTTACTCACCAAGACCTTAGTTTTGGAAAATTTGTTGAAGCAACTCTTCTTTACAAAATATTCAAAAGATGGACATTAGCCGCCAAAAACAATTCGGGTACGAGAAATAAAAGCCGTGTCATCTGCATATAGCAAGGCAGAAAACAAATGATTCCCATACCCCACAGAGTGGAAAGAGGGGTTCGTAAGGGCATCCTTTGTATTGTTAATATAGAGAGTAAAAAGAAGAGGCTCTAACAAGCAACCCTGATGGACACTTCTTGAAACTGCAATAGGTTGGGTTAACCTGCCCTGTTTGTTAGTTCTTATGTGGAGAGTTGTATGTGCATGAATGGACATTAAAAAAAAGTAATCTGGGATCTATCTGATACGATTTCGGTTTAATCCATAACCTTTCCCTACTCACTGAGTCGAAAGCTGTCTTTAGGTCGACAAAACAAATATACAGCCTAGATTTGGTCTTAAGCTGGACACAGTTGGTTACCAGTTGGTCCAGAAAGAAAATGTGATCAAGGGTTGAAACACTTTTCTTAAAGACCGCCTGCTCCCACCCTATGAGCTTCCTTGAATCCACCCAAAAGCTGGGGTCTGGCCAGTAGATATTTAGAATAAACCTTACTTATCACACTCATCAAACTAATCAGTCAATAGTTAGCCGGCTCTTTAGGGTCCCCCCTTTTAAAAATAGGCACCACAATGCTTTGGGACCACCTTTAGGAATAATTGATTCGATAATAGATAGTTTTCCTTTTCCCTTCCCCTGTCTCCCTTAGATTTAAATAGATATTACTTGTGTACATATATAGAGAGAGATGAGATATTATATAGGTATTTAGGTTAGTCTGTTTTATCATATGATACCAAAAATAAAATCTTCATTTGAAATGGTACTGATACCAATAATGACAACGATAATGAAAATGACATCTTTTAATAATGAAAAAGGTAATGAAAAATGAAAATGACATTGGTGCCTGGTGCACACCCCTATTTATGAGACCCAAGGTGAAAATAGGAATGATGGCTCCTGCCGCTGCCATGGACTTACCCAGGTGAACCGTAACTCCAACAGGGATCTGGCCTGGCCACTGAACTAACGTGATGGCAGCCAGGCTGGGGAGGGGAGATGCACAGACATTCGTCCACACAATCCCACCCCTGCACAGCATGAAGCGTCCTGCCCCCAGCTGACAGGCAGCCATAGAGGCCAATGCATAGGTGGTGAAGATTACCCATGCAGAGTGTGGCAGGAACGGGCTCACCTGGGATGAGTCTCTTCAGGATTAGGACCCCAAAAGGTCACTTTTCTCTGGGAATTACCTTCAAGTCTCTTTACTCCTCACACAGTCCTTAATATAGTACAGCCTCTCTCTACAATTGGTTGCCTCTTGACCTGGCACACCACCCTCAGGCCTGAGGTCCCTATTCTAGTTTCCCCACTTCTCTAGTATCTGGGCTAGGCATACTTCCTCTGCAGTCCAGTATAGCGCACCCCCCCTGAGCTCAGGAACCACCCTCTCAGGTCCTTGCAGCTTCTCTAGTGCAGCTTCCTTCCTTCCAGCACTGAGCTCTGGTTCAGGCTTTATCCCTGGGCTGGTTTCTGAAACGCCTAGTCCCAGCTGATGCAGCTTAAGCACTGTCCTTTGCTTTTCCCAGTGACTGAAGCCCAGCTAGCACCTGCAACCGGCCAGTGCTGGCTGCTTTCTATTAAAGGGCCAATAGCTCCCAGAGATTCTGTCCTGCCACACAGAGTCAGTCATAGGATTATAAGAACATAAGGAGTGCCATGCTGAGTCAGACCAATAGTCCATCAAGCCCAGCACCCTGTCCTCCGACAGTGGCCAATCTCTATCACATGGGAAAAGAACCAACAGTCACAATGGACAGTCCATTCCCCGTTGTTCACTCCAGCTCCCGACAGTAAGAAGTTCTTTCCGTAAGCTACTTGGTTAATAGCCATTAATGGACCTACTTTCTCAGAACTTATCCAGTCCTTTTTTAAACCCAGCTATGCTACTGGCCATGACAACGTCCTCTGGCAACAAATTCCATAAGTGAATTATGCGTTGAGTGAAAAGGTACTTCCTTTTATTGTTTTAAATCTGCAGGCAGCTAGTTTCATGGAGTGTCCCCTAGTTCTAGTACTATTTGAGAGGTAAATAACTATTCCCAATCTACTCATTCCACAACACTCAAGATTTTATAAACTTCTCTCGTGTCCCATCTCAGTCTTCTCTTCTCTAAGCTGAAGAGACCCAGCTTGTCAAGCCTCTCTTTGTACATAAGCCGTTCCATACCCTTTATCATTCTCGTTGCCCTTCTCTGTACCTTTTCTAGTTCAGCTATGTCTTTTTTGAGATGGGGCAACCAGAACTGCACACAATATTCCAGGTGTGGTCACACCATCAATTTGTATAGAGGCATTACAGCATCCTCAATTTTATTCTCTATTCTAACATTCTGTTTGACTTCTGCTGCACACTAGGCTGAGGATTTCAGTGTATCATCCACAGTCACTCCCAGATCCTTTTCCTCAATTTTATAGAACTTCCTTCAGAGACACATTGATTTGTGACAGCTCTTCCAATTCATCACATACAAAGTAAGGTTACGGCGTGGGTCTCTCCCCAACATCCTCTGCAGTGAAGATCGGAGCAAAGAACTCATTCAGCTTCTCTGCAATGTAATTTTCCTCCCTAAGCACCCCTCTCACCCCCTGATCATCTAACAGCCCAACTGACTCTAACAGGCTTCCTGCTACTGATGTACTTGAAAGAAATTTTATTATTAGTTTTAGCATCTTTAGCGAGTTGCTCCTCAAATTCCTTTTTGGCCTGCCTTATTAACTTTTTATATCTGCTTTGTCAATGCTTATGCTCTTCCCCATTTACCTCGTTGGGACTTTCTTTCCATTTTTTAGAGGATGCCTTTTTGGCTCCAATAGTTCCTTCACCTCACCATTTAGCCACAGAGGCAGCCGTTTGGACCTCTTCCTACCTTTTTAAATTTGTGGAATACATTTAATCTGAGCTTTCAAGAGGGTGTTTTTAAATAGCCTCCATGCTGTCTGTAGACATTTAATTCTTGCAACTGCTCCTTTAAGTGTCCCTCTAACTACTTTCTTCATTTTTACATAGTTAGCCTTTCTAAAATTATATGTTACTGCAGTCATTTTATTTGGCATTTTCCCTCCTGTGAGTATGTCATTTTTGATTATATTATGATCACTATTGCCCAGCAGTTACCCCTCACACTAAATCCTGCACTCCACCAAGGGCTCAGTCCTCATCCTCATACCTGTTACTTTTTTTAAATTCAAAAATCACTGTCACCAATGGAGGAGATGTGGCAATGAAATAGGATTTTTTTAAAAAATTAATTAAATAATAATAAT
Source organism: Sphenodon punctatus (assembly GCA_003113815.1). Classification (NCBI taxonomy): domain Eukaryota; kingdom Metazoa; phylum Chordata; class Lepidosauria; order Sphenodontia; family Sphenodontidae; genus Sphenodon; species Sphenodon punctatus. Next base: position 60,471 of record QEPC01001768.1, read on the forward strand.
AATAATAATAATAATTTTAAATGGAGGAAAAGATTAATGAATGAAAATATGTAAGAAAGCAATTTAATATAAAGAAGCCATGATTGGTTCAAGTCAGATGGTTAATATGAAATCACTGATATACAGGTCAATGGCTGAAATTTCAGTTCAGGGTGATGCTTTTAGCAAAGCTGACTGCTGCACTCTTATGACTGTTCAGTCACTCCCCTGGTGCTGATGAGAGGGGAGATTTTGCGGAATGGGATTGGCAGGATCATAGCTAGGTTTCATAGATTTCAAAAAAATCCATAATGCTATAAAAATAAAAATTATTATTATGAAACTGTTTATATTGTGGTTTTTATGTAAAACGTATAGCGCTCTAAGTGCCATTTAGGCAGGGGGTGCTATAAAAATAAAATGTATTCATTTATTATTATTATTATTATTATTATTATGATTATTAATATATTGTTCAGCATGATGGCAGCACCAAGGGGTCTATGACTCTTGGAGCACTTTCCCACATGCAGGAATGCATCCTTTGAAGGTCCAGAGAGGAATACACATGCACATCAGACACGTCTTTGATCACATGGTGGGAATGTCCAAAGGCACGTGACTGAAGCTTTTTTGCGCATTTACAAATGCAGTCGACTTAGCTGCAAAATCCAGCTAGGTCAATTGAATTTATAAATATGCATAAAAACATCAATCATGTTCCGCTGAGCATTCCCATGTGATCAAAGATGTACCTGACTTGCATATGCATCCCCTCTCTGGACCTTCAAAGGATGCATTCTTGCATATGTAAAAGCGCACTTGGCCTGGTGTTCTGAGAAGCTCCAAGAGTCACTCACAGTCCCACTGTTGTTGTCAGAGCACCATCCTGGGGGACTTTGTTTTCTGCTGGGATGGAAACATTTTGTCTGGGGTAGGGCTGAAAATGAACATCTGAGGTGAATGAATACCGCATTTGCCAAATTTGTTATATTTTGATACATTTTAGTGATAAAAAATAGTATTTGCTTCCCACTTCACTTGCAGTTTTGAATCTTCATTTCAGTGTTTTGGTTACTTCAGGATTTCAGTCATTTGAAATTTTGCTCTGTTCACTTCTGCAGTACAATTTGGTGGGCTTTTAAAAAAATGTTTGAATGAGAATTTGATTGGTTCATCTACATGACATAGCACAGCAATCGTGTTTACATTCACATTCAAAAATAAAAAATATATCAAATAGCATTGCTCAACTAAACAGAGTACAGTGCCCCAAAATACCAAATTAACCAAAACACCACAGCAAGGAAAACAAACAATCAAACAAAAAAAAACTGCCCAAACATGCACATTTCACAATGGTAATAAAGAGAAATGAATGAGTGAATACACAGATTATTTTTGCAAATATGAAATATCATATATTCATTTTGGTCTTAGCCTGAGGCACCCAAATACCTATTTTGGCCCAGGTCATGGCTCTGATATGTTGAACAGGACTCAGGAAGTGTATGTAGGAGGAGCCTACCAAGACCTATGTACTTGTTGTGTGGATAAAGCAGAGACTTTTACTCCCTAGGCCTGTGCATATAGTAGCTTTCATCAGCTCTACATTCACTTTACTAGGAAAGAAATGTAGTCCTTAAATTGCAAAAAGGAGCCAAAAAAGATAACAACAGAATTTCTTCCCCTAAAGGCATACACTGCATTAAAGCCACTAATTTCCTTCTGGGGACTGCAACAAAGAGGGGAGAGGGAAAAACCTAAACAGGAGTATTAAGTGGCTTTTCACATCCCCCGGCCAGATAGCACTTAGCTCCAATTCTTTGTAGTGGAACAATTCAATACAAAATAGAGTCCACAGAGGAGATAAGACATAAGGTGAGACAACCTGAAATAAATGCATCCAATTATTTTGGTATTAAAATGTTATGGTCAGCAAGAAGGAAAAAAGTAAGCAGTTAATAAAACAGAATTGGAGTTAATTTCCTAAGTCACATTTTCTCAGTCGGGGATAAATGTTTGTAGTAAACAAATACTGGGTGGGGGGGAGCACTGGGAAACATTTGCAGCTTTCATCTTAAGTATGAAGAACTTATTGCAAAACATAGAAGCATTTGAAGCTAATTAAAATAATTAATAATATAATGAATGTTACTTTGAATGTGTCTATCAGTAGACATTAATTATCTTGTAGCCACTGGAACAACATAATGATAGCATCATTCTTAGTGATTAGTGTAATAGTGGTATGCCTTCTCCAGAATATGAACACTGTCAAACAAAGATGAATTGGGTACCAAATTAAATGTTTATCCAACAAAGGTCAGGCTTCATTACTCAGAATGTGAGATCCTGGGAACAAAACCAGCAGGACTCCGATCCACAAAGAACTCCTTTTGCACAAGCCCCATTGAAATGAAAGTGACTTGCATTAGTGGAATCCTTTGAGGTGCAGGTGCAGAGTCCTGGTGGGCAAGTTCATGTGATGGCCAAATGTTAAGGAAGTTCATGAGGAAGCCAAGAAATCAACTGAAAAAAAATCTAAAGGGGGGCTGGGGAGGACTGTGAAGAAAAATAGCTTTCCAGAAACAAAGTGAAAAAGATGAGGGTAAAAAAAGGCATGATCCACTGTTGTTTCATTCACCGTATTGAGATTCTTCTCTCTTCCCAGCAAGAGCAAAGCAGTTCTTGTGTGACAAAGAGTTGTAGGCTGCTGAACGGTAAGCTAAGCTTCTTTTACAAAGGATCTTGGCCAGAGTTGGACTTTAGCTCATACTTAAAAGCAATGACCTGTTTGTAAGAGTTAGAATTACCAAATTTTAAGAAAGCTCCACTAGGAGTGTTTTTAGACTTGACAGCTTCCACTGCGGCCGCCACCTAGTGCAGTGGTGGGCTGTGATGGGAGCTATCACTCTGGCTGGGACTCAACCCAGCTACCAAACATGTTACAGTGCTGGGCTGGGGAGGTACATGGATGTGCATCTGTGCAGCCCTGCCCCCATGCTGCATGCAGCCTGCCCTGACCTGGGGATGTTCCTGAGTCACAGGGTGAAAACAGACACGACGCTAACCACCCTTTAACCACCCTTGGTGGTCATTTATGCATGTTTCAGGGCTGCATAGGGCACCAATACAGCCCTGCAACATGCATAAATAACCACCAAGGGTGGTTAAAGGGTGGTTAGCGTCATGTCTGTTTTCACCCACAGTCTGGGCTACACACCAACACTTCCTGGAGAATGACCTGGGCTAACATCTGGTGGTGCATTCAAGCGTGATGGTTGCCTGCAATTCCATGGGGGTCAAATTGTAGAAATGTGGGTGATCATCACAGTTGAAAACACCCTAGGTTTAAAATTCAGCAGCCACACTATTGAACCATGCAGACCACCAGGATGGAGTCTGTCGCTCTTGTGTTTTCCTCTTTGCATTGATTTTCAGGTGTATATTTCTGGTTAAATAACTCAACCAAATATTCTCCTTTGGCTTGTTTTACCTGAAGAACCTTCTCTCTTGTGACCATGCTCTCCCACCATAGCTACATTCCATTGCAATATAATCTGAAGAGTGAGTGAGACTGTTCTGAGGCTCCCTTTAAACAAGAACCAAAAATGGAGATGAATATTAGAAGTGGATCTATAATCTCCATGTCCCTTAGTCCTGTTTCCCAGTTTTATCAGGTATACAATTGTTGTTCGGAAACATTTCCTTCCTTACAGTGTCCAGTTTGCCCAAACTTCTTTACAAGTTTAAGAACTGACTGAGCTTACACTGAGATCTTTTTTTTAAACTAAGTTGCTATCTAAAATATTATTCATTCTGGTTGTCATTAGATTATAAATGAACAGAGTACAAACCATGTTGTTTCAGGCTTCATTCACACAACAGGCTTCTATCTTTCAGAATAGATAGTAGCACAACCCCACATTCTAAGTGTTTGTGTGAAATCCTTACCTCTCCCAGTACTCCTTGATGATACCGTGTTCTCCGTCAATTGATGCAAAGAGTGGACCATTGAAATGAAGGTTAATTGGTTGCTGGGGACTGTATTGGCAAAGGACTAGGCAAACACCGATTAAAGGACAAATGATTAATTTGCACCTAAAATGGCCGGACAACATGATACTTATGAGTTTGGTGCAGTTTTTTTAAGCTCCAAGAGAAGAGGTTTGTGTGATTAACACCAAGGGTTGTGGGTTCAGTTTCTACTGCTGTAATCCCATCCAGTGCTGTCATGTTTTTTTTTATGTCCGTTTTTTAAAATATGCATCGAATTAGGATCTGTTAAACCCCCTGTATATAGTTAATGCATAGAGCACTTTTATATATAAGAATGTTTTTAAAGTTATATAAATTTGAATAATAAAGTTCATTTTGATTGCATTCTCTGAGTTGTTTTTTGTTTTGTTTTAATTAAACTAACTTGGGGTCATTGAAACCTGACACTGAAGTAATGTTATGATGTTTTTGACCATTATAGGGTTATGTTGCACTAAAGAACATAGAAAATCAGTAAAATGGCAGAAAATAATATTTTAATGGCCTGATTTTGTAATCTATGCTCAAGATAGAGTCCTCATGTGACCTATACCCATGAACATAACAATGGGTGATTTCAGACATTACGTGCGGGCGGTTCACCACAGCGAACCCCCAGGGGGGTGAACAGCACAACCGCGCCCCGGGGTGGAAAAACGACCCAAACAGATNAAGATCGTTTTTATTTTTGTTGGAAGCCGCCCCGAGATGCCATTGGCATAAGGGGGTGGCATATAAATGCAATAAATAAAATAAATAAAATAAATAAATAATACATTCTCTCATTAAAAGGGATCCCAGTCAATCTGCCTTCCGTGACAGCTGACAGGAATAAATTAAACCTTGCCAGTGTAAATGCTGCTCTGCAGTGCCATAAGTGGTTTGACAGATAGGAAGCCCCACCAAGTGGGTCTGGAACTCTCTGTAAAACTTTGACACCTTTTGATTGGCAATATGTTCCCTAACTGTTTGGAGCTCTTGATCCTTTATCCTACTTTTAATCACAGTCCACACCTTTGAATACAGCATAGTAGAGATATAAGTTATAGAAAATCCCAGTAAGTGCAAGATATCTTCCACCTTACTTATCCACGGACCACAGACAGAATACATTGCCACCTGGGAAAGCGAATCTGTCCTGTATTAGATTTAAGTGGAGCCAAAATTTTAAAATTACTTGTTTAGCCAACGAGGCTACTGAGCTTACACCTGATTCCGCTCTAAGGAGAACTTATCAGAGTGCTTTTAGGAACATGAAGGATGGCTCGCAAAAATCTGTTTTGTTCCACCTCTAGATCATAAATAAAAAAAGAACTCCATATTGGGGAGCCATATAAGAATTGAGGTAAAACTTTAGCTTGAAATAATTTCAAGGCAGGCTATTTAAGCTTCCCACCCTTGGACCAATAGAAGCTAGATATGCTTGGACATGTAATCCTAGCTATAGTCTGAGCTATTCTAAGATGTAAACTCCAAGAGGGGAAAGAGGAAAAAGTAATTCCCAAATACTTGTATGAACAAACTTGTTCGATAGAATGGGATTCCATAATCCACCAATGCTGCACCAGAACTTTACTCACCAAGACCTTAGTTTTGGAAAATTTGTTGAAGCAACTCTTCTTTACAAAATATTCAAAAGATGGACATTAGCCGCCAAAAACAATTCGGGTACGAGAAATAAAAGCCGTGTCATCTGCATATAGCAAGGCAGAAAACAAATGATTCCCATACCCCACAGAGTGGAAAGAGGGGTTCGTAAGGGCATCCTTTGTATTGTTAATATAGAGAGTAAAAAGAAGAGGCTCTAACAAGCAACCCTGATGGACACTTCTTGAAACTGCAATAGGTTGGGTTAACCTGCCCTGTTTGTTAGTTCTTATGTGGAGAGTTGTATGTGCATGAATGGACATTAAAAAAAAGTAATCTGGGATCTATCTGATACGATTTCGGTTTAATCCATAACCTTTCCCTACTCACTGAGTCGAAAGCTGTCTTTAGGTCGACAAAACAAATATACAGCCTAGATTTGGTCTTAAGCTGGACACAGTTGGTTACCAGTTGGTCCAGAAAGAAAATGTGATCAAGGGTTGAAACACTTTTCTTAAAGACCGCCTGCTCCCACCCTATGAGCTTCCTTGAATCCACCAAAAAGCTGGGGTCTGGCCAGTAGATATTTAGAATAAACCTTACTTATCACACTCATCAAACTAATCAGTCAATAGTTAGCCGGCTCTTTAGGGTCCCCCATTTTAAAAATAGGCACCACAATGCTTTGGGACCACCTTTAGGAATAATTGATTCGATAATAGATAGTTTTCCTTTTCCCTTCCCCTGTCTCCCTTAGATTTAAATAGATATTACTTGTGTACATATATAAAGAGAGATGAGATATTATATAGGTATTTAGGTTAGTCTGTTTTATCATATGATACCAAAAATAAAATCTTCATTTGAAATGGTACTGATACCAATAATGACAACGATAATGAAAATGACATCTTTTAATAATGAAAAAGGTAATGAAAAATGAAAATGACATTGGTGCCTGGTGCACACCCCTATTTATGAGACCCAAGGTGAAAATAGGAATGATGGCTCCTGCCGCTGCCATGGACTTACCCAGGTGAACCGTAACTCCAACAGGGATCTGGCCTGGCCACTGAACTAACGTGATGGCAGCCAGGCTGGGGAGGGGAGATGCACAGACATTCGTCCACACAATCCCACCCCTGCACAGCATGAAGCGTCCTGCCCCCAGCTGACAGGCAGCCATAGAGGCCAATGCATAGGTGGTGAAGATTACCCATGCAGAGTGTGGCAGGAACGGGCTCACCTGGGATGAGTCTCTTCAGGATTAGGACCCCAAAAGGTCACTTTTCTCTGGGAATTACCTTCAAGTCTCTTTACTCCTCACACAGTCCTTAATATAGTACAGCCTCTCTCTACAATTGGTTGCCTCTTGACCTGGCACACCACCCTCAGGCCTGAGGTCCCTATTCTAGTTTCCCCACTTCTCTAGTATCTGGGCTAGGCATACTTCCTCTGCAGTCCAGTATAGCGCACCCCCCCCTGAGCTCAGGAACCACCCTCTCAGGTCCTTGCAGCTTCTCTAGTGCAGCTTCCTTCCTTCCAGCACTGAGCTCTGGTTCAGGCTTTATCCCTGGGCTGGTTTCTGAAACGCCTAGTCCCAGCTGATGCAGCTTAAGCACTGTCCTTTGCTTTTCCCAGTGACTGAAGCCCAGCTAGCACCTGCAACCGGCCAGTGCTGGCTGCTTTCTATTAAAGGGCCAATAGCTCCCAGAGATTCTGTCCTGCCACACAGAGTCAGTCATAGGATTATAAGAACATAAGGAGTGCCATGCTGAGTCAGACCAATAGTCCATCAAGCCCAGCACCCTGTCCTCCGACAGTGGCCAATCTCTATCACATGGGAAAAGAACCAACAGTCACAATGGACAGTCCATTCCCCGTTGTTCACTCCAGCTCCCGACAGTAAGAAGTTCTTTCCGTAAGCTACTTGGTTAATAGCCATTAATGGACCTACTTTCTCAGAACTTATCCAGTCCTTTTTTAAACCCAGCTATACTACTGGCCCTGACAACGTCCTCTGGCAACAAATTCCAAAAGTGAATTATGCGTTGAGTGAAAAGGTACTTCCTTTTATTGTTTTAAATCTGCAGGCAGCTAGTTTCATGGAGTGTCCCCTAGTTCTAGTACTATTTGAGAGGTAAATAACTATTCCCAATCTACTCATTCCACAACACTCAAGATTTTATAAACTTCTCTCGTGTCCCATCTCAGTCTTCTCTTCTCTAAGCTGAAGAGACCCAGCTTGTCAAGCCTCTCTTTGTACATAAGCCGTTCCATACCCTTTATCATTCTCGTTGCCCTTCTCTGTACCTTTTCTAGTTCAGCTATGTCTTTTTTGAGATGGGGCAACCAGAACTGCACACAATATTCCAGGTGTGGTCACACCATCAATTTGTATAGAGGCATTACAGCATCCTCAATTTTATTCTCTATTCTAACATTCTGTTTGACTTCTGCTGCACACTAGGCTGAGGATTTCAGTGTATCATCCACAGTCACTCCCAGATCCTTTTCCTCAATTTTATAGAACTTCCTTCAGAGACACATTGATTTGTGACAGCTCTTCCAATTCATCACATACAAAGTAAGGTTACGGCGTGGGTCTCTCCCCAACATCCTCTGCAGTGAAGATCGGAGCAAAGAACTCATTCAGCTTCTCTGCAATGTAATTTTCCTCCCTAAGCACCCCTCTCACCCCCTGATCATCTAACAGCCCAACTGACTCTAACAGGCTTCCTGCTACTGATGTACTTGAAAGAAATTTTATTATTAGTTTTAGCATCTTTAGCGAGTTGCTCCTCAAATTCCTTTTTGGCCTGCCTTATTAACTTTTTATATCTGCTTTGTCAATGCTTATGCTCTTCCCCATTTACCTCGTTGGGACTTTCTTTCCATTTTTTAGAGGATGCCTTTTTGGCTCCAATAGTTCCTTCACCTCACCATTTAGCCACAGAGGCAGCCGTTTGGACCTCTTCCTACCTTTTTAAATTTGTGGAATACATTTAATCTGAGCTTTCAAGAGGGTGTTTTTAAATAGCCTCCATGCTGTCTGTAGACATTTAATTCTTGCAACTGCTCCTTTAAGTGTCCCTCTAACTACTTTCTTCATTTTTACATAGTTAGCCTTTCTAAAATTATATGTTACTGCAGTCATTTTATTTGGCATTTTCCCTCCTGTGAGTATGTCATTTTTGATTATATTATGATCACTATTGCCCAGCAGTTACCCCTCACACTAAATCCTGCACTCCACCAAGGGCTCAGTCCTCATCCTCATACCTGTTACTTTTTTTAAATTCAAAAATCACTGTCACCAATGGAGGAGATGTGGCAATGAAATAGGATTTTTTTAAAAAATTAATTAAATAATAATAATAATAATAATAATAATTTTAAATGGAGGAAAAGATTAATGAATGAAAATATGTAAGAAAGCAATTTAATATAAAGAAGCCATGATTGGTTCAAGTCAGATGGTTAATATGAAATCACTGATATACAGGTCAATGGCTGAAATTTCAGTTCAGGGTGATGCTTTTAGCAAAGCTGACTGCTGCACTCTTATGACTGTTCAGTCACTCCCCTGGTGCTGATGAGAGGGGAGATTTTGCGGAATGGGATTGGCAGGATCATAGCTAGGTTTCATAGATTTCAAAAAAATCCATAATGCTATAAAAATAAAAATTATTATTATGAAACTGTTTATATTGTGGTTTTTATGTAAAACGTATAGCGCTCTAAGTGCCATTTAGGCAGGGGGTGCTATAAAAATAAAATGTATTCATTTATTATTATTATTATTATTATTATTATGATTATTAATATATTGTTCAGCATGATGGCAGCACCAAGGGGTCTATGACTCTTGGAGCACTTTCCCACATGCAGGAATGCATCCTTTGAAGGTCCAGAGAGGAATACACATGCACATCAGACACGTCTTTGATCACATGGTGGGAATGTCCAAAGGCACGTGACTGAAGCTTTTTTGCGCATTTACAAATGCAATCGACTTAGCTGCAAAATCCAGCTAGGTCAATTGAATTTATAAATATGCATAAAAACATCAATCATGTTCCGCTGAGCATTCACATGTGATCAAAGATGTACCTGAATTGCATATGCATCCCCTCTCTGGACCTTCAAAGGATGCATTCTTGAATATGTAAAAGCGCACTTGGCCTGGTGTTCTGAGAAGCTCCAAGAGTCACTCACAGTCCCACTGTTGTTGTCAGAGCACCATCCTGGGGGACTTTGTTTTCTGCTGGGATGGAAACATTTTGTCTGGGGTAGGGCTGAAAATGAACATCTGAGGTGAATGAATACCGCATTTGCCAAATTTGTTATATTTTGATAAATTTTAGTGATAAAAAATAGTATTTGCTTCCCACTTCACTTGCAGTTTTGAATCTTCATTTCAGTATTTTGGTTACTTCAGGATTTCAGTCATTTGAAATTTTGCTCTGTTCACTTCTGCAGTACAATTTGGTGGGCTTTTAAAAAAATGTTTGAATGAGAATTTGATTGGTTCATCTACATGACATAGCACAACAATCGTGTTTACATTCACATTCAAAAATAAAAAATATATCAAATAGCATTGCTCAACTAAACAGAGTACAGTGCCCCAAAATACCAAATTAACCAAAACACCACAGCAAGGAAAACAAACAATCAAACAAAAAAAAACTGCCCAAACATGCACATTTCACAATGGTAATAAAGAGAAATGAATGAGTGAATACACAGATTATTTTTGCAAATATGAAATATCATATATTCATTTTGGTCTTAGCCTGAGGCACCCAAATACCTATTTTGGCCCAGGTCATGGCTCTGATAAGTTGAACAGGACTCAGGAAGTGTATGTAGGAGGAGCCTACCAAGACCTATGTACTTGTTGTGTGGATAAAGCAGAGACTTTTACTCCCTAGGCCTGTGCATATAGTAGCTTTCATCAGCGCTACATTCACTTTACTAGGAAAGAAATGTAGTACTTAAATTGCAAAAAGGAGCCAAAAAAGATAACAACAGAATTTCTTCCCCTAAAGGCATACACTGCATTAAAGCCACTAATTTCCTTCTGGGGACTGCAACAAAGAGGGGAGAGGGAAAAACCTAAACAGGAGTATTAAGTGGCTTTTCACATCCCCCGGCCAGATAGCACTTAGCTCCAATACTTTGTAGTGGAACAATTCAATACAAAATAGAGTCCACAGAGGAGATAAGACATAAGGTGAGACAACCTGAAATAAATGCATCCAATTATTTTGGTATTAAAATGTTATGGTCAGCAAGAAGGAAAAAAGTAAGCAGTTAATAAAACAGAATTGGAGTTAATTTCCTAAGTCACATTTTCTCAGTCGGGGATAAATGTTTGTAGTAAACAAATACTGGGTGGGGGGGAGCACTGGGAAACATTTGCAGCTTTCATCTTAAGTATGAAGAACTTATTGCAAAACATAGAAGCATTTGAAGCTAATTAAAATAATTAATAATATAATGAATGTTACTTTGAATGTGTCTATCAGTAGACATTAATTATCTTGTAGCCACTGGAACAACATAATGATAGCATCATTCTTAGTGATTAGTGTAATAGTGGTATGCCTTCTCCAGAATATGAACACTGTCAAACAAAGATGAATTGGGTACCAAATTAAATGTTTATCCAACAAAGGTCAGGCTTCATTACTCAGAATGTGAGATCCTGGGAACAAAACCAGCAGGACTCCGATCCACAAAGAACTCCTTTTGCACAAGACCCATTGAAATGAAAGTGACTTGCATTAGTGGAATCCTTTGAGGTGCAGAGTCCTGGTGGGCAAGTTCATGTGATGGCCAAATGTTAAGGAAGTTCATGAGGAAGCCAAGAAATCAACTGAAAAAAAATCTAAAGGGGGGCTGGGGAGCTGAAAGGACTGTGAAGAAAAATAGCTTTCCAGAAACAAAGTGAAAAAGATGAGGGTAAAAAAAGGCATGATCCACTGTTGTTTCATTCACCGTATTGAGATTCTTCTCTCTTCCCAGCAAGAGCAAAGCAGTTCTTGTGTGACAAAGAGTTGTAGGCTG
>QEPC01001768.1:76825-88353 GCA_003113815.1 Sphenodon punctatus
TCCAGACGTTACTTTTCCTTGGTTCCCGGTGGGGGTCCGTTTGATCACGCTTCCTGGGATATTCCCCCGGCTAGCCCGGGAAGCATGGTTGAAATTGGCCCCATGTGCGTATTGAGCGTGGTGAACATCTGGCGTGCACCGAACAGACGTTCAGGGCCCTTTGGCCCCACCGCGGGGTTGAGCGTGGTTCACTGTGGTTGAGCGTGATCTCGTAACATCTGAAAATACCCAATATGCTTCATATGAGTAAGAGATTCAGGATGATGTCCATGGGGGGAGGGGAAAAATGTTTTTCAATACTTATCAGGACTTCTCAGAAATATCAGTGTAACAGGGAGGCACTGAGTGCCCCTGCTCCAGTCCGCCAGCAAGGGCTGGCCCTTTAAGAGAGCCAGTGAAGAGGCAGCTCTCTAGGCGGTGCAGGCTTTAATCCCACTGACTGAAATAGACAAGCGGCAGCTGAGGCCCCTGAGAAGGAGCAACAAGAACCAAGAAGTGGGTCAGTGTGGTCGGAGCCGGCTGATGGGACGAACGGGGATAGACAGTTCAGGCCGAAGAGCAGAGAAGCCGGTTAAACAAGAAGCAGGAACCGTGAGTAGTGGCATTGCTGCATAGAAGAGAAAGAGCTGCAGTCTAAGGGGATCAGGTTTCAGGTTTGTCTGAACCTGAGGCCCACTTAGGGGTGAGGACATTGAGATGGTTGCCCGGAAGGGATAGGGATAGTGCAGGGACACCCACTACACTCCTTGGTGGAGGGATACTTAACAAGGTGGCTAGAAGAGCCCTGAAGTCCAGAGATGGAGGAGGACTAAAGGACACTGTGTTGGTAGGCTGGGAGCCCTAAAAAGCTCGGTTAAGTGGAACTGTTAAGAGTACTGTGAGGCTCTGGTTATAAAAAGGGGAGCCCTGTGAGGTTCAAGGGTATAGCCGAGTGTGGCTGAATAAAAGGGGAAATTAAAGAAAATATTAACATGTGGACCACACCTATGGTTACTGAGGAACCCAAAAGCCCCAAAATAGGTCCTGGAGGTGGAGAGGTACAAATCCCGCTGCTACAGTCAGCTAGTTCATGTATGGCTTCAACTAGGGGATTGACTACCTAGTAATGGACAGGCTCATATTTATTACAATTATATTTTGTGGAATTTCTGTATCTCTGGGTGAAAATAGACATGACAGAAGCCCACTTTAGCCCAGGACTCACCTGCTTGTTTGTTCCATCACCGCCAGTTGTTTGCCCATGTTCACCTCGAGGCAGCTGGCCAGCTGCTACGGAATGTGTCAGCTGGAGAAGCTTGGTGATGCAACCTGGGCAAAGGCCCACCCACCTGGGCTAAACCAGTATAATGTGAACCCTTCTATGTGTTTGGCCTACCCAGCCCTGCTGCGAGGCAAATCTGTGGATTGGTCTGGAGGAGTGCACTTAGCTGGCCCACCAAACAGCTGATGTAGGGAGCCTGGAGGTGCACCCCCGTCAGCTGTTTGGTGCCCAGTTGAGTGCACCAAACAGCTGGGGGGGGGCCTGACAAGCACCCCTCATCAGCTGTTTGGCAGGTTGGGTGAGCACACCAAACAGCTGATGAGGGGGCCCTGAAGAGTGCCCCACCCCCATCAACTGTTTGGCGGAAACTCTTCCCTGAAGACCAGTCCCACTGAGCAGCAGGAATCCAGGAGTCCTGTCCCATGAGGACAGCTCCTTAAGCCGACCCGTGGCATGGAGGGACCTATGATGGCAACCTCCATGTATGGGTTATAGGATGGAGGGCTGCTCATGTGCACAGCCCTCCCCACTGACCCAAGGAGTGGAGGCTGCAGTGGCCCACCCTGAAGGGAGGGGGGGCAGAGGCGCCTCACTGCCATCATGCCTATTTTCATTCTCTCTGTTTCAAGCATTTCAGATGGAATCAAGAAGTACTGGGCAGTAGCAATCATGTGTAGCTTGTACCTAGCCCAGTGCATGTTCGATGCCCTGTACAAACATGGACCATTCTTTGACACTTATAGGATGTATTATCATCCTCATTTTAGTTAGATAGAAGGTGAGGAAGAGAAAAATTAACTTCCTCAAGCTCACATATCTAAGAAGAAGCTAAGTCCACTGAGAGGTTTTTGGAGGTCAGTGGAGAAATGCCATATGAGGTCTGCATCTTCCTTCAGGATCTCTGCTGTAGGCATCATTCATATATTCATAAAATGAGTGTGGGAGGGAGGGTACTCTTCAGGTCTGAGTAGGATTGCCTCCTGACATTCCCATAGGCCAGTGGTTCTCAAACCTTTTTGAACTGCACCCCTCTTCCATTTGTCTGTCATAGCTGAGGTCCCTCCCCACACCACACCACACACACATATACATACACACAACCTGCTTTCCCTCTTTGTTTTCCCACCCTTCTATTACTCCCCCCGCCCCTGTTCTTTGAATTTCTTTCCCCCTTGCCACCTCACTATCTCCCAGTTTGAGAAACTTATAGGCAAAAGGGAAGTATCAGGGTCAAAACCTCAAGAAGTGGCAACCCTAAGCCTGAGGCCAAAGCAAAATGTCCCAATCCCACACCTCCACCTAGGCTCCTGCCCTGGTGTTGGTAAGTCTGAGACAGATTTCACTTGAAATGACTAGACAGAGAAAAAGGATACACTAAATGGGACTGTTTACATGAGTAAAATCTACTCATGTGAGTAGGAGTTGCACCTACATAGGCACACCCATAAAAAGTGAACTTGGAAACATAATGTGCTATGTATCCTGTTACATTACAACAGGCACTCCATCTCCATATGCTATACTATAGGCTTGTCTCTCATTCCTCCCCATACACCCATCCATCTCACAGAGACAACAGGTAGCAAAGTGACAGAATAAAGTGTGGCCCTAGAGCTCTGTCCATGACTCAAGAGAAACGTCCATCATTCAGAAGTTCTCTGACTTTCATGACTTATGCGCTCCTTGTGCTCAATGGGATGTATTTAGGATCCCATTGGAAGCAATTAGAGATGAAATATCAACATATATTTATTAAGTAGACACTGTTTTCATTGGTCCCTCAAGTGTTATTCAGCAGCACTAGAAAGGCAAGGTTTGGTGTAATGTATTTCCTCTTATTGTTCAAACAAAGGGAAAAAATAAACACATACAGTAAGTTACAGCATGTGCATTGCTGCTGAGCTCCTGTGTTGGTAGCAAGCTCTAGAAAGTGGAAATGATGGGTTGACAGAAAAGATTGCCCTCTGATGGACCTGGAGTAATACCTGCAGTTGAATCTTGTTTTTTTCTTCAGTTATCTTCAGGGACAACATGAAACTCTGACCATTCAAGCAATCACTGGGTTGAGAGTTCCCATCCAAAGCATCAAGCTTCCTAGCTTCACAAAGTCTTCACTGCCAACTTCCTCCCCTCCTGTCAATCATGACTTCTGGAAGTAGCAATGGGCCTAGATTGGAACCGATGGCTTAGCAGGAGATAGAAAAGGAGTTTGATGACTTCTGGCAGGCTATTTATAATCTTTGGGTCACATTGTCAAAGTGATCAACCTCTGTCCTAAGCATTCTGAGATCAATCCTATAGCCTGCGTATGACACTCTCTATGTGTGGTGTACGGCCCAAACACACATGCTCAGGTGCGCATGGGTGCTGTGCTTGCAGAACAATTGCATGGAGCAAAGGCGCAAGCTGGGCCTATGCGACACCACCACACCCTGAGCCCACACACGTGCCTTCTCCATCCGCCAAGCCATGGGGTGTGTGGGCTCAGGGGGTTGTGCCTTTGCCTTGTGCAGCTGTGCTATGCTAGCTGCATGCATGTGCTCCTGAGTGCACATGTTCTGGTTCGAATACTGCACCTGCATGCAGCATGCATGGGCTATAAGATTGCTCCCTGTACCTGTAAATGATAGTTGGAAAATGGTGACTACAGTTGAAAAATCACTATTGACAATGAATATGATGTGGTCTATTGGACTGGAGTCCAGAGTCACAATGAAAAATCTTGTCTCCTGAACTAAAATGGCCTCAGAATTGCTGCAAAGTATGTGCACCCACCGCTCTGCTGCGAGCAGCCGCGAGTTCTTCACTGCTTGAACTAATGCTGACAGAGCACTCTGGGTTTGCCAGCAGCACCTTTGCCAGGAAGAGGCTCAGAATGCTGTCAGCAGACTGGGAAAGTCCTCCTGCCCACAACACATCACTGTAGGCATGGCTGGTCTTCTAATGGAACAATTGATGGGAAGGGAATGTAACAGCCCCTCCTGATGCCCATAGCAACCTGGATTGTGTCTACATGTAACATCAGCACAATGGAAATCCAAACCTTGGTCTGCTGCTCCACTTTTTTCTGGAGCTAGGTTTGTTACATGTCCATTTGCTGCTAATTTGTGAATGCAATGCATGTGGCTAATGAAATGTGTGGAAACACCCTATTCCTCTTACATTTTTTCCCACTAGGGCAGAGATGGGTAAGGGCCATTGTAGTGGAGACCTCCAGGTTTGGAGGCTGTGGAAAGGTCATTTGGAAAGGCTTGGGGCTCTTGGGGGAGAATGCTGAGAGGGCGCCCAAAGAGTTTTGCGCTGTGAGGAGGAAGGGGTTACCTGCACAGGTAAGGTGTGCTGAGACAAGGAGGCAGGTGTTGGCAGGCCTATCCCAGGGCTCTGTTGATCAGCAAGTCCTCCTCTGGCCACCGGCAGAGTGCTCTGGATGGCTTGCTAGGCTCTGCTTCCCTGACCCTTGCATGCCCCCACCTGTTCAGTTAAGCCATACCTCCCTGAACACACAAACACACACACAAACACACCACTTGGTGCCCCCACATGATCCCCTGCCCCAGTGGTTCCTCTCTGCTCACCACCAACCAGCCCACCCTGTTGGCACTAGTGTCCTTTTCTGATGAATCTCGCCACCTCCGGCCTCCTCACTCTGATATCACTGGCCTCTCCAACTAGGTATGTGCGAACGCAGTTCAGAAATTCGGGGTTCAGGCCAAACTCGGGGTGTTCTGACCATTCGCGAACACCCCAAATCCGAACTGCCTCCCACAGAACCGGCCAAACAAAGGGGGCAGGGGTGGAGGGTAGGGAGGAACCTGTTTTTTCCTCC
Organism: Sphenodon punctatus; assembly: GCA_003113815.1. Classification (NCBI taxonomy): domain Eukaryota; kingdom Metazoa; phylum Chordata; class Lepidosauria; order Sphenodontia; family Sphenodontidae; genus Sphenodon; species Sphenodon punctatus. Next base: position 81,913 of record QEPC01001768.1, read on the forward strand.
CCCCTCAGGCTGCGCGGGTGGAAGGGGCGCTGGGGAGAACCACCACCCCACCCTGCCCAGCCTCGTATATATTTTTTAACCCACAGCACCCCAGAGATCACCCTACCTGGTGGTGCCGGCGCTCTGGCCCTGGGTCCGGTAGTGGGTCCGGAGGCAGCAGCACTCCGGAGCGCTTCAGGCTGTTACTAGGCCTTCCAGGTCAAACCAGAAGGCCTAGTAGCAGCCTGAAGCAGTCGGGAGCACCGCCGTCGCCAGACCTGCTGCTGCCAGACCTGCTTCTGCCAGACCTGCTGCCGCTGCCGCTGCCGCTGCCGCTACCTGAAGGGGGGAGGGAAAACCGCCTGTCTCACCCGAACAGGTTCGGCCCCCCCAAATGGGTTTGGGTTGAACAGGCCGAACTGAATGGTTTCGGGTTTGGCTGAACCCTGAACAGGCTGAACACTGAACCCCCTGGTGTTCGCACATCCCTATCTCCTGTTTAGCCCACAGGTCAGGGGTTCACCACACCACTGCTGCCTAGAGCAGCAAAATGGTTCAGGCTGGCCCTTTCTGCTTGTGTGAACAAAGCTGTTGCTTTCCTTTCTAATGCTCCCCTAAACAGCCTTATTTCCTCTATGGGTGATTATAACCTACTCAGATAAGGAGACAAAATAAAGCCCCACAACTTATTCTCTGGGGAATACAGTAGTATGGAGATACCCAGTTCCCAATGTGGAATACACAAATGAGAATTTTCTCTTTTTGGATCTTTGCTACTTGCCACACACTGGTTATTTTACTCCTGCTGATCTGGGTTACAGGAAAAGTAGATAGAGATCAATATAATCTGACAAGACTGCAGTTCCCTTTCTCTGAAAAGACACCAAGCTTAAGCAGTCTAGGGAACACAGCTATGAACGGCATATTCTCCGGCAAAGAGAGACACTAGATAGGATACAGAGAAGTCAAAGCTGCCTAGAAGGCAACTACAATGGATGCCAGTCAGGTGTCAGCAGGTGGGGCTTTCACCATGAGACTTATCAAGTATATCCATACTTAAAACAGTAAAACCCTCCACTCTGCCATCGATGTGACAAACTGCAAAGTGACACAAGGATTTCAGAGGGGGGAGGGAAAATATGGTATATGCATCTGATCTAGCTGTGAAAATTTAGAGGAGGCGCAATGAAATGAAGTTTGACTAAATGACTAGTATACCATGGGTTTACACTTGAAACAATGCCATGGGAAATTCTAATTAACATAATCAATTAACACTTATTTTCAAATGCACAGAGCCACAGTAGGGCTGAAACAAATCTTTGGGGCAGATTCCTTCTCTGACACACAGAGCCAGCCTTACCACAGGGCAACCTGGGGCAACTGCCCTGGGGCCCACTTTTTACAGGACCCCCACAGTGGCCCCTGTTTTCATCGGGGAAGAGTATGGGAGTCCCACTCCCTCTCAGTGGGGCCGCAGACACAACCACTTTTAGGACCCTGTGGAGAGTGCCCCCCAAGAGGTGGGGCCAATAGGAATCCCCACATTTTATCTTCATTGTGGGCCCACAAATTCTAAGGCTGGCCCTGCTGAAAGATCCACCCACTTTCCAGGTCTGTTGAAACAGAGTCTGTCTGTGATCCAGTTCCCATTTTGATGGCAATCCAGATCAGGCCCTAGCTGTGCGCAGCAAACATTTTGTATATGCACAATGTGATGGGGTGAAGCTTTGCCTGCCATGAGTCATGCAGGATCAGGGCCCATGTTACTCAATATCAATGGGAATTAACTCATCAGTGTCCATTTATTTACTTTGTCTGCACATTATTCTCTATATACCAGGGTCACTCCTGGTCCCACTCATCTATCCACAGCAGTCCTTTGAGTCCCAACCTCAGGCTCCAAGTCCCTTTCTTGGTCTTAGTTCAGCGCCCTCCATTCTGGCTCCCTCTCTGTCAGCAGCAGTCACACTCACACCGAGTTGCTCTCTGCAAGTCTCCCAGAAAAAACTCCCAGGCCTGGCCTGGGCTTGGCCTTTATGCAGGTGCAAGTCCAATTATGTATACTCCTTACTTAACTGGTGCACCTGAAGCCCTGCTCACACAAAACCTCCCCAGGGACTCCAGCAAGCCCACCAGACTCTGGCCTGCCACACACCGGTAAACAGGAATCTTTTTTGTGTATGTGCATTTTGGGACACCGAGCTGTATCCAGAGATTCTCTGTGGATACAGAAGGGTTGCTTCGTTTCAGCCCTAGGCCACCTTACTAAGCAAGTGATTCCATGTCTGTAGGTACTGGAAGCATCACTGGGTGCCAGGTGGAGATGGAAGGAGGGGCAGTTTCATCTCCTTGGCTACTAACCTTGTCAGCCCCCCTCCAGGCATTGTGATGTTATAACACTTGGAAAAGAGTCCCGTATGCCTCACCCCTTTCTGGTGTGACTATTGCCATTCTTTGAGCCTCACAGCATCACAGAAAGGAGGGTCATCATGTCAGGAAGAGGTGGAGAGCCCCTGTCCCCCAAATGTAATTCTGCAGGGTGTCCTTGGAAGCATCTATTGTGTTGCAATAAAAGCTTTGATACTACAACTGTCTGTTCCTCCAGGAGTGAAAATGCTCGCCTCACTCCCTTCCGTGGGAAGGATAAGTCAACCTGTGCCCCGTGATATTTTTGATATAAATATATTGATGAGGGAGGATTCTTAGACCACATATAATAAAAAGGAGAAATGCATTAGCCAGAGTCCATATGGACAACTATGTTGACCAGATCCTTGGCTGGTATACACTAGTACTGCTCAATTGAAATTTGTTTATTTAATTAATTTATTTATTTATAAAAAATGTATATCCCGCTCCTCCTGCCCACAGGGCAGTGCGGGGCAGCGAACAACAGTATAAAAAAGTAAAACAATACAACAATTTAAAACTGTAAAAAATATGCAATCCAGGGGAACAAAGACCCTCCCCCCCCAACCCTACCCCTCGCCAAAAGTCTGGCGGAACAGCCAGGTCTTACATAAATGCCGAAATGACAGGAGAGTGGGAGCTAGCCAAGCCTCCTCCGGGAGTGTGTTCCACAACACAGGGGTGGCCACCGAAAAAGATCTAACATTGGTGGCCACCCGCCTCTTCCGGGGAACCTCCAAAAAGGCTCCTACGAATGATCTCAAGGGTTGCATGGGCACATGGGGAGTGAAGCGGTCCCACAGATAGGTAGGGCTCAGGCTGTGAAGGGCTTTAAAGGTTAAAACCAGCACCTTGAACCTGGCTCGGTGCTTTATAGGCAGCCAGTGCAGACCCTGGAGCAATGGTGTCATGTGCTCCCTGTGACCCACCCCGTAAGGAGACAGGCTGTGGCATTCTGCACTAGCTGCAGCCTCCGGACCAGCTTCTCAGGCAGCCCCACGTAGAACGCATTGCAGTAATCCAGCCTTGAGGTGATGAAGGCATGGATGACAGTGGTGAGGTCAGAGTTTGAGAGATATGGCCAAAGTCGCTGGACAAGATGTAACTGCTGAAATGCACTCCCCGCCACGGCCACAACCTGAGAGTCCAGGCTGAGCAGTGAATTGATGAGCACACCCAGACTCTGCACTTTAGACACCATGGGAGGGCAACCCCCCAGCAAGAGAAGATTCAACCACCCCTAGGCCCTCCAAGACCTCACCCACCAACATCACCTCCATCTTGTCAGTATTCAATTGCAGATGGCTCAATCTCATCCAAGTCCCCACAGCTGACAGGCACTGGGAAAATAGGGAGACTGCATTATTTGGGTCGATGGAAAAGGAAAGGTAGAGTCGAGTGTCATCAGCATACTGATGACACTGCATGCCCTGGAATCCTCTCATGATCTCACCTAATGGCTGCATATAGATATTAAACAAGAGGGAGGACAGAAGGGCACCCTGCAGGACTCCACACATGAGGCCCCAGGGGGAAGACGTATACTCCTCCAAGACCACCCGGTTAGGTCTCCCAGCCAGGAACAAATGAAACCAGTCCAAGACTGTTCTGCCAATCCCAGCACAGTCCTTCAGGCGAGGCACCAACACCTCATTATCGACAGTGTTGAATGCAGCCGAAAGGTTTAGCAGGACCAGTAAGGTCTGATGACGCTGGTCCAATGCCAGACAGATATCATAAACCAAGGCCACCAAGGCCATCTCTGTATCATACCCAGGCCGAAACCCAGACTGGGAGGGATCAAGGAAACTGGTGTGCTCCAGATATTCCTGGAGCTGCCTTGCCACTGCTCATTCAATAACCTTCCCTAAAAAGGGGAGGTTAGAGACCGGCTGATAACTGGCAGGAGCATCAGCATCAAGAGATGGTTTCTTGAGCAGAGGCCTAACCACAGCCTCCTTCAAGCAGTCAGGCACCCTGTCCTCCCGAAGGGAGGCACTAACCACCCCAGCCAGCAATGGTCATAACGTCTCCTGGCTGGCTTTCACAAGCCAGGACGGGCATGTATCTTGCTCACATGTAGTGGTATGGACAGATCCCAACAAGAACTCCACATTGGCAGGTGCCACCATCTGAAACCAATGCCACAAAACAGGACAGGGCATCTATAGCCCCAAGATGATCCTCTGCAATAACTGTGGTACCGAAATTGTGGCGAATGCGAGCGATCTTGTCTACAAAGTACTCGATAAACTGGTCACAGTGGTCACTGGATTGTTCCAGGTCCAGGTGGAGGTAAGCAGGACTGACCAAGCCTTTCACCACCCAGAAAAACTCTGCTGGACATGACTTTGCAGATGCAATAAAGGGAGCAAAGAACTGCTTCTTTGCTGCCTGCACCACCACAGCATAGGTCTTTAAACTGTTCTTATGCTGCGATCAATCATACTGGTTGCGAGTCCAGCGCCACCATCGCTCTAACCGCCTGCTTTCCCGCTTCAAACACTGCAGACCCTCGGTAAACCAAGGAGACCTGCGACAGACTCAGGAGGACAGCGGACGCCTGGGAGCCACTCTGTCAATGGTCTCAGACAACAAGGTGTTCCAGAAGGCTATGAGATGTCAAGGTCCAGGGGAAACTCCTCCAGAGCATTCTGGAACCGATCTGGTTCCATACGTCTCTGGGGGCGGACCAATCTAATAGGTCCTACACCCTTTTGGGGGTTGATATGTGCCAGGATGCACGCCTTAAGGAGGTAATGGTCAGACCATGACAAAGGCTCTACCTCCCCTGACTTCTACTAACTGACCTCCCACCTCAAGGTCGGTGCAGAAAACCAAATCCAGTGTATGTCCCACCTCATGTGTGGGACCACAGATGATTTGGGACAGGCCCATGGTTGTCATGTAGGCCATGAACTCATGCCTCGCTCCTCCAAGATCAGTGTCAGTGTGGATGTTAAAATCCCCCAGCAAGTTAATGGAGTTAAGTCAATTTTCACCTGCTGAGCCTCTGCTCCTATATCTTCATCCTCTCCACTGTTAATGGTGTCCAATTCTTGTGAAACCCCATGATACTTTGCTCATTAGCTAAATCAGGGGGAAGAGTTCGGAAACAGCCAACATGTGGAATGCATCAGTAACACAGTTGTTCCAGTGATCTCACCCACCATGCTGGCCTGTCAGTGTCCAGACTAAACAGAGCATTAAAAATGCAATTACAGAGTGAAACAAACAGTGAGATGAGAGGTGAGGCGGGAGGAGGAGGGGGGATGATTTGCATACATCCCTCGTGAAAACCTTTCGGGGAATGCAACAAACTATTCAGATTTGGTTGAATCAGTTTTGCCAGGAGAACAAGCCTTGAGATAGAAAAAAAAGCCTATTTAATAAAGATTTGTCAAATTCTCGAACAAATAAAAGAATATAGCAAGTTTAACATGACTTGGGCCACTTGCAGGAGAACCTGGCCCACAATCAATGCCTGTTCTGAAATGCACTATAGTGGAATCCACTGATTAAAAAAAAATTACTGCCATTTATATTGTCAAATTAGTGTGGCACCCCAGGGACCTGGCAACTGGCCAGGTAGGCCTTTGGTGTTGCAAATATTGAGCACGTGCATAATATCTCTGCACATGTGAAAACCACAACCCCAAGAGTATAATCAAAAGTCATAAAATATCTTCCTACCCACCCATGTACTCTCAATGACACTCCCTGGGACGTTGGAGTTGTTTGCTTTTGAATAAGTAAAGTGAGACACACAGTCCTGCTTTTCTGTACTCTAATCATTCATTGACTGACCTGTGTTATGATGAATGCTATTATTATTATTATTATTATTATTATTATTATTATTATTATTAGCACCAGCAATGTGCCTGACACTGATTAGAGACAGGCCTTGGCTTACAATTAGGAAGACAAATGGAGGGGAGACAAAGGGGAGGGGAACATGTTGAGAGACAGGGATACATTCAGGAAGTTGAGAAGTTGCAGGTGCATGTGCTTAGGTTAGTTACAAAGGGAGGTGGGGAATCCTGCAGA
>QEPC01001768.1:88373-144268 GCA_003113815.1 Sphenodon punctatus
AGCCAATGAAGGCCAGGCAGGGAAATCCACAGCTCCTCCCCAAGCTACTCCTTCCCCCAGCAGCTGCACAGGACACGCCCAAGGGGGCCCCTGCCCCTGTTTAAGTAATACCTGGGAGAGAAGAGAGCCAATGAAGGCCAGGCAGGGAAATCCACAGCTCCTCCCCAAGCTACTCCTTCCCCCAGCAGCTGCACAGGACACCGAGAATTTCTATGATTTAATAACATTATCTTTTGTGGAATATCACCCTAAGTTTTCTTCTTTCCTTATGCTCAATCCCATAAGGTTGGTCAGAATTTGGGAATTTGGACAGCCTACCTCCTTAATGTTGGTATTGTTCTCAGCGGGATATATCCAATCACAGACCTCATATAGCCTTGGGGAATGTCCCACAACCTAGGGCACAAGAGGTTACTCATGTGAACCTCACTCACACCCTTTCCCCCTGATGGCAATGCCGTGCTCTGCAAAGTAAGGAACTAAGCATGGTGCTGCATTCTCATTTTATACCTAAGTTAACAGAAGGGTACTACAAGGACACAGTGGATGAATGTACACATAACACTTGCCTCCATTCCAGCCTAACACAGGAAGTATTATGCTTGGTCTCACAAACGTGGGAGCAGCCCACGGGGTGCACATGGATTTGCAGTTATTTGTTCCTAGAAGTTATCTGGGGAACACTTTAGCAGACCCAGAGAGTAGCTAAAAACATCACACAGAATCAATGTCTGTCACAACCACCCTCTCTGCCACCTGAGGCTGGTCAACCAGGCTACCAGATGTCACTCTTGTGACCATTTCACCCGAACAGGGGGGTTGCCTATTCAGTTTCGAAACCATGGGGGGTTGCCTTGTAAATTTAACCAACACAGGGCTTTTCCTTGTGAATTTTACCAGTGTGGCTTGTGAGCTATTTATTTCTATTGACACTGCCATTGCAATGGTTCTCCTGTTGGTAAAAGTGCCTAGAATGGCAGCAAAAACAGGGAACAGCATGAATGTTTGTTCATAATGCTTTACTATGGGATGACATTGAAATGAATGACCTGGGGGGCTGATTTCATTCTGGGTTAGTGTAAGGTGTAGAGCCACCCAGTGAGGAATAGAACAGAGGACTTTTAGCCTGGTCATCCTAATGCAGGGATTCTTAAACTCTGGGTCAGGACCCGAAGTGGGGTCACCATCTCCAATGATATTTCACTCCCTTTGCGTGTATTTGTTACTGTTGGGGGTTGCAGAATTCTGTTTAATTCTCAATGGCGGGTTATGTAGGCAAAAGGNATCAGCATCAAGAGATGGTTTCTTGAGCAGAGGCCTAACCACAGCCTCCTTCAAGCAGTCAGGCACCCTGTCCTCCCGAAGGGAGGCACTAACCACCCCAGCCAGCAATGGTCATAACGTCTCCTGGCTGGCTTTCACAAGCCAGGACGGGCATGTATCTTGCTCACATGTAGTGGTATGGACAGATCCCAACAAGAACTCCACATTGGCAGGTGCCACCATCTGAAACCAATGCCACAAAACAGGACAGGGCATCTATAGCCCCAAGATGAACCTCTGCAATAACTGTGGTACCGAAATTGTGGCGAATGCGAGCGATCTTGTCTACAAAGTACTCGATAAACTGGTCACAGTGGTCACTGGATTGTTCCAGGTCCAGGTGGAGGTAAGCAGGACTGACCAAGCCTTTCACCACCCAGAAAAACTCTGCTGGACATGACTTTGCAGATGCAATAAAGGGAGCAAAGAACTGCTTCTTTGCTGCCTGCACCACCACAGCATAGGTCTTTAAACTGTTCTTATGCTGCGATCAATCATACTGGTTGCGAGTCCAGCGCCACCATCGCTCTAACCGCCTGCTTTCCCGCTTCAAACACTGCAGACCCTCGGTAAACCAAGGAGACCTGCGACAGACTCAGGAGGACAGCGGACGCCTGGGAGCCACTCTGTCAATGGTCTCAGACAACAAGGTGTTCCAGAAGGCTATGAGATGTCAAGGTCCAGGGGAAACTCCTCCAGAGCATTCTGGAACCGATCTGGTTCCATACGTCTCTGGGGGCGGACCAATCTAATAGGTCCTACACCCTTTTGGGGGTTGATATGTGCCAGGATGCACGCCTTAAGGAGGTAATGGTCAGACCATGACAAAGGCTCTACCTCCCCTGACTTCTACTAACTGACCTCCCACCTCAAGGTCGGTGCAGAAAACCAAATCCAGTGTATGTCCCACCTCATGTGTGGGACCACAGATGATTTGGGACAGGCCCATGGTTGTCATGTAGGCCATGAACTCATGCCTCGCTCCTCCAAGATCAGTGTCAGTGTGGATGTTAAAATCCCCCAGCAAGTTAATGGAGTTAAGTCAATTTTCACCTGCTGAGCCTCTGCTCCTATATCTTCATCCTCTCCACTGTTAATGGTGTCCAATTCTTGTGAAACCCCATGATACTTTGCTCATTAGCTAAATCAGGGGGAAGAGTTCGGAAACAGCCAACATGTGGAATGCATCAGTAACACAGTTGTTCCAGTGATCTCACCCACCATGCTGGCCTGTCAGTGTCCAGACTAAACAGAGCATTAAAAATGCAATTACAGAGTGAAACAAACAGTGAGATGAGAGGTGAGGCGGGAGGAGGAGGGGGGATGATTTGCATACATCCCTCGTGAAAACCTTTCGGGGAATGCAACAAACTATTCAGATTTGGTTGAATCAGTTTTGCCAGGAGAACAAGCCTTGAGATAGAAAAAAAAGCCTATTTAATAAAGATTTGTCAAATTCTCNCTCACAGCATGGCGCCCATGTGGCTGGTCAAACACACACACACCTCCCACTGAGCACTCCAGCAGCTGGGAGGTTCAGCCACAGCCCTCAGCTTCAGCCACCATGGCCCCTGGATCTCTAGTACCCCACTGGATTACTTGAGGTGATCTAGCCCCCCCCACCCTTACCCGCACAGGAACTAGCAGGACTGTCCAGTGCGCACAAGCAGCAAATGCAAGACCGGGGGCGGGTCCAAAAGCACTTTTCCTAGGCCCGCCCCCAGCAATGACATAGCACCAGGCTGCAAATACAAGTGTTTGGGGGTGGGTCCAAGCACTGTTTGCCCAGCCCCAGCATGACATCAGCCTCCAGGCTGACTGGGGGGAGGGCTGATGCCTCTTCAGCCACCCCGGTGAATCTGCCCCTGAGCATAGTGTAATACTACAATAGCATCCTAGAAAAAAGCCGTTTAACTTATTGGGTAGTATGCAAAGTCCTTCAGTGCTAGCATAATTTTAAAAAAAGGAATATAGCTCATGTGGAAGAGACATGAATGAAAAATCTGAGGATCAGGGTTCAAAGTGTAGCCTTTGTGAGGGCAGGTTGTGTGGCTGCATGCGTGGCAGGATGTCTTCCATCACACACATTATATGTGTGTGATGGAAAGGCAGGGCCAGGTTGTGTGGCTGCATGGGTCAGGGGGCAGAGCTGTCCTCTCATCAGTTTCAATTGTTGCTCTACCGATGAAAAGTGATTTAAATTTCTGAACAAATAGTAATTGTTCAGGAAACTTTTCAGAATTTGTGAAAACGTTTCATGAGTAAGCCATCCCTCCTCTGAATATGAAATGTTATGACCCCGTGAATAACAGTGAAGTGAAATCATCACGCATTTGGACAAAAAATATACCCTGAAGTGTCCAGGTTATGGAAGCGAGGAGCAAATGGCTTTACTCCAGCCATGCCAATAAGCTTTAAATTCCATTATAGTCCCTGAAAGGCCAGCAAGTTATAAATACGCACAGGCTGTTAGAGAAGAGCAACAAAAATGTAATGCTCTGATAAGCTTTTTATTTTCTATGCTTAAAAAAATACACCACAATGTCACTGAGAATTGCTCACCACACTGCAAGAGTTTCTTGAAGATTTTCACATACTAGATGCTAACATTTTCTGGAAATGATTTGGACTGTTTAGACACATTTCCTTCACCTGTGTTCCTTTCCTTGTTGAGCTTGCTTACCTAAATGTCCTGAGGGATTATGGAAAGAGTTTATTACTAAGAAAATACATGTGCACAGCAATTTTAAAACAAAAGCTGGAGAATGAATGCCAGATTCCCAGCTGGTGAAAAAGGGCACAGCTCAACTGACTTGATAAGCATTTTGCACATTTTACACCATCAGAAACTTTGGCCCTTTGGATCTGCTGCATGGGCATGGGTGGGGGATGCTCATGTAACCACCACGGTGGGTGGGTAGGGGAGCATGCATGCTCACACACAACACCCATCCCCACCCATCCCCCAAGTACGGAGCAACCAGCAAAAATGGCAGTTGCTCCATGCATGTAGATGGGTGGAGGTGGGTGGAGATGGGTGTGTGCCTGTGTAACCATCCCTCACATGCTCCCCCTGCAGTGTGGTGCACACCAATCCCCCCACCCACCGCCCATATGAAAAGGATCTTTGACCCTATTAAGGGAAAGCAATGTTGAATTTGTAAGCACAAGTATCATTGCTGGAAACATGATTTTTAGATTTACACTGCATTGGCCAGGGAACTGAAACATTAAAAATGACTTATGTCTCCAATTAGAATTAATCTATGTAACTCAAACTGAGAACTTGCAGCAAGCTATGCAAGTAAGAGTTACATACCAAGATTTCCTTGCCAAAACCGTGTGACTTGTCTAAGGAAACTGTAAGATACACATGGATGGTTTACTTATCGAGAAGGTGGTGAAGTTTTTTGAACCAAATTATAGACTGATTACAGGGTCAAAAAACCACAGAAAACCTTTGATATAAAAGAGGAGCTAAGGCTTTTACAAATTTCAACCATGTTCCAAAAACTTTTCACCTTAACTCATGAACCATGTAAACAGTAAAGATGTTGTACAGGGTGTTTTCAGAAGTGACATTGGTACAGTTTAACCCGGGTGCTACCATCACGTTGAAAGGCATCCGCCAGATGTTTCCATAGGTTGGATCCCGACCGTGGTGTTGACTAGCCCAGGTTGTGACTTGGGGGAAAGCTCTGAGTCACAGCCCAGACTCGCCGCCACCATAGTTGGGATTCGACAGCCGGACCAGGAAAGCCATTTACTTGGACCCGGTCCAGAGTCCCAGTGGTTCTGAGTGTCATGGTGGCTGCCATTGACTGCCTTAGCTGCTGGACAGCCGGGGGGGGGATGCTGCATGCAGCATGGGGGCACAGGTGGAGCTAGGCAGACGCACATTTGTACATCTCCCCACCCCCACTGCCATCATGTTCGTTCAGCAGCTTAGCTGGATACCGACCGGAGTGAAGACATCCCTACTGCCCGGGTAAGTCAGTGGCGGCGGTGAGTGATGTCACATCTGAAAACACCCCCAGTTTTACATATTGTGCTCAGATATGCTTACAATTTAGCATAAATTACAACACCATGCACCTAAACTTTGCCCTGGTCCTTCAGCCCCAATCCTCTTCCTCTCCATGTTTAGGGAAACACTGAAGCTGGAAACAGCAAGATCCTATCTGTCCCAATATTATACACTTGATCCCTGTCCCCACCCCACCCCACCCCGACTGCTTCCAAGACTTGTCCCAGAATACTAGGGGTGTGCAAAAGGCATCCTTTTTGTTTTAGTCTTAGTTTTTTGTTTACAAAAGCCCCTTCATTTTGGGGAGGGTTTGTAAATGACCCTACAGTTTGGTTCCCCCCCTCCCCCCCAGTTTTTTAAAATTAAAATTTAATAGGAAACAAAAAAAATCACTGCACATGTGCAAATGGCCACCGGGATGTTCTGTGCATGCAGAGCCCTTTTCCGAAAAGCACCAATGCGGCTGTGGCTATTTTGGAAAAGGTTGCAGGTGCACAGAATGGTCCAGTGGACATTTAGCACATGTGCAGTTTCATTGTTAAATCTATTTTTTATTTTTTTTAAAGTCACAGTGCATATGCAAAATGCCCTCTGTAGCCATTCTGAGTATGGCGACCTTTTCAAAGTGGTGCAAGCAGCATTGGCACGATTTTGAAAAAGCCAGTCTGCTCTGCACATGTCTGCCCTTTTTGGTAAAGGGCAGACCATCTGCCCTTTACCAAAAAGGCGCTGGCACTTGGAAAAGCACACTCACGTGCAGAATGGCTGCAGCGGCCATTTGTGCATGCATAGCGTTTTTAAATTATTTTTTTATCTTTATTTTAAAATGAAAACTGATGAAACAAACAAGAATTTTTTTCTTATTCATCCATTTTTGTAACATTAGTTACAAAAACAAATAGGGCTCTATTCGTTTTTGTAACTAATAGAAAATATTACATCTGCACAATCCTACACATTATCCAACATTCAGCCTTCTCCCCAGATATATATTACCCCCCAGCGCCTGGGTGCCCCCCATAGACTACCCATAAACACAATGCTCTCCACCCCTGGCTGACTCTGAGCCTTGCCCCCCCCCCATATACACCTTCCCAATATGTGCCTGCCTATTGCCCATACACACACTGCTCCCCACCCCTGACTGCCCCCAGTCTTATCTCCCAGTACACATTCTGTACCCATATAAACCACCACAGGACACATTGCCAAATTCATTTGGTGAGAAGGCTACCAGCTTTGTCCTTTTCACATGGGCGCCACCCGCAGTAGGTGTGTGGTTGGGGTGTGTCTGTGGGAATGGTGCCCACGGTGGGTGAGGGTGCATACACTCCCGTGCTCCAGCCATCTCCACCCACTTCCTACACATGGAGCAATGGGCTCCAATGCTGGTTACTCTGTGTGTGGAGATGGGTATGCACCCGTGGGAACAGCCACACACCCACCTTCACCCACTGTGGGAACACACCCATCCACCCGGCCACCACGGCCCATGTGAAAAGGGCCTATCAGACTTGTGTTTGGCCACTGTCATTCATGCCTTCATAACCTGAGGCAAGACTGCTGCATGTGCATTGTGTGGGACTGTCCAACAGATGGGGAAGTCATTTTGCGCATTGTGCATTAGGACAAATGAGGTGCATGGTAAGCGGTATATGGTAAATCAGTATACACTACATGGTAAATGGTAAAGATTTCTGAGATTCACACATAGATCTTGAACTATTACCAAGAACATGCTGAGATTTATTTATTTATTTATTTATTTATTTATTTATTTCTAGGCCACCCTTCCCACCGGCTCAGGGCAGCTCACAAACAATAAAAATATTAAACATTATACAAAAATACCCTAAAAGCCCCCTATCCCTCACAAAACCCACCCAATACCATGTTCCATTTCCCCTTCCTCAAAATCCCTCTCATGCCTCTCCTCCCCCCCAAACCCCACCCCTATCCTCGATCCTTGCCTGCTGAATGCCTGTTCACATTTTTAAAAAGTCTTACACCACCTCTGCAAGATGCCAAGGCTTGGACTCAACCAGACCTTTAGTGGAAGGAACAGCCATAGAATTGGGGCATCGACTGAGAATGTCTCCCTGCAAGCTCTTGTCATATGGACAAGGCTAACAGATGGTACCCACAGGGAGGTGCTCCCGGCCAATTGCAGGGGCTTCAAAAGGGCATGGAAGGACAGGAGATCTTTCAGATATATGGGGCCCTGACTATATGGGGCTTTAAAGGTCAAAAATAGCATCTTGAATTGCGCCTGGAAAGCTATAGGGAGCTAGTGCAGACTTTGGCACACCGATGTCAAGTTTCCTGGTTCCCTATTCCTGAAAGGGTTTGAGCTGCTGCATTCTGCACCAGCTGCAGCTTTTGAATAGTCATCAAGAGCAGTCCCATGTAGAGCGCATTGCAATAATCCAGCTTCGAGGTGATGAAACCATGAGTGACAGTGGCCAGATCCAAATCAGAAAGAAAAGGTTACAGCCTCCTCACCAGATGAAGTTGGTAAAAAGTGCTCCTAGCCACCACTGCAACCTGACAATCCAGGTGCAGCAAGGGATCCAAAAGCACTCCAAGGCTGTAAACCTGATTGACTAGAGGGCACCGGACTCCATCAGTAACAGGAGTCCCAATCCCTCCAGGTCAGAGGACTGGGCAACCATTATCACTTCAGTGTTGTCTAGATTCAGCTTCAATCAGCTCGCACTCATCCAGTCCCGACAGCACACAGGCATTGGGTGAGCACTGAGACTGCAAGGCCTATGTTGGATGAAAAAGAGATCTCGGTAAAGGTTCTTGATTACCATGAGATTCTCATGAGAATGAAAACCCATTCTCACTTCAGTCTTAAATGCAGCAAATGGTAATTTGGTAAATGGTAATCCAGTTAACAGGATATCCACTGTACACTAGGTACCAGCAGATTTTGCATTATCTGGCCAGATACCAGATAGTAGTGAATACTTGTTTCAGCTCTAGTCTGGATAAGAGTGTGTGTGTGTGGCAAGGTGTGTGTGTGCTCTACTGTAACACTAATATGATGTATGTGAGATTTGCAGGTGGCATAAAACATGCCCAGCATAAAGAAGGATGTGGATTAAAGTGGCCATGTATGGACCTATCTACTAAGAATTTATTCAGTCCTTTTTTGCAGCCAGCTCTGCTATTGGCCTTTACAGCATCCTCTGGCAACAAGTTCCACAGATCAACTGCATGGTGAGTGAAAAAACAAACAAACTGCCCTTTATTTGTTTTAAATCAGCTGATAGTTGACTTCATAAAGTGTTCCCGAGATCTAGTATTATGAGAGAGAGTAATAGAAGCTCCCTATTTATGCAGTGTTTAAGTGCTAGTGTGCTGGTACTATCCATCTACTGCCGTTGTCGGAGCCTACACATTTGAAAGAAGGAAGTTCCATAAATCCCAGGAAAATGACTTTTCTCTGGAGATATCCAGCCCATTATTGCAGCTTCGGAGAGTTACCCAGCTTGTTATGGGTGTAAAACTGAACTGGCCATTTGAGAGTTGTACTTTGGAACTCATAACACAATACAACGTGAAACAAGCCTGGAGAAGTGTATTAGCTGACGGGAGGTGTGTGCTAAGAAGGCAGCAGCAGCAGGGAACCAGTTAACCTTTCCTGTTAGATTCAGCCAGCTTCCTCATGTCTGAAAACGTATCCTTAGGGTTGTTCTTGCCATTATGAGAGCAGAAAAGAAAGCTGGTAGTTACAGAAGCCTACAGGCCTAAGGACAAGAAAAGCATGTTTAATTAGAATCTCAACAGTTCTAAGCTGCACTACATTTGGGTGTCCTGAAAAGTGGTGATGCATGACTCTGTCTTACTTTCTCCCTCTGGCTCTTTCCAGGAGGAACAGCCAGCAAGAGTTCTAAATGTAGAAACATTACTCTCACCTCATGTTGCAGTGACAGCTGGGGCCTGACAGAGAAACCAGTTTCTTTGTATAATACAACTTACAGCCACTTTTCCCCAGCTGTAGCCACAGAGCAGCCATATACCAGCTTCATTCAACACTCTATGGTCATAGCAATCCAACAACTACAATAGTAAGATGGATCAGTACTCAAACACTGGGTGGTTTTAGACGTTATGAGCCTCCCTTTTACCACAGTCAATCCCCTGTGGTGGAGGAGAGCCTGTAATGTCTAAAGGGGTTCCCGCCAGAGGTTCACCCCAGTGAACCTCCGGCGGGAATCCGAATATCCACCATTTCGGAGGGGAGGCCAGTTGGCCTCGCCTCTGGAATCGTGGTTAGCACAACCACGCTCTGGGATTGGTAGAAGGTAACGTCTGTTCCCTCTCCTGGCCCGGATTGTGGTCCAGCCCACGCTGCGGGATTGGGCGCAGTGGCCGGATTGACTGCTGTGCCCACCCGTCTCCCGGAGGGCGGGCGGCCGGGGGAGTGGGGTGGAGGGCTGTGTAGCTGCACGTCGCTCCGCACAGCCCCGCCCCCTCCCTGATCCCCAAGCGGAATCAGGCGGGCACATCTAAAGTACGGCCAGCCTGATTCCTCTTCAGGATCTGAAATGGATCCCAGACCGTGGTAACAAGGGAGGCCGTCACATCTAAAATCACCCACTGTAAGCTGTTTTGTAAAAATCAAACAAATGACAATGGTTTTAAGAATATTTTGCTTATTTTATGAAAAAAAGTAATTTCACAAATTTACTGTAATATCATGTATATACACACCTACACTGTGGGTGCAGCCACACAAAATGCCTGACCCTCCTTGGGCAGCCTTGTCTCTTCCTGGGCAACTGAGCCATGAGATGCAGTGGTTCGTGTGTCCAGCGGCTGCCAGATGTTCTCCTCATCCTGGGGTGGGGCAAACATCAGCTTGTTCCACGATGCATCCTTAGAGATATCCCAAGGACACATCACAGAGCAGCCTTACCCCCATGTGGGACAAGGTTGCTCAAGGCGGAGCAAGCCCATGTGGCCTGACGTGCTTGCCCCTCCACTCTTGGGGCAAACTATTTGAATGGTTTGCCCTCATAGACAGATGGAACTGGAACGGTTCCAGGAAGCTTTGGGGGATATACCCTCTGATCTGGACAACTGTCCCATCAATGGGCTGGTTGAGCTGTGGAACAACTTGCTGTCGGAGGTCATTGATCAGATAGCTCTGAGGCGCCCACTTCCCAGGCAACAGTACCACAGGCCTCCCTGGTTTTCGGAGGAGCTGTGGGTGCTGAAGCAGGAGGGAAGGCAGTTGGAGCGACACTGGTGTTGTTCACATGCTGAAGCTGACAGGTTGCAGCGTAGAGCGAGTTTACGGGCCTATGCCATTGCTATGCGAACAACAAAGAAATAATTCTTTGCTGCCCTTATAGCATCTGCTAAATCCTGTCCAGCAGAGCTGTTCTGGATGATACAGGGGCTGGTCAGTCCGGCTTCCATCCACCTTGGAGTAGAGTCATCTAGTGTCTGCTGTGACTTGTTTGTGGATTATTTTGCGGATAAAATCGCTCGGATTCACCATGGTTTTAACGCTGCATTTTCTGTAGTGGGGCAATTGGAGGTTATGGAGGCATCACCTTTACTTTGTTTATGGGATCAATTTCAGTTGGTGACCCCTGCCAATGAGGGGCATGTTCTTGGGACTGTCAAGGTTACCTGTTGTGAAGTGGACCCATGCCCATCCTGACTGGTTAAGGCCTGCAGGAGATGATGGAGCTGTTGCTGGTGGGGATGGTCAATGCCTCCCTTAGAGAGGACAGGATGCCAGGCTGACTTAAAGAGGCAGTGGTGCGGCCCCTGCTCAAGAAACCATCACTTGATGTTCACTCCCTGGCCAGTTATGGGCCGGTCTCTAACCTTCCCTTTTTAGGGAAGGTTATTGAGCGGGTGGTGGCCTGGCAGTTGCAGAAGCATCTGGATTGTGTCTGTTTTCTTGATTCCTTGAAGTCAGGGATTTCTCCTGGGGTATGGCACCGAGACTGTGCTTGTGGCGGTGGTTGACGATCTAGGCTGAGAATTAGATCAGGGCCATTCGGCCCTGTTGATTCTATTAGATCTGTCAGCGACATTTGATACCGTTGATCATGAGATGTTGGTGACGCGCCTGTAGGACCATGCAGGGGTGGGAAGTATGGTTCTTGACTGGTACCTCTCCTTCCTGGATGGAAGAACTCAGTGAGTGGTACTCAGTGATTATTTTTCATCACACCGAGACATCTTGTGTGGAGTCCCGCAGGGTTCTGTTTTGTCCCCTCTCCTGTTCAACGTGTATATGCAACCACTTGGCGAGGTGATCAGGAGGTTTGGCATGTGGTGTCATCAATATGCTGATGACACCCAGCTTTACCTCTCCTTTTCATCAGACCCAGGCCCGGAAGTCTCGGTGCTCAATGGGTGTCTTGCAGTTGTAGGGGATTGGATGAGGGTAAACCGACTGAGGCTGAATCCCGACAAGTCAGAGGTGATGTTGGTGGGTAAGATGGCGGGGGTAACATCCCCCATCAATGATGGGGCCTGCCCTCTGCTGGTCCCCCAGGTGTGGAGTCTGGGAGTGCTCCTTGACTCGCAACTCTGCTTGGATGCTCAGGTGGAGGCTTTGGCAAGGAGTGCCTTCCACCAATTACACCTAGTGCGTCGGCTTCGGCCTTATGTTTCAGACTGTGACCTAGCCACCATCATTCATGCCTTCATCACCTCTAGGTTGGACTACTGTAATGCACTCTACGTGGGGCTACCTTTGGTGAGGATACGGAGACTGCAGCCTGTGCAGAACGCAATGGCCTGTCTCCTGGTGGGAATTGGCCACCGGGGATATATTACACCAGTTCTTTGGTTTCTGCACTGGCTGCCTATAGTCTTCCAGGCCCAATTCAAGATGTTGGTGTTTACCTATAAAGCCCTAAAATGGCCTCAGCCCAACCTATTTTCATGACCGCCTCACCCCCCGGGCTCTGGATTGGCCCCTGCAATCATCGGGGGGTGCTCTCCTGGAGGTCCCCTGAGTCTGCCAGGGGGCCGCAATGGGGAGGGCCTTCTAGGTGGCCGCTTCTCGGCTGTGGAACTCCCTACCTCTGGAGGCCCATTTGACCCTGGATCTCCCCTCATTTTGATGCTATTGCAAGACATGGATGTTCCATCTGGTTTTTGGGGGGGAGGATGGGTAGAGTGGGGGGAATGGGTTTAGGGTGGGGGGTGGTTAGGGATTTTTTTTTATCGCTCCCTTTGCTGTGTATTTTATAGTTGTTTTAATGTTTTTGATGTTGTATGCCGCCCAGAGCTGCCTGTGACAAGATGGAAGGGTTAAAAATATTTTAAATAAATAAATAAATAAAACCCGGTGAATGATGGGTGCTAGTGCCTGTCATTCAAAGCCACATCATAGTATGACTGTATGGGGAAGGGGGAGCCCATAGGAGCTGTGCATACACCCCTCTCCCCACCCTGATAAACAGCTGATCAGGGGAGGG
Organism: Sphenodon punctatus; assembly: GCA_003113815.1. NCBI lineage: Eukaryota > Metazoa > Chordata > Lepidosauria > Sphenodontia > Sphenodontidae > Sphenodon > Sphenodon punctatus. The sequence goes on from QEPC01001768.1 coordinate 101,184, forward strand.
GAATCTAGAGGAGTTCGCACACTCACACCTTTGGAGCCCCCTCCCTGATCAGCTGTTTGCTGGGATGGGGAGAGGGGCATGCGTGGCTCCTCTGAGCTCCTCCCATCAGCTTTCAGTTAGGTGGATGGGAGAGGATGGGAGCCTGGGCTCTTTCCAGTCTCCCCTCTCTCCTGACGGGAAGAGGGCATGTGCACTTTCCGGGCTCCCCTTCCCCATCAGCTGTCACGTGGTGGGGAGGAGTGCTCACCCTCCTCTGCCCCCCAACAGCTGCTTGTGTGTCCGAATCCCTGCACTGGCCTTGAAATGTGGTGGGGCCAATTGCCCACCACAGGGAGGCAGAGGGATCGGGCCTGGGCCATGTGAGACATTGCCCCAGTTTCAGCAGCCTTATCCCACTTTTGTCAATGTTACCACGTGATGCAGTGGCTTGTGTGGCTGGTGGCCACCAGATGATCAGCCCGCTCTGGGCAAGCCTTTCTCCCCTTTGGGCAACATTGCTACACCCTGCGTAGTTGGAAAACGGATGGTGATAAAGGGCATAACAAGGGGTTGCCCCAAGTGGAATGAGGCTGCCCAGAGAGGGGATACATGTGTGTCCGCTGGTCCAAAGTGTAGTGGCTTAAATTAGCTGCCATAAGGCGGGTGAGGATCTGGCCCACCCCTGCTCATGTGGTTGCAACATGTGTGTGTATTGGTTTATATATATACACACACACACACACACAGGGTTTGTGTTGCTTTGCATATATACACAAATGTTAGAATCTAATATTTTAAGAAAATGACACACAAGTTTTCCCATTGAAACATGAAAGGGTCTAACTCACCTGTGACCCTTTCCGTACAATGTCAAAAACTATAGCATGCCACGTAGGAAGTAGGACCGAATGTAGAAAGCTGAAATTTTTCCTCATTTGAGAATACATTATATTTAAAGGAATGCATTATATTTTAAGAGGTAAACATTTCCTCAAGATAATTTTCATCAATTTTTTATGGATGGGCGAACGTGGTTCAGAAGTTCGAAGTTCGGCCCGAACTTGGCCTGTTCAGACGACCGAAACTGAACCCAAATCCGAACACGAACTGACCGAACCGAACTAGATTTCGAACGTCAAAATGACCGAACAGTTTGGTCAGTTCAGATCAAGTTCAGGTTCGGTCGTCCGAACAGGCTGAGTTCGGGCCGAACTCCGAACTTCCTAGACGCATTTGCTCATCCATAGAAAATTGATGCAAATAATCTTGAGAAAATATTTACCTCTTTAAATATAATGTATTCTCAAATGAGGAAAAATTTCAGCTTTCTACATTCAGTCCTACTTCCTACGTGGCATGCTATAGTTTTTAACATTGTACGGAAAGGGTCAGAAGTCAGTTAGACCCTTTCAGGTTTAAATGGGCAAACTTGTGTGTCATTTTCTTAAAATATTAGATTCTATCATTTGAGTTTGGGTGGCAAAAATGTGTCACTGGAAGGCAAAACGTGACAGGGAGGGGGACTCAGCTGTGGAGCAGACTTCCAGGCATCAGGGGTGGAGAGGCTTGGAGTAGCAGCCAGCCTGCCCAATCACCATCCCTTTTTTCCTCAGACCACTGGCTTCCCAGTCTGCTATTGGCCATGGGCTAGGCTGCACAGAGCCAATGGGGCTTGCGTTGAGGTGGGCGCAGCAGGAAACAAAACTGATTGCCTCCCCTCTTCCCAACAACTTCTGAGCTAGTCACTGTTCCTGAACAGCAGGCGTTTCAGAAGGCTCCCTCTCTCCCAGCAGTTTTGTTCCTTCCTGTTCCTAATCCATTGCCATCGTCCTCCTATTTCACCCATCCAACCCATTTACCTCCATATTATCATTTATTTAGATTATATTAGATAGATTTAGGTGTTATTTTTTGTTTTTACCCCTCCCTGTGTTCCCTGTGTTCAATTTTCCTTCCCCCCTCCCCCCTCCATTGAATCCTTTTCCCTCTCCCTCTTATTCCATCCCTGATTCCCTTCCCCTGTTTTAAGTTTTGGATTTATTTAGAGTAGGATTATTATTGCCTTTAGATCATGATTTTTCAGGACTGACCTACAATTTTTTTTATATTTGATTTTTGAAACAGCCATGTGACTATGTTACTATGCCTACTTATATACTGTGACGTACAAAGGCCTACTGATATTCAGAGGAGTGGGTGAATGTAAGTGTTTTCAAAATTAGGGCCATGGTAGGAAAGATCATGCAATACTCAATATTCAGATACCTTTACTCATATTTTAATAGCACCTAACGGTATTTTCAAATGTACACCATCATGCTTTGTTCCTGCCTGGGGTGAGGGCACTCACCCCAGGCAGGATCTGGCCTGGCCACCAAACAGACTTGTTGGGGTGGGGGGAGAGGGTGGGGAAGGAGAGGGCGGGGCAATGTGTATATGTGGGTCCGCATGGCCCTCCCTCCCCCCCCCATTGCTGAGCATGGCCCGCCCTCCAACCTGATCGGTGGCCATGGAGGTCTATGAGACTGCTGCATCCACCCAGAATGGTCCTGGGTCTGGGCCATGGTCAGGTTGAGCAGACCATCACACATGATGGCCCGCTCTGCCCTGGTCTGGAGATGGCTTTCCTAGGCTGCAGCAGTGCTTAGTCCAGGCTGAAATTCAGCAATGGGCCCAAGTTCCAGCCTTGGCTAAAAATTGCCACGTCCTGAGAAAACATTTAGCAGGATGGTTCATACGTGACACTACTGCAGGTGGCCATGCAGGTCAAAGCGTGGCCACCTGTGGTACCATCACATCTGAAAATACCCTAAGGCTGCAATTAATCACAGTGATCTCAATAAGGCTTCTGAAGGAAAGGAGTAAGATATTAATCAATAGGAGTAGGTGTAGGAGAAAAGTTTTGAATTTGACTAACTCCTCTGTCACTGAAGCTAATGGTAGCTGAGTTACTGACATTAATTGATAGAGGAATACACTCTAAAGCTACACTGATAAATACACTTGTGCTGGTGGGGTCACAATCATTGATGCAACTCCACTGGCGCTCATGCATTTATGATCTTGGGCTGTGAGAGGTAGAATCTGTTCCTAGACAGGGACATTGCATGAGTGAGAACAAAAAACTAAAAGAGTATATGAAGTGGGAGACAGTTACAAAATCATGTAATAACTAAAGGGGCTCTGCGAGTTTCTTCTTGGCTCATTATGTTTCAATTTACTTTAAATGAAAGTTTTCACCTTATTATGATTAAGTTTCATGTAAGCTGTTATGTAGCCTAAAATCAACAGCCATGTTTCCTTGGTATAAAATGCACATATCCAGTGGCAAATGTTTGTTCTTTAAAAACAAACACTTAACTGTGTAATTTGGAAGCCAAAGATTACGGTATTGCATTACTACACAAGAATTCAGAAGTGAAAATAGGGATATTGGTATGGGATTGGGGTGGCAAAGCCCCCCAGTGAGAGGAGGGCACAGGTTATGGTGGAGAGGAGGAGATTTGTGCCATGGTTCCGGTGAGTGGGGACACAAGCGTAAGGGGTCAGTGGTGGGAGGGTGGTACCATGATGCCCCCAGTAAGAGGGGAGGGTATGGGTAGAGGTGGGGGGAGTTTTGTGCTCTGCCCCGCTTGAGAGAAGGGGGATACAGGCAGGGCTGGAATTAGGGGCAGGCAACATAGCCACTTGCCTAGGGCAGCAGATTTTTACGGGCGGGTGTCGATTTTCTTTGGAGGCTTCTCTTGGCCCGTCCTGCCCAGTCACAGTACCCCCTCCCTGTGCCACAACTGCAGTACCTCACCCATGCCACCCACAGCCTGGAGGGGCCCCCCCATCCATCCCCACCTAGAGAAGCTCCATTCCATTCCTGAGCTCCTCCACAAATGCACTCTCCAGTGGTGTTGAGCACAGAGGAAGAGACTCTGTTTCTGTGCTGGGTGCCACCATTGTCTCCCTCCTTGCCTGCCATAAATAGCAGCCCACATACACACCAGAGCTGGGGGAGTGGGGGACAGCCTGAGTTGCAATGGGGCATTCAAATCCTAAGTCTGGCGCTGGATACAGGAATGGTGGGTCAGGGGTGGGAGGTTGTACCATGTCAGCTGGTGACTCAGGGGGGTATGGGTATGGGGTCAGTATTTCCTGCCTACCTCCGCGACCAACTATTCTCCAGGGATGTCAGGTGCAGAGGGTGCCCCCAGCTTCTTTTGGAGGTGGGTGAGGGGAAATCTCCTTGGGTGGGGAGTTTCTGCGGCTGAATAAATTGGGGTCATGTTGGGCATGTGGAGGTATGGCAGCAGGAGGAGGAAAAGTCATCAAGGGCATAGGGGCAGACATTTGGTTTCTGTTCTCCTGTCCTCCTTTCCCCCTGTCTTGGGATATTTGTGGGGTGATGTCAGTGGAGCTTCTGATCTATTATTGATGCTGTGCTAAATATTTATTTTATTTATTTTATTGCATTTCTTAGCTGCCCCCTCATGCCCATGGCATCTCGGGGCAGCTTACAACATAAAAATAACAATAAGTAAAATAACACTAAAACACAAAAATTAAAAGAGCTAAAAATCCCGCTAAGAACAACCAATATGAGGTCGATGGCTACTAAAACAACTACTATTCATAATCTTATTCAGGATAAGGTCGCTCACTTCATATGTCTTAGCAGGACCTGGTTGGACAAGGCTTCTGGGCTTGGGATGGCCCAGATGGTGCCAGTCAGGTACCTGATGCTAGTTAGTTATTTACTATTAGCATGACAATGCCATAGCAGAAAAGGGTTCAAAACAGAACAAAACCCAATGCAATAAAATAAATTTAAAATTAAGATTAAACAAATCATAAAACACATCTGATATGTTTTAAGGAAATTAAGAAAATTAATTAGAATAAAACACAATGAACATAAGAATAACAAGGAAAATTACACAGCTCTGAAGGAAAGAAACTACCGGCGAGCCTCAAACACATCCAATAAAAAGGACATCACTGCAAAAATCACAGAATCAGACAAATCAGATATCAACCAGCAAGAAATTTCTAAAGGCGTTCTGCCGGGCAATTGTGAGATAAATTTGGATAGCCACAGCTCCCTGGAGGAATCGTAAAGGTGACATAAACACAGAATATGCTCCAGGGACTACGGCCTCCAAACTGTCAAAAGGACGCAATCTTTGATGACAAGGAACTCCAGCATAATGCCCCTCAAGCATCCAGGTGGGGAGAGCATTTAGTCGGGCCTGAAGGAATAAACAAATCTTCCCAAAAGATCAATTTGCCGACAAGTACCTCGCAGGGCTCGCAAAGTTAGTCACCCAAGAAAAGTAATGTACCAGAGAAGAGCACTCAGCTACACTAACTGAGTCCTCCTGCTGGCTAATATTCAAAACCCTAATAAAGACTTCGGTCTTAACAGATTTTAAGTCCTTTGACAAAAGATCAGATATAGACAAACCAATCACAGCAATCTTATCAGTAACCAAACTGGCCCAAGAGCTGACAAAAGAATCTTCTCTCAGAAAAAAAAGCAAATCTGGGCTAGAGGGCTGCTGGATACGGGTCCAAAGGGCAATTGCCTGAAGCCAGAAGTACAAGTTCCAGTTACATTGGCCGAGCTCCAGTCGAATAGCTGCAGAGGGTACAGCGTTTGGAATTCTTAATAAAGAACGAAAAAACCTGGCCTGAAAAAACCTCAGGTCATAAGGGCGGTAAATGGCCCACATGGCAGCCCCATATAACAGCTGAGCCCTAGGCATTGCTTCAAGGACCCTGAAAGCTGGGGCCAAGAAGCCCTTTTCCTTTTTCTGGAAGAAACGCAACAAGGCCGCTATGCATCCGTTAGCCGAGGCATCAGCAGCAGTAAAATGCAAGTTCTATTTAAGGGATACCTGAAAGGTACCTGATGCAGCATCAGCTTAGGACTGTAGGATTGGGGGGTGGGAGGGAGTAGTGGTGATCTGTAAAGACAATCTGGTCTATCAAAGGTATCCAGCATCTGACTTGCCCAACAGAGAGTTTGTCCAACTTGTCCTCGATGCCCAGGATAGACTGAGGATTCTTCTGGTGTACTGATCATCTCACTACATAGCCAACTCTTAATACCAGGTACTAGATTTATGGGACAGTCATACTCCCAATGGAGAGGTAATGCCTCTGCTTCCCATTTGTCAAAAATGCTCTTAAAATCAGAAAATTCTGGAGGAATTACCTTGGCTCCAGCTATAGGGCGTATGTCATGAACAATGGCTACCCTGGGCCAGGCCTACTGTGGGATGTCCTGGCACTGTTGTTGACAGTACAGGGAAGAGAAGGACACAATGCATAGCTTTTGATCAATGAGGCCAGATGATGGGCCAGCCAAGGCAGGCCAAGAATCATAGGATGCCATGGAGATGCAATGAGATCTGCTCCCAATGGCACTCAATCTGAAGTACCATGGGACAAGTCTGGAAGAGCACATAACTAGAGGTAAGTGGTGACCCATCAAAGGTCTCAACCAGTTTGGGCACTGCTTTGTCTTGTAAAGAGATTCAATAGCAGGAAGCGATGGCATGACCTATATAGGACACACAAATGGGGCAAACCCAGCAAGCACAAAACAGCAAAAACACAAGAAAATAACTGGTAATGAAACAGTTTACTATAAAAATTAGGGATGGGCGAACAAGGTTCGGAAGTTCGGAATTCGGGCCAAACTCGACCAGTTTGGTCGACCAAACCGAACTTCCGAACTGAACTCGAATTTTGAGATGAACCGAACCAAACTAAACCGAATTTCTGAACTTGGCTCTGTTTGCCCATCCCTGAAAGACAATATTCCATTCATTTCAATGGGGTTTGAATTTCTGAACTTTGTTCGTAAGTTCGGAGTTCGGACCGAACTCGAATTTTGAGCCGAACTGAACAGAACCGAATTTCCGAACTCAGTTCTGTTTGCCCATCCCTAATACAAATAAACAATTAACAATATAAATAGACAACCAACAAATTCAACTGTAATTTTAAAAAAAATCTATAAAATCAAACCCGTATGCGTTTTGAGTAAATCCCTCCTCTTCAGGGGATTCTACAAGAATTGAAGTATAATATAAACGGACAAGTTAAGGACATATAATTCAAATACTGAACTAATATACCACAATATAGATAAATATTACCCTCACAAGCTCATAATACAAGACCAAGCAGTCTCTAAAATAAACAAATTGGGTCAATATATTCTAATTAGGGAATGTAAAACATTTTACTACATACATCAACCAATTTGGATATATTGACCCAATGTTTACGTTTAATTTAGACACGCTGGTATTTTACAATTGGTCTTATATTATGAGCTTGTGAAGGTAATATTCCTATTATCCTGTAGATTGGGATGGCTATGGCCCAGAAGAAAAGTTGTGGGAACTGGCTGCCCACATTCATGTCCTCGCTCTCCTCTGCACCTTCCAACAGTGGTAACCAGAGAAGCTGCATGCTGGGAGGCACACTTGGGAAGGTTTCTGTCACCAGTCTGCAGGCAGTGCCTATACCTGCAGCTATTGATTGTACAGTGCCAGGTGCATTGCTTGCACTATATAAATACAATAATAATAATTAATAATAAATAATTAATAGGATTTTCCAACCATACCAGTGCTGGTCCACAGGCAGTGCCTGTCCCTCTACCATGGAGACTTGGGCCTTGGCCTACCACAACAAGCTCCAAGAGTTCCAGGGCAGAATAGGAAGTACTGAGCACTTCCTCTTCTCGCCCATCACAAGTGGAGCCCAACAAGGAGTCAACAGGCTTACCAACTCACTTCACCACTTAAGTCTTCACGTTCCTCTGCACTCCTTATCTCTGCACCCCCACTTGTCTCCTTGTCCTCCCAGCCTATTGCATGTTCCCTTGACCTTGTTCTACTGACATCTGCACTATCTGGTCACCCAGTTCTGAACTGCTCTCCAACTAGACTACACCTTTGTCTGATCCCACTGTGGATGCCTGCACTATCTCCTAACCTGGTACTGATCTTCACATCATTTTTAAACTCTACCTGCTCATCTACTGTTACACAGCTATCGCTACGTTTGTTAGCGGTCAGGGGTTGGAGTCCCGGAAGGGGCGAAGAAGGCAGGGCTAGGAAGGGAAACAATTAGGTAAGGGAAACATCTCAGCTGTTCTCCAATATCAAGGAGATGTAATGCTCAGCATGAAAGCCAGACAAGCTGGCTTAAGAGAACTTATGGCTCTTTGTTGAGGTCAAGGAAAGGGAACAAGGAATCAGATCTTGGGTAAGCAGGGAATTGGGAACCAGAGCTTGGAGGGACAGGGAGCTGGGAACCAGGCGAGCATACAGGGTCATGGAGGGGGTAGCATGGAAAGAGACACAGGACATGATGGGATACAGAGCTGTAGGTGGATTAGACACAAGACATGACAAGAAACAGGCTATAGATTAATTAGGGGGTAATTGGTCACTGTCCCAGGGTTTGACAAGACATAGAGCAAAGGAGGATTAGGGGGTAATGGGAAAAAAATACTGGACTTGGCAAATCCAGGTGATAGAAGGATGGGGCAATAAAGAACAAGACACAGTGCTAGCAAGGCATAAAGCTTGGGAGGATAGCAGCAGTGGAGGACAGGGGCACAAAGGCAGCAAGGGCAGAAATTCAAGACATAAAGGAAGACAAAAGCAACATGGAGAAGTGAGGGAATGTGGGGGCTACACTCACTGCATGGAAGGTTATCAATGTAAACAATAAGGCAAGAGTGCAAGGCGGGAAATGGGGTGAACCTAAGGTTGTAAAAGGGAGACAAGTTTATCACTGGGTAGTAAGGGGAACAAAGGTAGTACAAGTGCAAGGGAAGATACAGATCAAAAACACACACGGTGAGGGAAGGCAAGTGAACAATGAGAAAGGGGGGACATGTGCTTCAACACATGGAGAGAACAGGAGGTGCAAAAAAACCAGGGAGGGGAAGTGCTACACAAACAAAGGAATAAAGAGTGGTGAACAGAACAGTGAAGAAGACTTACCAACACAACGTTCACAGGGCTACAAGGAAGAGCAACACTTCACCACAGGCAGTCCAAGTGTGAGCAAAGCTAGAGCTAGAGAGGAATGGCAATAGGAGCACCAGAAATTTCCTACAGCTCCCAGCATGCCTTATAGATACAGGAATGGTGGGTCAGGGGTGGGAGGTTGTACCATGCCGGCTGGTGACTCAGGGGGGGTATGGGTATGAGGTCAGTATTTCCTGCCTACCTCCGCGACCAACTATTCTCCAGGGTTGTCAGGTGCAGAGGGTGCCCCCGGCTTCTTTTGGAGGTGGGTGAGGGGAAATCTCCTTGGGTGGGGAGTTTCTGCAGCTGCTGCTGAATCAATTGGGGTCATGGGGCATGGGGAGGTATGGAAATCTGGGAGTCAATCAGCAAGTTGGCGGGGATGTTTACACCCTGTACCAGGTACAGGAGGGAAAAAGAGGATAAGGCACATACTCTGGGAAAAGCTGCTATAACACAAGCCAAGTCGTGGTGAAGAGGAAACAGCAGCTGCCAACCAGGTTATGGGTTCAGGGCTGAGTCCTTACACCATCTCTAATCTGGTGGGGGTTGTCAATGCCTCCCTTGTGGAGGGCAGGGTTGCAGGTTGCCTGGAGGTGTCTGTGTTGCGACCCTTGCTCAAGAAACCATCTCTTGACACTGACTCCCTTTCCAGTTATCAGCCAGTCTCTAACCTTCCCTTTTTAGTGAAGGTTATTGAACAGGTGATGGCTCAGCAGCTCCAGGACCATCAGTATCATGTTGGTTTCCTTGACTCCTTGCAGTCTGGCTTCTATCCAGTTTATGGCATGGAGACTGCATTTGTGGCCTTGGTCGACAATCTTCGCTGTGAGTTGGACCAGGGTCAGTTCACTTTCTTGATTTTTATTAGATTTGTCAGCTACTTTTGACACGGTTGACCACGTGATGTTGGTGACNAACGGTATTTTCAAATGTACACCATCATGCTTTGTTCCTGCCTGGGGTGAGGGCACTCACCCCAGGCAGGATCTGGCCTGGCCACCAAACAGACTTGTTGGGGTGGGGGGAGAGGGTGGGGAAGGAGAGGGCGGGGCAATGTGTATATGTGGGTCCGCATGGCCCTCCCTCCCCCCCCCATTGCTGAGCATGGCCCGCCCTCCAACCTGATCGGTGGCCATGGAGGTCTATGAGACTGCTGCATCCACCCAGAATGGTCCTGGGTCTGGGCCATGGTCAGGTTGAGCAGACCATCACACATGATGGCCCGCTCTGCCCTGGTCTGGAGATGGCTTTCCTAGGCTGCAGCAGTGCTTAGTCCAGGCTGAAATTCAGCAATGGGCCCAAGTTCCAGCCTTGGCTAAAAATTGCCACGTCCTGAGAAAACATTTAGCAGGATGGTTCATACGTGACACTACTGCAGGTGGCCATGCAGGTCAAAGCGTGGCCACCTGTGGTACCATCACATCTGAAAATACCCTAAGGCTGCAATTAATCACAGTGATCTCAATAAGGCTTCTGAAGGAAAGGAGTAAGATATTAATCAATAGGAGTAGGTGTAGGAGAAAAGTTTTGAATTTGACTAACTCCTCTGTCACTGAAGCTAATGGTAGCTGAGTTACTGACATTAATTGATAGAGGAATACACTCTAAAGCTACACTGATAAATACACTTGTGCTGGTGGGGTCACAATCATTGATGCAACTCCACTGGCGCTCATGCATTTATGATCTTGGGCTGTGAGAGGTAGAATCTGTTCCTAGACAGGGACATTGCATGAGTGAGAACAAAAAACTAAAAGAGTATATGAAGTGGGAGACAGTTACAAAATCATGTAATAACTAAAGGGGCTCTGCGAGTTTCTTCTTGGCTCATTATGTTTCAATTTACTTTAAATGAAAGTTTTCACCTTATTATGATTAAGTTTCATGTAAGCTGTTATGTAGCCTAAAATCAACAGCCATGTTTCCTTGGTATAAAATGCACATATCCAGTGGCAAATGTTTGTTCTTTAAAAACAAACACTTAACTGTGTAATTTGGAAGCCAAAGATTACGGTATTGCATTACTACACAAGAATTCAGAAGTGAAAATAGGGATATTGGTATGGGATTGGGGTGGCAAAGCCCCCCAGTGAGAGGAGGGCACAGGTTATGGTGGAGAGGAGGAGATTTGTGCCATGGTTCCGGTGAGTGGGGACACAAGCGTAAGGGGTCAGTGGTGGGAGGGTGGTACCATGATGCCCCCAGTAAGAGGGGAGGGTATGGGTAGAGGTGGGGGGAGTTTTGTGCTCTGCCCCGCTTGAGAGAAGGGGGATACAGGCAGGGCTGGAATTAGGGGCAGGCAACATAGCCACTTGCCTAGGGCAGCAGATTTTTACGGGCGGGTGTCGATTTTCTTTGGAGGCTTCTCTTGGCCCGTCCTGCCCAGTCACAGTACCCCCTCCCTGTGCCACAACTGCAGTACCTCACCCATGCCACCCACAGCCTGGAGGGGCCCCCCCATCCATCCCCACCTAGAGAAGCTCCATTCCATTCCTGAGCTCCTCCACAAATGCACTCTCCAGTGGTGTTGAGCACAGAGGAAGAGACTCTGTTTCTGTGCTGGGTGCCACCATTGTCTCCCTCCTTGCCTGCCATAAATAGCAGCCCACATACACACCAGAGCTGGGGGAGTGGGGGACAGCCTGAGTTGCAATGGGGCATTCAAATCCTAAGTCTGGCGCTGGATACAGGAATGGTGGGTCAGGGGTGGGAGGTTGTACCATGTCAGCTGGTGACTCAGGGGGGTATGGGTATGGGGTCAGTATTTCCTGCCTACCTCCGCGACCAACTATTCTCCAGGGTTGTCAGGTGCAGAGGGTGCCCCCGGCTTCTTTTGGAGGTGGGTGAGGGGAAATCTCCTTGGGTGGGGAGTTTCTGCAGCTGCTGCTGAATCAATTGGGGTCATGGGGCATGGGGAGGTATGGAAATCTGGGAGTCAATCAGCAAGTTGGCGGGGATGTTTACACCCTGTACCAGGTACAGGAGGGAAAAAGAGGATAAGGCACATACTCTGGGAAAAGCTGCTATAACACAAGCCAAGTCGTGGTGAAGAGGAAACAGCAGCTGCCAACCAGGTTATGGGTTCAGGGCTGAGTCCTTACACCATCTCTAATCTGGTGGGGGTTGTCAATGCCTCCCTTGTGGAGGGCAGGGTTGCAGGTTGCCTGGAGGTGTCTGTGTTGCGACCCTTGCTCAAGAAACCATCTCTTGACACTGACTCCCTTTCCAGTTATCAGCCAGTCTCTAACCTTCCCTTTTTAGTGAAGGTTATTGAACAGGTGATGGCTCAGCAGCTCCAGGACCATCAGTATCATGTTGGTTTCCTTGACTCCTTGCAGTCTGGCTTCTATCCAGTTTATGGCATGGAGACTGCATTTGTGGCCTTGGTCGACAATCTTCGCTGTGAGTTGGACCAGGGTCAGTTCACTTTCTTGATTTTTATTAGATTTGTCAGCTACTTTTGACACGGTTGACCACGTGATGTTGGTGACACGTCTGCAGGACCATGCCCATGTGGGTGGAATTCTTCTTCAGTGGTTCCAATCATTTCTGGCCAGAAGAATTAGATGGACATTCTTACACACACGTTGAAGTTTCAGATTTTTCAATCTTCTGGGTTTACAAGTCCACAAGTAAGTTCTGGATTCATTTTTCTCACACACACTTCCCTGACACAGTTCCTAGATGCATTCTTCACACAAACACTGCCCTGAGGCATCCTAAAGTAGCCACAGCTGTAGATGTGACAGGCTGCCATGGAAACCAAGTGACCACAGCTGCCTGGAACAAAGCAGTTTACCAGGAGAACTTTTTACACACAAAAGTTCTGGGAGAAGTTCTATGCAGAAGTTCAAAGATCTGGATGTTTAAGATCTGGGTGAGTGATTTAAACACACAGAAAGTTCAGGATGTTACAGCAAAATCCACGAGAAATGTGTGTGTAAAAACACCCATTGTGTGATACTGGGGGATTTTTCATCTTCTCCCCAGGATTTCATGTGTGAAGTCCCGCAGGGATCCATTCTGTCCCCTGTCCTGTTTAACATGTACATACAGCCCTTCAGCGAGATAGTGAGAGGGTTTAGAGTACAGTGTCATCAATATGCTGATGACACTCAACACTACCTCTCATTTTATTTATTTTTATTTATTTTAGAATTTTGCTACCCTGTCCCTCCTGCCACAGGCAACTTGGGGTGGCTTACAATTTGCAAAATAAACATTAAAACAATTCAAATATGACTAAAAGGAGGACAAAAAGAAAAATAACCCCTACGCAACAACCCACCCCCTCACCCATCTCCCCCACTAAATGCCTGGTGGAACAGCCAGGTCTTACAACCTTTCCGAAAAGAGGGGACATCGAGGCCAAACGGGCCGCCACTGGAAGGGAGTTCCACAGCTGTATTGTGACCAACGAGAACACCCTCCCCTGCGTGACCCCCCAGAAGACTCAGGGGACCTCGACCAGAGTGCCACAAGACAACCGCAGGGGTCAGTCCTGCACCTGGGGAGTGAGGCGGTCCCATAGATAGGTAGGGCCTAGGCCAGATTCAACCATCACCTTGAATCTGGCCTGGAAAAGCACTGGCAGCCAGTGCAGAGAGTGAAGCACTAGTGTAATATGCTCCCAGCAGCCCATTCGTACCAGAAGATCAGCCAGTGCATTCTGCACAGCTGCAGTTTCCAAGCCGTCACCATGGGTAACCCCATGTATAGCGCGTTACAATTGTCCAATCTGGAGGTGATGAAAGCATGGGTGATGGTGGCTAGGTCAGATTCTGAGACAAACGGCTGAAGCCGTTGCACCAGATGTAATTGGCGAAAGGTACTCCTGGCTAGAGCCTCCACCTGGGCATTCAGGTGGAGCTGCGCATCAAGGAGCATCCTCAGACTCTGTATCTGGGGTACCAATGGAGGGCAGACCCCGCCAATAACGGGGGCCACCATCTCCATCGCCTTACCCACCAACATCACCTCCGTTTTGTCGGGATTCAGCCTCAGTCGATTAGTTCTCATCCAGTCCCCCACAGCTGTCAAACACTGAGTAAGCACCGAGACTGCAGGGCCTGGGTCTGTTGAAAAAGAGACACATATAGCTGGGTATCATCAGCATATTGATGACACCGCATGCCGAACCTCCTGATCACATCAGACCCAGGCCCCACAGTCTGAGTGCTTACCCAGTGCCTGGCTGTGGTAGGGGTTTGGATGAAGTCAAGCTGTCTGAAGCTGAATCCCAATAAGACGGATGTGATGCTGGTGGGTAAGGATGAGAGAGTGGAGGTCCCCATCATTGATGGGGTGTGTCCCTCCTGGGTCCCACAGGTTCGGAGTCTGGGTGTACTCCTCGACTTTCAGCTCAGCCTGGACGTGTGTTTTGTAAACTACATCAGGTCCAGCTTCTTTGGCCTTACATCTCAAGTTCCAGTCTTGTCACCATCATCCATGCATTCATCACCTCATGATTGTATTACTGCAGCACACTCTACATTGGGCTACCCTTGATGATGACCTGGAGACTCCATCTGGTGCAGAATACGTGGCCCACCTCCTGATGGGGATGGGCTGCTCTGAGGACATAACACCAGCACTCCTTCTTCTGCACTGGCTGCCTATAGTTTCTAAGTCCGATTCAAGGTGTTAGTTATTACCTTTAAAGCTCTATACAGCCTGGACCCCACCTACCTACCGGACCACCTCATCCCTTGTGTCCTGGATCAGCTCCTGCAGTCTGCCAGGGGCATCCTCTTAGAGGTCTCCCAGGTATTCTGGGTGGTGATGGCTGAGAGGGCATTTTTGTTGGCTGCACTGAGGCTGTGGAACTCCCTCCCAGGGGAGATTTGCCGCTCTCCAGATCTCCCCTCCTTCTGCAGATAGTGTAAGACCTGGGTGTTTTGCCGGGCATTTGGTAAAGGGTATGGGTAGTGGGTGGGTTTTTGTGGGGAGTTGAGGGTTATTGATGTTTTTCAAGTTCCAGTATTTTATTGTTGTCTTGCTTTATATTTGACGTTATCTTTTATACTTTAATATTTATACTATTTTATAATTTATATTGTTCAGCGCTTCAAGTTGCCAGTGGGCAGGAGGAAGTGGGATATATGATTTTATGATAAATAAATATTATTATTATTATTATTATTATTATTATTATTATTACTAGCAAGCATTTATATAGTGCAAGCAATGTACCCGGTGCTTTACAAAATAATTGAATCGACACGGTCCCTACCCTAGGACTTACAGTCTAAGAGATGGGGGGCAGGGGGGGACACAAAGGAAGGGGAAAAGAGGGAGAGACAATGAGTGTAACATTCACGAGGATGTGAGGTCCCAGGTGCATGTACTTGGCTTGGTTACATCAAGAAATAAATAATCTTCCCTTTCTAGTGGAGGTTGAATGGGTGGTCACCTTGCTACTTCAGATGCATCATAGTGCTATTGTGTTCATGGACCTATGTCAGTCAGGATTTCATCCTGGGTATGGCATTGGGACTGAGCTTGTGGTCTTCATTGAAAAATCTCTGTTTGGAAATTGACACAGGTAATTGTACGACTACCTTGTTGATTTTGTTAGATTTTTCAGCAGCCTTTGATACAGTTGATCATGGGGTGTTGTTGACATGCTGTGGGACCTGGCAGGGGTTTGTGGGACTGCTCTTGAGTAGTTCTGCACATTCCTGGTGGGGAGAACCCAGAGGGTGATGATGGGCAGTGGCTTATCATCCCCCTGAGAGCTCCCTTGTGGGGACCCACAGGATTCCATTTTGTCCCCAGTTCTGTTCAATGTGTATCTGAGGCCCCTGGGTGAGAGTGTATGGAGATTAGCAATGAAGTGCCATCAGTATGCTGATGACACCCATCTCAATCTCTTTTTTTCATCTGACCCAGGTCCTGCATACCCAGTGTCTGGTTGCTGTTAGAGACTGGATGTGGGTGAGCCGATTGAAGCCAAATCCAGACTGATGGTTGACTGGCCTTGTGACCTGGGGGACATAGGAACCCCTGTGATTGATAGGGTGTGGCCTCCTTTGGTCATTCATCTTAATACCCTTGAACCAATTGCTGTGCTTGGATTCCCAGGCTTCAGCAGTGGCCAGGAGCGCTTTTCACCAACTTCATCTGATGAGAAGGTGGGATTAATAAAAGCCACCTAGAATAGAAAAGTGTTGTGAAGAGTTGTTTGGAAGATAGGACAGCAAAGTTTGAGTGGGGGGGGGGGATGGGAGACAGAATAGTAGCTAGCTGCCTGGGGGTGGCAAAAACAATAGTAGCTAATTGCCTGGCAGCATCATCTAGCAGTTTAAAAGCCATGTTTGGGAGTAGTACTGAGATGAAAGAAAGTGTTCTCTATCGCGAGCACTTGAGACAGTTTGTCAATATTCTGCCACTAGTCAGTGATTTCCCAGATCCATCATTGTGAGATTGGCACAGGCAATTTCCCATCATTTCCATCACTTTCTGGGACTTTTGGGGAGTGTCCAGGATTTTTCAGGACTTTCTGGAACTTACTGTCTGGGATCTTTTGGTACATTCCAGGACTTATTGGGACTGTCCTTTTGCATCAATTTCCAGGCCTTTTGCATCCAGCACTTTTGCTTTTCTTAGTCAGTATATAAAGCATAAGCTACTAAACATAGTTGGTACTAGGGCTGAAACTGCAAGCTGTTGCGGTAGCTTTTTCCAATGGAAAAAGCTCTTCCTCCATGAGCGGCATAGTACGATAGAGATATTAATTCCGCTACTTCCGCCATTTTGATACTTTCATTCCGTTACTTCCACCAGCTGTGAAAATAGCAGAATGATGTTTGTTCCAACAGTTTCAACCTTCTGCAATTTCCATCAGCACTGCGAAGTAGGAAAACAATGTTTGTTCTGATAGTTTTCGAGGTTGTTCCGACAGTTTCTGAATCAGTGGAATGCTGGAATGCTGGAAGAATTTGTGGAATGCCGGCGGAAAAGCTAAGGAAAGTCACGGGAAATTCCAAAATGGTGGAATGAAATAACGGAGCAGAAAAAGGAGTTGCTGCTTCAGTCCTAGTTGATAGCAACTCAGTTTATGTTGCATTCAACCAGTGAAAAATAGGGGAAAAAATAGAGAAAAAGATGGTAAGTTTCCTCATCATGCAAATGGAGGTGAACATAGGTGACTCATGGGGGGGGGGAGCACATGGGCACATGCCTCCCCCATGGGGGAGCGCTATAGAACCCCTGCCCAGGTTCCACTCCTGTGCCCCCCCTACCCCCAATATCGACAGTTACCAATCACCAGTTCTGTTTCCAACAGAATTTGTCATTTCAGCTCTATTTAGGTGACCAGAAATTGTTGTTTTAGCTCAGCCTCTGATAAAACTTGGAGGAAACAAGTCCATTAGCCACATAGAGACTCTTAAATTAGAACTAATATTTAGTTTGTAAATAGGAGTAACTTCACCTACTCCTCGGAAATGGTAGAGGAATCATCCAAAGACAGCTGTGAAATCTTTGACCACCTGAGATGTCCCCTCACTGCCTCCTTTCCCCAGTTTCAGTGTTACCCCAAACCTGCATAGGAAAGACCTTCAGAGGAAGAGGATACAGGCGGAAAGACCATAGCAAAGTGGGTGCACATTGAGCCTAAGTTGTAAGCAAAGACAATATGTGAGACTGTACAACATCTTTATTACTTACATGACACAGACGTTAAGGCAGGAGCCTTAACTTACATTTCCCATGCTTTTTGGTGCATGAATGAATTTGTAAGGGCCAGCATTTACAAAC
The DNA here is from genome assembly GCA_003113815.1 of Sphenodon punctatus. Lineage (NCBI taxonomy): Eukaryota > Metazoa > Chordata > Lepidosauria > Sphenodontia > Sphenodontidae > Sphenodon > Sphenodon punctatus. The sequence goes on from QEPC01001768.1 coordinate 118,973, forward strand.
AAACCCTGACTGAATCACCTGGCTGCCGCTCTGTGTCCAGTACTGCTCTAGTTGCTGGGTCTCTCCCTGCTTAGCTTCTCTGAAGGGGGAGGGAAGGAAGCAAGGAGGAGGCTTCATTTCAAACACCTTTTGTTTCCAAAAGGGAAACTGTTTCCTGGTTGGAACCATCAAAAAAGAAGCTCATATGTGGGACACAGAATTTAGTTTTAAAAGTTAATCCAGCTGTAAGTATTGAAGAACCAGGAAGTGAATGGCCAGAGGATGTGTAGATAATATATTAGAACTACATTACCCAGGAAGGAGCACAGGCATACAGAGTGAACAGCGGCAGTGTAAAATACAGTGACCAGCAGCCTTAGACCCACGAAAGCATGCTCTATAGGGAAACAGAAGCCAGCAAGAGCACATGCGTGACATTATAAAGTCTGATTGTCAGGACCCTTGGGGGTAGGAGGGGATGGAGGCACCTGCGCGGACGTGTTAGGCCTGGCCGACAGCCACGGAGGCAGCAACGTGCTGCAGAGGCCACGCCCACTCCGACGTTAGGAGGGGGCGGGGCAAGACGCAACGACGCGACGCCTCAGGGAAGCCCTGGAGGCACTGACAGCGGGCGCATGCGCTCCTCGAACCCGGAAGTGCGGCTTCGCCGGTCAGCCCGCCTGCAGGCACTTTCCCATTAGGGTCCTTTATAAGCTGGGTAAAACGCCTGGCTCAGTGCTGGTGATCGGACCTGTGCCGTGATACTGGCCCCTAGCTTGGAGTGTAGCAGAGACTGTGGACGTGTGTGGGACAAGTGAAGTGCGTGGAGAGCGTGGAGTGTGCAAGGTGAGTGCTTGGGTGACTGTGAGAGTAGACGCGTGTGTGTATAGGTCGAGTGGAGTTTTCCTTCCTTGTGAGTTGCCCCCGCCTGACAAACCTGAGTGAAAGCCCTAACCCCTCCTAGTCCCTCTCTCCGTTGGGTCCCGTGGGGTCCTTTTCCCCTGAACCACCACTGATCCCACACCTCCTCCCCATAGCCCTGTATAAGCGTGTGAGTACTAACCCAGAGTGGGCCTTGTTCGGTGCGTAAATCCCTGTGATGAGCTTTGGCCAGGGTTAGCTCGTGTAGCTCATACCCAGAGCCTCCAACCAGATTCTGAGGGATTATTTTCCAGCACCATTTTGCCCTTGCGACTGGAGTACGTTTGTTGGTCCTATCTTCCCTAACACTGATATTGGCTAATATGAGAAATTAAGAAATTTACAACTTTAAAACTACCAGATGAATTTTGAAAAATCAAAAAAGAAACATGCCAGAACATACCCCTGAATTCTGTAAAATCACTCCACCTCACAATTTTTCCCCCCCAAAAATACGCTTTCGCCCGAATAAAAAAAAAATGTCTGAAACAGAAAGAAAAAGCATTTTTTACTCTGATTTTTTAAACCACTGTAACTTTTTTGTCCAATTTGTATGAAATTTGGAAAGGTTGTACCCCTCACATGATCCCCTCTGCCAAACTTTAGACGAATAGGATGAATGGTGCTGATTTTATAAGCAATAGAATGTTTGTGTGTTAAACAGAAATAAATGGCAATTGCATAAATAAGGAAGTTATTATGATAGGGGTGGTGGTAGAGGGAATGCCACAGTCAAGTATACTAAATGACTTTTTACAATAGCTTAAGATATGTCCCTTTAGGCCTCAGAGTAGCATGTTTAAAGTACAAGAGAAGGATGCCAGCCACAGCCAAAGAATATGGATGGATCAAGCTTTTGGTTAGTGAATAAGATGAAAAGGCCGTTCATAAACTGCTGCATTCCAAGTGCCGGTGGTTGTGTAGGTAACAGGACCTGGAGACTTCCACAAGAACCCTTAATGAGGTACAATTCAATTATGGAATAAAAATATGGCTAAGGAGACTCTCTCTCTCTCTCTCTCTCTCTCTCTCTCTCTGTTGGGAATGTTTAAAGTTTTTCCCATTGTCAAGCCACAGTATTGTGTATGTTTATATTTTACTTGGAATCTCTGATCTATTCTTATTAGAAGGGCCTCTGCTTTCCTTTAACATGCATTGTGTGGTGTTCTCAATTCTTCAAACAGGAGAGAGAAGGTGAAGTCTAGCCAAGTCAAGGAAGTACCAAGTGCAAAGCAGATTTTTTTCCATTGCTGACCACAGTTAGCAATGGCTAAGCTTCAGATGGAAAAGTACTCCACACCTTGTCCAGTGGAACAGGACAAAGAGTATAGGGAAAAAACATTTTGACCTAGTTTTCTTTCATATCAGGCTGTGACCTGATTTTCCATATTGCAGGGGAAATTTGCATTCAAATAAATACATTTATGCCTCCTACTCTCTGATTTGCCCCTCCACTCAGGTACATGACAGCACAAGTAAGTTCATTAATATCAGCACATCATGTAGGTGCAGGATGATAGGTGCAATTTGCACCCCAAAAAGACTTCCTTATTAGAATTTTGCTTCTAATCTTCTAGAAAGGATGCTATAGGTAATGGGCATTGCTTCTTTTGCTCTATGAAGATGTAGAGAAATAAATATTTTATAAAAATCTGTGGACACAACACTTCCTCTACATGCAGGACTCCTGCACTTTTACTTTATATGTGCTCATATAGTCTACAATGCATTGCATACAACAGAGAAGTGGGTTCTTGCTCTGAACTATGCTTTATACAAGCTAGTCCCATGGCAGTCTGAACTAGGATTTCCTGATGTGGCAGTAGGAATGGTATGGCTGGAAGGTTCTGAGACTCAGCAGTGGTGAGGGATATTGTTGCCAGAAGTTCATTGTAGCTGTTGGAGAGCTCACATCTGGAGGACCTATGTGGGAACTGAAAGCATCAATACTGACTTTGCTATCATGTGGTTGGAGTTAATGGCCATGAACCCATGCCCTGTGATCTCCGCAGGACACAGTGTGCCCACAATGCGGATCTGCGTGATTACTGCACAGCTGCGTGTGTGTGCACCTTCTGTACAGTATGGGATCAAGCCCACCTGATGGTTAATAATCTGGACTCTGCTTTCTTCCCCCACCTTTCCTCCCAGGTAACTACATTGATGGAAGGAAAGAATCCAGGGTGGCCCTAAACACTTGGTCAATGCACCCACATAGCACACAGGTCACAATTCTCGCCCATTAAAGTCAATGGGAGTTTTGCCATTTATTTCAGTGGGTTCAGGATTGCAGCCTCAGACAACACAATTCATGCATACCAGCATCCAGGGGAAACATGCTGTAAAATGTAGTTGCTCATTTTGAAAAAGAACACACATCTTTGCTTCAATATTTAATGAACTAATATTCATGCTTCTTCCCCTATTACACGAAAAAGTAGTTCCTTTCCTTGTAACACAACTACGACCATTTCTAGAGAGTGTTGTGTGTGTTTGTTTTTGCCGAGGTGCCGCAGTTTAAATCTTTGCATAAACTAACAGCTTCCATTGATTTGCAGATGATTTATGAGTGAATAATATATTAATCTGTAAATTCTATGTAAATGGATCAACCAAGGATTTAATCAGGTTATATAATAACACATTCAAGACACTTAGTCTTTCAGTGGGCTTGTTAACACTAATACAGGGCTGATGGTAACACTAATTTACCGGCCGAAGAAGCAGGGATTTTCTTTGCTCTATATTTACTTTAAATTGAGGATTTAAAAAGAATAATTCTACTAACTGGGCAGAGAATGGCTTTATAAAGGACAATGGATCGCAAGCATTTTACCTGTGTGACTCCATTTAGAGACTGAAATATAATCCCATCACACCAGACATACAAACTATAGCAGTTATCAATGGGTATTTCTATGCATAACCCCAGGTGGGATTCTGACCCACAGTTTGGGAACTTCTAGAGAAACATTTTAAAAATAATCTTTACTGCTCATTCCCCACAAAACAGTAATAACAAATAACTGCAGTGCTGGATCCAGGGAATTTTGAGCTCCATGCAAAATGGTGGTGTGGACTCCCTTCTAACATAAGAGTATGTGACGGACATACACTAACTCACCCAAATGAAAAATAAAAGTGTTATGACAATTAATTTTGATGTTCAGTTAATAATAATATTTATTTTTATATAACACCCCCCTGCCATGGCACTTGGAGTACTTCACATATAACAAATGAACACAACTTTTAATTCTCACAATGACCCTGTAAGGTAGGTTAGGCAGAAAGAATATTGTGATTGGCCCAAGGTCACCCAGTGAGTTTCTGGTTAAGGCAAGACTTGACCTGGGGTTCCCTCTACCTCCTGGCCCAAGTATTATACACCTAGCCATTACACCACACTAGCTCTTAAACATAACATCCCCTTCAGGGGCTGGGGAACTCTGCATTGCAGGCCCTGAGGGCCCCTGTGTTATACATATGTTATTATTTATGGTTTATTCATGGGCTCTGTATATTGGAGGTAGGGATGGGCAAACAGAACGCTGTTCGGGTGTTCGGATGTTCGGTATTTCAGTTCAAAACCCGAGTTCGGGTTCAACTGTTCAGGTTGGTGAAGTTCGGTTCGGCTGAATTCGGACGAACATTCAAAAAAGTGCTATCGGTACTGAAACAAAAAATGATTTTTTTCCCCAGTATCGGTATTATTTGGCCCGGAAACCACCCCTGGTGCCAGGAAGTCTGCTTCTCAGCTGCCTCCCCCTTCCAGTCATGTTTTTCCCACTCAAAGTCACATTTTTCCCACCCCCGAACTTATCCGAACTCATCTGAACTTTTCTGAACTGTTCGGAAGTTTGATAGTTCAGTTCGGAAGTTTGGTTCAGTCATCCAAACAGGCCAAGTTCGGGCCAAACTTTGAACTTCCGAACCGCGTTTACACATCCCTAATTGGAGGACCCCTCTTGAATCACCACAAAACCTCCATGGGCTGCAACTTTTTTTGATTGAGGCTCTGTTAGCCTGTATTTTATGCCAGTGCTTCTCACACTCATGTAGTTGTTTCAAACTTCATGGACACTGTGTATGAGTGGGGTCTATTTGGGCCCCCCAACACATGGGGGCCCTGTGTGGTCTGGATCTGGCCCAGAATAACAGGAATGCTTTGCGCGCCCCCCCCCTCCAGCTGCAATACTGTGTGTGGGCTTATTGACACCTGGATGTTTTGTGTTCCCTCCCCCTAGAGACTTGCAATGTATTTTGAAGACAACAGAATTGAGATAGTCCTCTCCTGTGCCCTAGATTCCAGAGAGCCAAGGTAAACATTTTGGTGAACAGAAGCTGTTCTGGGATCAGGACAAAATCACAGAGAAAAATGAAAGGAAGTTGCTTCTGAAGCACATCTTGCCTTGCGTTTGAACCCATGATTGAGCTGCATTGCAGCCTGGGCTGCCCGTAGCCACTCTAGCACCTTGCCCTAGAACAAGTTGCACGGAGAGGGGTTAGTGTACCCCACCTGATGAATTTATGACACAGCATGAAGATAGGTTCCCAAACGTCTTGGAGGTCACCTTCTTTGTAAGAAATGCAGGGGTGAACAAGCACACAGCCCTATCTGCTCTCTGGAGAAATCTAATATCCTGTGCTGTTGAAGTTGACTGTGTCTAGTTCTTCTTTGAAACATCTCTCTTTCTATATCTGTAGAGCAAAGTCAGGCCAGGAAGCTGCTGAGATAAGGGACATGTGGTTCACTCTCCCTTCACTGACCTGTGTTGCTTTCAGCTGTTCTATTAATTTATAATGAAGTTTCTCCCCCTACCCATTTTAATTAATATTTTATCACTTGATTCTATCTAGATTCAATGAGAGAAGGTGAAAGAGGTGGCTTCTTCCTGTCAGTCTGCAAGAAATGCAGCAAGCGGGGCAGGGGGTGGGGGGAGAAATCCCTTCCTGCTTGAGGTTAAGGGGCCCCTCTATTGACAGAACACACCATCCAGGGCTTCCTGCCACTGTTATCATTAACAAGTGATGCGAGCTTTATTAATGAAACACACAGCCACTGTGGGATCCGACATTTCACAGGCTGACAGGAGAGTGGCATGGGATCATATTATTTTATTACAAAAGCAGTGAGGCATTTGAAGGATGGATGGGATGACAGGTGACTTCTGTCTGTGACAGGACAAAGCAGGACAGTATGAAAGGTGTAAGAGCGCTCAGAGCTATGTGGAGAATTGCCATTCACCCAAATCACTAGTAACTACACGATATGCATATTAGTCTGTGTGAGGGTTTTAAAATTAATGTAATTGCAGAAATGAGCCTTCTTTTATATTCATTGCTGTAATGTTGATGCTTTGATCAAACAATTATTTTAGTTGCTACATTAGGCATGTCACTGGAAAAGAGGAGCTGTCTCTTTAAGCTGGGTGGGGGGAGCAGTTGGAGGAGAGAGGCCTAGCCTAAAGCAGCAGAGTGATACTGCTTGTGTGAGGGGAATCGCCCAAGGCCTGCTGCTCCTGGAAGGCCTAGTTTTTACCAGCAACAAAGGATAGAGCTTAGATCTAATAATCTTACCTGTTTTATACTTCAAGCCTCCTTCTTGAATGGAAAAACCTGCCAGTTTTTGTTAACTCCACCCTTGCAGATAGTGGAGCTTGATTCTGTTCTCTAGAGTAACTCGGTGGAGTAGAGATGAAACAATCAGTGGATTTCATGTCCTCAGACATTATTCACAATACAGGATAGCTATCCAAATATCTGAGTAATATCCACAAACAAAATGGATACTCTCATATCTCTACTTATTTTGTTCTGATATTTCCGTTACTTTGTTTTGGCTGCTGCCCATGTGCAGTAATGCTCATGGTGCCAAAATGCAGTAATCAAAGTATGGAAAGAACAAAAAAAATAACTGAATTACCAAAATAAACAAAGGAACTGAAATAAAATATCCGAAACCAAAATGAAAAGCAGTTGTTATGCACCTCATCAGAGCTGAGTAGTATAGTTCGCATTCATTGGATGTATTCACTTTCCCCCCAGATACTAATTTCATCTGCACCATAGACTTAAACTGACGTACTCGTTTTATACCCTTGTGAACGAGATAAGATCAAACCCTACATCATTCAGAGTTGCTTGGGTAACTGAGAGAAGCCTGGTGCTGGCCTTTTGGTGTTAAACTATTTGACCAAAAACAATCCTGTAGCTCAGGCCATCTTTGTTGGTAAGTCATTGACTCTTTGTTCTTCTGTGCTGGCAGTGAAGAAGCCAAAGTCCATTGCCAGATATTGACTCCGCCCAACAGGGACTTAGGTAGCAGTGATAACTGTACGAAGAGAACTATAGTTAGTCAGTGAGATGGGTAAAGAAGACGAAGGAAATAATTATATTTCTCTAGCATTCTTCACCAAGGAAATCTTTACAAATCGGGAATGAGTATTTCTTATTTAACATTTACATAGTGCCCCAAATGTGCAGAACAGTTCATAATTTCTTGTTTCCACTAGATAAAAGTTCCCCAAATACCAGTCAAGATCTCAGTTGGGCTCACACCATCTGCAGACAGGGTCACAATCTTGACTCTTGTTTGATATCATTCGCTTCTCTTTGTTGCTGTCAGGGGACAATACTGAAGTCCAAAGATGAAGTCAAGTAGGTAAAATATTTGGGGACCACTGCTTGCTGTGATAATGGTCAGACACTGCAAGCAAAGCATTAGGAATATGCAAACGGGGTTTGGATGTTCGGTGTTCGGCCCGAACTCGGCCCATTCGGATGGCTGAATCGAACAGCCGCACCGAACGCCCAAAGTCCCAAACAGTTCGGGGTCATTCAGATGAGTTCAAATGAGTTTGGACAAGAAAAACACTGGCTAGCAGGCCCGGGGGGGAGGGGGGCAGCTGAGGAACAGACTTCCTGGTGCCAGGGGTGAAGAGGCTTGGGCTAGCAGCCAGCCTGCCCAATCACCATCCCTCTTTTCCTCAGACCACTGACTTTGCAGTCTGCGACTGGCCACGGACTAGGCTGCATGGAGCCAATGGGACTTGTGGTAAGGCAGACACAGCAAGTAACAAAACTCATTGCCCTCCCCCCTTCCCACTCCTTGCCAATGCACCCCCCAAATGAGACAGGACACATCATATGGGTTTTAAATGGCCGCACTCTTTATTCAAATCATACCTACTTCAGATTGGAATGGGTGGGGGGCAATCACTATGGTGATTCGGGTCCAGCACCTCCTTCAACAACACAACCATAACTCAGGCATTGGCCGAATGTACCATTCAGTGCCAGTGTCTCTTAACTTGCTCAAAAGTCTCCCCCTCCCTCGCAATGGGCTTTAAGAGTCCTTAAAGTCCAACGTCCTTCCAGGCCCGAGGAAGGAGGGTAGTGCCCTTGAGCTGGGGACAATACATATCCCTACAGTCCTCGCAATCACTTCTCCCAGGGGGTTGACTCGACTGTTTGCCATACCCTGTCAATGTGGTCGATGTTGCCCCCCATCTCTTAAGGAGATGCCTCATTCTAAATATCTCCTATCCCAACTTGTGTGCTGGACCCCTGCCACTAAGGGTCCGCCGGTCTTTTCCGGCTGCCCCCCCCGCAGCTAAATTCCATACTCCAACACCTCCATTAACCTCTCCTTTATGGCAAACAAATACAACTCATTCCCTGCTGGGGAAAGGTGGACTCTGTCCTGCCTATACAAATCCGGCTTCTTGTGCGAGATGACCTGGTGGCCAATATTAGCCCCACCCAGGTCCCTAAGTCACCTTCCAATCTCCTGGATGATAGTTTTCTTAGTCCTGTCTATCTTTCCAGCTGGGATTCCATTCCCCCATGACATCCTCTCTACCCAATCTGACCATACTACCTTTACCCCGGGAAACATTCGTTTCACCTCCCATATGTCATTCCTGATGTTTTTTAACAGCTGAACTCCCTTCACCTGGACCGGATTACTTCCCCCCAGGTGCACCACTAGGATGTCCAGATGGACATCTCCACCTTCCCTCCTCAGCATAGGGAGCAACTGCTGCCACCGCATACCGCTGCGCCCCAACCAACGTACATGCGCACATGCAGATAACCCCAGTTGGGTTCCCCAATGCGAGTGTTCCGCCGCTTTATCTGCCCAATGGACCAGACTGTGGCCCATGATTCACATCAAGCTCCTTGGGTGGTGGGAGGAACCTGGTGGAGAGAAAAAATGTTGTTACTACTGGGTCACAGGCACAGGGGGCTCCAGTAGGCACGGGATTGCCACCTCCCTATGTCCCTGATTTCCTGCTCCCTCATGCCTGCTGCCTCTGCAAATCTAGCCACACCAATCCAAAAATAGTGTGTCCCGAACAACCCTGCCATTGACCTATGGCCGAAAGGGATGCTCGCATTACTGCCATCATCTGATATCTAGTGACAAAGCTCGTATCTGCATGATGGAACAGCAACCCTGGGCATGGAGGCTGTATTTCCAGACACTGAACTATTGCCCTGACTGGGCATAACTCTGGGGTGCCCGCCTGGGAGAGCCGGACTATACATCCCCTGCCTCTTTGGTCTGTCTTGGAGCTCCACAGACATAGAGAAACTTCATACTCCCCAAACTTGACATTCTCAAATGCTAGTACCCTTGCCGACCTGTCACTCGCAGAGTCAGCCACCAACTTGTTGACTCTGAAAGCTCCAAAGAAGGCTACAACGAATACTGCTGTAAACAACCTGGCCTCCCAATCCAATAAGAAAATTCACAGGAGGACTCCAAACATATCAGCCAGCAGCTGTGGCATTATAGGTGGCCTTCTATCAGGGGGAGTCCCCTGTTCTCTAGCCCATGCCTCTACCAGGCGCCTCATGAAAAAAAACCTGTCTGGTGATGGGTGGACAACTAGCCGGTTCCTAAATGCTAATGCTGCCACTCTGATTCCCATCATTCCTGCTGATGCCCCCTTACATCTGAGGTCGAGCAAGAACTGAAGCATTTGTGGCTCCGGAATGGGAAAGCCCAAATCCCAGCCTTGGTACAAACGGTAGCTCTGGAATTCCATGAACACCCTTGCGTATGCCACCCAGGTCCATGGCGCCAGGGATCTCTGGACGGTGTGGACAACCTCTAGCATCCAAGTGTCCATGCCCAGAGAGGTAAGGGCGCTGGGTCCAGTCTGGCTCCAGGTGTGAGTGAGCGAAACCGCTCCAGCTGGAACTGAGAGAGGGCATCGGCCACACTGTTATTCACACCCGGGATGTGTCAGGCCTGGAAAAGTATATTATGTCTCAAACACGTGGGGACAAATGCCCTAACTAACTCCATGACCCTCAGGGACCGTGATGACTGAGTATTGATGATGTGCACCATTGCCTGGTTGTCACACCAGAAGAGCACCGCATGGTTGGTGAACTCCTCCGGCCACATGTGAACCACCAGTACAATGGGGTACAGTTCTTAAAATGTAAGGTCTCTGGTTACCCTGATTTCCACCTACATGACGGGCCATGGGGCCCCGCACCATTTGTCCCTAAAGACCACCCCGAAACCAATGCCCCCAGCAGCATCGGAATGGACCTGGAGCTCTTCCTCTACCAGAAGGCTGTCCCTTCAAAAGCTCACTCCATTGAAACCCTGCAAGAATGATGCCCATGTCTGCAAATCCTCTCTCATATCCCGAGTCACCCTGATCTGATAGTGCGGCTGAGCATCCTTTGCCAGCTTAGCAACAACCTTGACAAGAAGGCCTGGCCTGGGGCCACTACCCTGGATGCAAAATTCAAGCTGCCTATCAGGGACTGGAGCTTTCGCACTGATATCTTCCATGCTGCAATGCACCTTCCGATCTTTAACTTAATGTCCTCCAGTTTATCCATGATACCCCCTCCACTGTGTCCAGTTCTATCCCCAGCTACTGGAGTACCGTGGATGGACCCATTGATTTTTCTGGGGCTAACGGGATACCCAGGTTGTCTGCTACCTCCTGAAATGTCTCCATCAGCCTTTTGCACTGGCCGGTTCCTGCCCGACCAATGAACAAGAAATTATTCAAGTATTTGGTGATCATTCCCCCATCAGTGTGCCACCGGACAACCCATTCAACCAAGGAACTGAATTGCTCGAAGACCGAACAGGAAATCGAGCTGCCCATGGGCATGTCCATATCATAATAGAACTGCCCCTGGAAATGGAAACCAAGCAGGTGGAAACTATCTGGATGAACCAGGAGGCGGCGGAAGGCAGACTTGATGTCACACTTGGCCAAGAGGGCTCCTGGGCCCTGCCGCTAAACTAAAGTGACTGCTGAATTAAAGGATGCATACCTGACCATAGCTAATTCCTTCAGAATAGCATCGTTCACTGACACCCCCCCCCTTTGGGAAAGACAGGTGGTATATTAACCGAAATTTACCCGGGGCCTTCTTGGGGACCACCCTGAGTGGGGACACTATCAGATCTGGAAATGGGGGAGAAGTGAACGGACCAGCTATCCTGCCCTCCGCCCGCTCCTTGGCAATTTTATTCTGTACCACCTCCTCTAGACCCTGTACCGATTTTAAGTTTGGTGCGGACTTTTGCGGCTCCACCTCCCCTGCTGGTATATGGAATCCCACCCATAAACTGTCCACTACGTAAGCTACCTCCCCCCAATCTGGGTGTGCAAGGAGGGCCGCCGCCAGCCGTTCCACCGTAATTGGCATTGGGGGCCTTCGGCTGGGGGGCTGGGCAGCTCCTCCCTGGCCCCCCCTTCCTGTTGTGACATTGGGTGACATCCCTCTAAGCCCAGACTTCGCTTTCGGGCAGGATGCTGCATTGTGGAGGCCCGCACAGATTGGGCAGGATTGGTGGAATCTGCATGTCAACCAGGAATATTTTCCAATGCGTGCAAACTCCCAGCACTGCCCTGCCGGGTTGCCAGCTCCCTTCTTGCCCTCGCCTCAAAAAATGTCATTGGCAGGGGCCACCCTCACCCTCCCATGCCAGTAGATGGCCACTGTGAGCCCTGGGTACATTGGCCCCATCCACCATGCCGTCCAACCATAAGTCAGGTGCATGGGTGTCCCATCTTATGCCTGGAGTGAATGATGCACGGTGCCGGAACTCCTCATCGTGCTGAAGCCAGGCCCTAGGGGGACCTGACTCGTACACCCGGAGGACAATATCCGTGTACTTCAACAACTTCGGGGACCTGGCAGGGTAGGCTGAATCACCACCCCGTGGTATATGGCAAATACCTTGGTCCAATTTGACCAATTCCTGTCAGCCTTAGGGCACTTGAAACGCTCCTTCTCCGACTGTGCTGGCCCCTCCCCCCTGCTTCTTCCATGCCTCTTAGGAGAACCTCACACTCCGCCACCTGCTTCTATCGTGACAGCGTCCGGTTTGTGGGCACCCATCCTGTGGGCTCATGTCCCACTTCCCTCGCTTGCTCCTGCATTGGCAGGGCCTCTGGTGGTGCCGGGTTCACAGCCACCCCTTTCACGGACTCTCCTCCCCCTCCCCCTCTCCCTCGTGCACCGAACCTGTCTCCTGGCTCCATTGCAGGGAGCTCTGGCTGCCACTCCGCTTGCGTGGCTGTCCCTTTGTCGCCTTCTTCTTCTTGGCTCCCATGCTGCTGAACCATCTACTTGCCCTTGCTATGCAGAGCCCGGGAGGAGCATGCTTCTCGGCAGGCGGATGACTCCTGACTGAGGGAGGCAGCAGCCACATAACACTATCACCGTCTTCCTCCGAAGGGGCAACAATCCTGGTGTGCGCTCTTTGCACTCAAACCCCAGTCAGGGTTGCCTAGCAACCCTGGCTTGGCAATCCTTCTCCTGGTGGCTGCTTTCTCCCTTGAGCTGCCCATGCCCATGAGGAGCCCTGACTTCAACCCAACACTCCTTCCCCAGCCTGCCTATTTGTCTAGGTGAGGAGCACGGCAAGTGTTCTATCGCAGACACAAGGGCTGTGAAGGAGCAGTTCTGAGCTAGCCAATGATCCTGTAGCAGGAATTTTCAGAAGTCTCCTTCTCTCAGCAGTTTGTGTTCCTCCCAATCCATTGCCATCCTCCTCCTATTTCACCCATTTACACCCATTTACCTCCATAGTTTCATTTATTTAGATTAGATAGATTTAAGTGTTATTTTTATTTTTTACCCCTCCCTGTGTTCTTTCTCCCTACCCTCCATTGAATCCTTCCCTCCTCTCTGTATATTCCATCCTTGATTCCCTTCCCATGTTTTTGGATTTATTTAGAGTAGCATTATTAGATTGATTTAGGTTTCATTTCAGTTTTGTACCCCTTCCTGTGTTGTTTGTTGTGAGCTGTCTGTTTCCCCCACATCCCTCTGTAGATAGATAGATAGATAGATAGATAGATAGATAGATAGAGGAATTAGCTTAGTGATAGAGCTAGAGATAGTGTGTAGTGATTCAGTTTTAATATTTTATAGTGTGTTTGTAGGATTAGGTCTTTATAGATAATAGATAATATTCCGTTTAGTTCCATAGGTTTTAGAATAGTTAATAGCAGTTAGAGTTAGTGAAGATATATATAATATTAGATTACAAATCTGAATACATTTTTAAAAAAATACATAAAACCTTCCTGTGTATTCTTTGGGTGTGAGAAATGAAGAAGGGAAGCAGGAGAGGATGGTCTGCTACCCATAAGGCGAGCAATGGGGCACGTGGCAGAGGTGGCAGGGGCCGTGCTTGTGGAGTGGCAGCAGCAGCAACCCGAGTCTATCACTATGCCCCAAACTGCATAGGCCTGATTTTGGCATTCAGGCTTCAGAGGCTCCCAGCAGTGGCACTTGGTTTGGTGACGCCTCCTGCCAGCATCCTCCATTGCCATGCAGGGCACTTGAAGGTCGGCACTCCAGTAGGCTGTGGCTGTCTCTGCTGTGGCTGCAGGAGCAGGTGCAGGTGCTTCAGGGTTGGATGTTCCTCCAGGGCCACCAATGTCTCCAACCCCCATTGTTGAGGTGATCCCCAGCAGTCGAGGGCTGGTGGATCCCACCCTGACTGCTAGAGGCAGGACCCGATCTCCAGGCAATGACATCAGGGAGAGGAGCAACAGTAGCATCAGAAGCAGCAGCAGCAGCTATAGGGGGCACAGAAAGTGTGGCATCAGCATGGTGGGCAGTCCAGCAGCCTCAGGGTCCCAGTACTCGTCATGGGACATCACTCTGATTGGGGACAGCGAGGCAGACACTAGTCCTGCTGAGAAGATGTCTGGTGCTAAGGCAATGGCTGTCCCTCCAAGAGCTGTGTCACCACCATATTCTGCCCCTCCGAGCAGCTCAGTCAGCGGTGTATCACCCGGTGCAGGCCAGAATACAGGAGGGGGCAAAAATCCTCCGTCTGGGCTAATTTTAAGTTGGTGCGGGAAGATGATCCCAGGGAGGTGCAGTGCAGTTTGTGCCAGAAGGTAGTGAAGCATGGGCAGGTGCTCACCAGCCTTGGCACAACTGCCATGGTGAGGCATCTCAAGGGGTGCCACAGCGCTGTGCTGCAAAGTGGGAAGCAGTGGCAATGGATGCCAGCAGGTTCCCAACTGCAGCAACAAATTGTCTGCCTCCATCAGCAGGCAAGCGTCCTGCTTGAACAGCTCCCTCTAGAAGCAGAAGTGGTATCGCTGCTAGAGGGGAGCAGCAGTAGCAGCAGCAGCATAAGTGCACCATGCAGGAGCTGGGGTGGGGGTAGCTGCCAAGTCCATCAGCAGCTGCAGGACATGGAGGGTGGTGTGACTTTCAACTGAAAGCTGTGAGTATGTTGGGGGAAATGATAACACCAGGTGCAGCTGGCCTCCCAGGGAATTTGGGGCGCTGACCCCCCCAAGCACCCCGCCAGGCACCATGCTGCCACTCGTGAAAAAAACACAAAACACAAAAAACCTCGCCCCCGCTTCCCAGCGCCGCATCAGCCTCTGCCTTGCCTTTGCTTCAGAGCGGAGGCTGCTAAAGCGCTGTTGTCAGTTTCAGTGAATCTATATACTTAAAACCAGAAAGGACTTCAAGGCTATCTAGTCCACATACACCCCAGACCATTCCAGACACGTTTACCTAACCTCTTAATTAAAATCTCCCACAAAGGAGAACCCACAGCTTCTTTAGGTAGCTTGTTGTAATGCCTCAATGTGCTTAAGAAGATTCCCCACCCCACTCCATGCCAGTTTTAATTAGGGGTGGGAAACCGGCACAATCCGGTATCCGATAATGCCGGTATCGGGCGTACCAGCATTATCGGATTCGACCCGGTAATCCGGACCCGGTACCGGATTTCGGGGTACCGGATTTTTTTACATTGCAGCCATTTAAAAATGGCTGCAATGTAAAAAAATTTAAAGCCCCAGCCAAACAGTTTTTAAAAAAAAAACCCTCCCCGAGTCCAGGCTGCGCGGGTGGAAGGGGGGACACCCCCCACCCACCCTGCCCAGCCTGGCTTTTTGTTTTAAAAAAGAAAAGAGTAAGACGGCGAGGCAAGGCGAGCCCACCCCCCAGCACCAGCGGCCGCGGCGTCCCCGCAGCCGCCGGTAAGTATGACTCGATCCCTGGGGGGGGTGGGGTGTTTAACACCCCCCCCCCCCCAGGGATCACCCCTACAGTGCGCTTGCCGCTTACCTTTGGGAGCTCCGGCGGCGGCGGGCGGTCCGGAGGCCTCAGCGCCGGCTGTGGCTGCCGGCGTCAGGACGCTCTAGGCCTTCCGGGGAACTTCCGGGTTTCACCGGAAGGCCTACAGCGTCCTGACGCCGGCAGCCACAGCCGGCGCTGAGGCCTCCGGACCGCCCGCCGCCGCCGGAGCTCCCAAAGGTAAGCGAAGCGGCGCACTGACCTTTAGTAGGGGTGATCCCTGGGGGGGTGGGGGTGTTAAACACCCCCCCCCCCCCCAGGGATCGGGTCATACTTACCCGCGGCTGCGGGGACGCCGCGGCCGCTGGTGCTGGGGGGGGGCCTCGCCTCTGGGTCACTCTCAGTCTCTTACTCTATTTTTAAAACAAAAAGCCAGGCTGGGCAGGGTGGGTGGGGGGTGCCCCCCCTTCCACCCGCGCAGCCTGGGAGGGGGAGGGAATTAAATTTCATTGGTTTCAATGGGGACACAGCGCCCCATTGAAACCAATGAAATAAAACCGGTACCGGTTACCGGATTTAATCCGGGAATCCGGTTTTCGTAGAACCGGTAACCGGTAAATCTGGTAACCGGTAATGGGCCCGGGGTCCCACCACTAGTTTTAATCCACGTTTGCCTTCCTTTGAAATTAAACCTGCTGCCTCTTGTCCTACCATCAATAACAATGGGGGATTGTTCTCCATCTTGTTTTTATAGCAACCTTTCAAATATTTAAAAATTGTCATATGATCCCTTAGTCTTCTCTTCTTTCAGATAAACATACCATGTTCCTTCAACCTCTTTTCATATCACTTGTATTTTAAACCCTTAATAATCTTTGCTGTGCTTTTCTATGTAAGTTCTCTATATCCCCCTTAAAATGGGGTGCCCCAAACTCCTGAGGTGTTTAAGACCTATTAGTAATCTGGCAAACATGAACTTAGAGACCAAGTCCTTCATCTTCATTTTAAACTTGCAGAACTGTGAAATCTAGTTTCTAAAGTGATGTGGTGGGATGCAGGGTACTCATTGCTTGGGTAACCAGATAAAACTCTGGATAACTGGTGTCCAATGATGATTCTGGATTCGTTTGGGGTTTGGAATATTTTTTTTATTTTTATAGTGCTCCCTTGCCTTTAAATGGCACTTGGAGCTCTTTACAGTCATACAAATATGAACACAATATAAAGCAATATAAAAACAATTTATTTATTTCTTATTTATTTCTTAACATTTATTGGCCACCCCCTCATGCCGACGGCATCTTGGGGCGGCTTACAACAACGAAAGCAATAATAAAAATACATAAAAAGACAGTATAAATAATTTTTTTAAACTAACCCTCCTCCAAACATTCCCCTCCCTCCCCTCCCCTCCCACCCTCCCCTCTAAAGGCCTGGGCGAACAGCCAGGTCTTACAGGCTGGATGAAAAGCCATCAGACCCAGGGCCAGGCGAGCTTCCTCTGGGAGGGAGTTCCAAAGCCACAGCCCGTCCGCTGAGAACGCCCTCTCCATCATGACCCCCGTTTAACCCAGGGGACCTCCAAGAAGGCACCCCCAGCAGACCGCAGGGGCCACCCTGGGGCATGGAAGGCAAGGCAGTCCTCAAGGTATGAAGGGCCCAGACCGTATAGGGATTTATAAACCAATACCAGCACCTTGAACCTGGCTCGGTACGCTATAGGCAGTCAGTGCAGAGTGCGGAGCACAGATGTGATTTGCTCCTGTCACCTTGTCCCCATAAGGAGATGGACCGCTGCATTCTGCACCAGCTGCAGCCTCCAAATCAGAACCAAGGGAAGCCCCATGTAGAGCACGTTGCAGTAGTCTAGCCTCGAGGTGATGAAGGCGTGAATGAGAGTGGCAAGGTTGGGTCCGGAGATATATGGGCGCAGCCTCCGCACCAGATAAGCTGGTGAAAGGTGGCTTTAGCCACCGCCTCCACCTGCCAATCCAGATGGAGGCCTGGATCCAACACCACCCCCAAACTCCAAACCTGCTGGGCTAGGGGAGGGCTGCCCCCCCCGAGGAGTCGGCACCTCCCTCACCCTACCCACCACCATCACCTCCATATTATCAGGTTTGAGTTTCAGTCTGCTCTGCTGCATCCAATCTGCCACAGCCTCCAAACACTGGGAAAGCAACGAGACAATGGGACCTGGGTCGGTCAAAAATGAGAGATACAGCTGAGTATCATCAGCATATCGGTGACAATGCACCCTGAACCCTCTCACGATCTCCCCCAGAGGCTGCATATATACGTTAAACAGAAGGGGAGACAGAATCGAACCCTGCTGAATGCCGCAGGTCAAGGCCTGGGGGCTAGATGTTTCAGCCCCCAGCACCACCCGCTGGCTTCTCCCCAAAAGGAATGAGCAGAACCACCCAAGGACAGTCCTGTCCAGACCCCCCAGGTCTCGCAGCCATCTCAACAGCAGCCACAATATCAAAAGTGGCCAAGAGATCTAGAAGGATCAAGAATGTAGAACATCCTGCATCCATATTCCAGCGGAGATCGTCCACCAAGGCCACCATCGCTGTCTCAGTGCCATAGTCAGGGCGGAACCCAGATTGAAAAGGGTCAAGGAAACCGATATGGTCCAGATGCGCCTGGATCTGCAGAGCCACTTCCCGTTCAATAACCTTCCCTAAAAAAGGAAGATTAGAGACAGGACGGTAACTGGTGAGTGCGTCCACATCCAATGAAGGCTTCTTCAGCATGGGGTGCACCACAGCCTCCTTGAGACTGGGTGACAACCTCCCCTCCCATCATGTTTTAAATTTAAAACAATTTAAAAGGGGAAGATAAAGAGGGAGGATGGACTATATTAAGGGCAACCTGTAGTGGATCCAAAAAGCACCTAGAGAATAAATGAGTCTTCAGGTGCTTTTTAAATGTAAGAAGGGAGGGACTTAGATGGGAGCGAGTTCCACTTTGAGTGGCCCGAGCTAAATTGCTTATAGGCCAGAACTAGGTCTTTTCCGCAAGGAAGGGATGTTATAAATGTGTTAGAGCTATGAATGAATACTTAACAATATGCATTAAAAGCACTAACCATATGGAAAAAGAGACAATGACCATCTTATAAAACATCTATTAGGAAATCAGAGAAGCTTTCTTTCAACTCTTTTCCTTACATTAATATTAGTCCAAGTGATCAGCTATATAAATGTGGCAATCATAAATGGGGCAATCATTAAACATTGGGTACTTTTAAGACAAGTGCATCCCCATCCATCATGTATGTTGCGGGGCTGCATAGGGTGCCCCAATACGGCCCTGCAACATGCATAACGGGTGGGTGATGGGTAGGGAGACGCTTGTCTAAGAACACCCTTTCTTCAGAAGTGGCTAATTGAAAGGAAAAGGATGGGGTGGGGAATGAGAGAGGGAAAACGATGGGAATAAAGTCCAGGAGGAGACAAATGGAAAGAACTACAAGGTCATCCCAGTTGCCAATTCCTTTCTCTACTTTTCATCCCTCCTTCCACAAATCTCTTACTGATATTCAGGGGCATAGCAAGACAGAAGGAGAGGGGGGAAGGCTTAGATCCCAATTATAGGTATCCTGAAGGCAAGTGGGTGGAGTCTTTAGGACGGGGGTAGCACTCAGGCCACTTGAAAAGGGCCCCACCAGAGTCCAGGGCCCAGGCTCAACTGAGTTCCCTCAGATGCAGCTACAACCCTGCTGATATCTTCTTGAGAAACTGCATCTCTGTCCTTATAAGTGCTTATGTTATTAACATAAGATTGAGAAAGGCCAGACTATGTAGATTTATGGGATTAGCATTCTTTAAACCATTTATGGGATTACAAACATAGATCTCAGCAAGGAGCAATGTGGCCTCTGGGCCTCTGGGTTCAGATACTTGTTAAAATGAAATTGTATTTGGCTCTCATTTCATCTTACAGTATGATATGAGTGTACAGCCAAGAAGGACAAGGATTCAAAAGGGGCCCAGACAATCCATAGAATTTTTGGAGAGGAGGAGATGTTAAACATGAAGACGGAAAGGCATTGATGGAACTGGTGGGAAAAAGAGGTATAGTGGGGTGGTTTAGTCTAAAATTGTGCACTCCGGCTTAAAAGAATGAAACTTGGCACACTTATACATTGACCCATACTAAACATTTTTTTTTTTTAATTTGGAACCTAGTAAGCAATGCCCCCTGGTGGCCACAAGAGTAACAAAAATATACTTCTGTCAATATTTTGTGCTTGTTCACAAATGGAGAAGACCCTTGGTTTTTGGAGTGGAGCTATGGATATTGAGGGTCTTTGTGCTGGTTAAGGGTGTAGGTTAGTGGGGGGTAGTTTAGGGTCAGGAGACTGGATTAGTTGGGTTTGGGGCTCGGTTTTTATTGGGTAGGTTGATAATTGTGGAAGGGGTTAGTGGGGAGAGAAGGCTTTTTTGGTTGATGGTAATAGGGGGGTGAGTTTGGGGGAGACTTTTCCGGCCAGTGAGAGAAGCTGGGCGGCTCCTCAGGATAGTCAACCCCAGAGAAAGGGCTGGGTGCGGATTGTTTGTTGGGGTTATGGGAGAGTAGGGTGAGAAGGTTTTTGTTTTGTTGGTTGATGGAAATGAGGTGTGGGATTTGAGGGGCCTTTCCCAGGTGGTGAGAGTGGCTGGGCGGCCCCCATTTCTCAGTGGGAGGAGGGAATGGGGATTGTTTGTTGGGGTTATATGAGGATTATTTTTCTTTGGGGGTTAGGTAGGGAAGTTTAGCCCCACCCCCCATGAGGGGGTGTGGTCTTGGATGGGTTGGGGTTTCCCTTCCCTGCCGCTCTGATGGAGAGCCTGTCAGGCGGTGGGAGCTGGGCTGGTGGCTGCCTGCCAGGGGAAGGAGCAGAAGTAACTGGGGTCCTGATAAGGTGGGGGAATTATGACCCATGGGGGTTGAGATGTCATTGTGACAGAAGGGGAGGGGGCATAGCTATTGTTTTTAGGGATGGATTGGGCACTTGGAGGTTTTCAGTGCAGAATAAGTCTGGCATAGAGGGCCTCTACCTTGTTTTTCATTTGGCTGGAGAAGGACCAGAGGGTCTGGTAAGGGACAGGTTGAGGATCCTGCTAGTGTACTGTGCACCCCACTGGATGGCAGCATCTCTATCTGCTCTAGCAGCTCCGGACTCACACCTGGTCTTGAAGTCTCCTAAACTTATTGTGTTGAGCGACTTAAGTATCCATGGCAAAGCTGGATTGCATGGGGCAGAGCAGGAATTCATGGCCACCATGGCAACCATGGGTCTGTCCCAGGTGTTGAGGGGCCTGATACATGAGTGAGGCACATGCTAGACTCAGTATTTTTCACTGTCTTTGAGGTGGGGGGGGTCTGATGATTGGGGGTGTCAAGTGGTTGGACCATTAACTCCTGTGAACCTCCATCCCAGTGGACCTATCTGACTGTAGGGGTGTAGGACCGGTTCAGATAGTCTGCCCCATGAGACTTATGGAACCAGAGGGGTTCCAAAATGCTCTTGGGGACGTACCTGTTGACCTTGATGGTCACTCCATCAATGACCTAGAAGCCTTCTGGAATGGGTGGCTGGCTGAAATCATTGATCAGGTGGCTCCTAGGTATCCATTCCCAGTGCCTCAGCTCCGCAGGTCCCCATGGTTCACGGAGGACCTGGGGCAACTGAAACACGAAGGGAGGCGGTTTGAGAAATGGTGGCATCGTACTCATGCTCAAGACAATCCGTTGCAGCACAGAGTGTTTTTGAAATTCTATGCCGTGGCGGTGAAGGCAGCAAAGAAGCGGTTATTTGCTGCACTCATCACGTCCACTCAGTCACATCCAGCAGAGGTGTTCGTGGTGGTGACAGTTCTGGTCAGTCCAACCTGTTTCTGCCTGGATTTGGATTCATCCATGGCCCGCTATGACAAGTTTTTGAAGAACTTTCCAGATAAAATAACTTGCATTGAGCATGACTTTGACTCCGCAATTTCAGGGGCAGTGACAAAGCCAGAGGTTAGGAATGCCCTGCCTGGTCAGGATTTGTGGGATGAATTTCAATTGGTGATGCCTGCCAATATGGCTGATGTGCTGGTGACTGTTCGAGCCATAACTTGTGAATTAGATCCTTGGCTGTCCTGGTTGGTGAAAGCCACGAGGGAAACATTGGGGCCAGTGCTGGCTGGGGTTATCAATGCCTCCCTTTGGGAGGGGAGGGTGCCAGACTGCCTCAAGGAGGCTGTGGTCCAGACACTCCAAAAAAAACTATCACTGGACATTGGTGCCCTGGTGAGTTACCAGCTTTTCTCTAACCTTCCCTTTTTAGGGAAGTTTATTGAACGGGTAGTGGCTCGTCGGCTGCAGTCGCATTTGGATGGCATCAGTTTTCTTGATCCCACACAGTCCAGCTTTTATCCAGGTTTTTTATTTATTTATTTATTTATTTATTTATTATTTCAAAATGTTCTTAGTCCACCCATCCTGCCAAAGGGAGCTCTGGGCAGTGCACAACAATTTAAATGAACAATTTAAAACAACTTTAAAATAAATAGCACTGGGAGGAATAAAAACATCTGCCCCCCACCCTAACCCAATCCCCCACCCTACCCATCCTCCACCGCAAAGGCCAGGTGGAACAGTCACGTCTTACAAGAACAGTGAAATAAGGGAAGATCCGGGGCCAAATGGGCCTCCACTGGCAGGGAGTTCCACAGCCATGGGGCAAGCACTGAGAAGGCACTCCCAATTGTGGCCCCCCGGCAGACTTGAGGGACCTCAAGGAGGGCATCCCTCGATGACCACAGGGGCTGATCCAGGCCCCAGGGGTGTGTGAGGTGGTCCCATAAATAGGTCAGGCCGAGGCTGTTTAGGGCTTTATAGGCAAGCACCAACACATTGAATTGGCCCCGGCAGACTACAGGCAACCAGTGCAGAGATCAAAGAACCGGTGTAATATATTCACAGTGGCCCAATCCCACCAGGAGATGGGCCACCACATTCTGCATGAGCTGCAATCTCTGGACCATCATCAGGGGTAGCCCCACGTAGAGTGTATTGCAGTAGTCCAGCCTAGAGGTGAAGAAGGCAAGGATGACAGTGGTCACGTCAGAGTCCGAGACATACGGCCGAAGCCAACGCACCACATGTAGTAGGCAAAAGGCACTCCTTACCACAGACTCCACCTGAGCATCCAAGTGGAGCTGTGAATCAAGGAGCACCCCCAGACTACACAACTGGGGAGCCAGCAGGGGGAAGACCCCGTCACTCCATCAATGATAGGGGCTGTCACTCCCACCACCTTATGCACCAGCATCACCTCTGTCTTGTCGGGATTCAGCTTTAGTCGGTTCACCATCATTCAATCCGCTACAACTGCCAGGCACCCAGTAAGCACCGAGACTGCTAGGCCTGGTTCTGATGAAAAGGATAGGGATGGGCAAACGCGGTTCGGAAGTTTGGAGTTCGACCCGAACTCGGCCTGTTCGGATGACCGAACCCAAACCCGAACATGAATCAGAACACAAACTGACCTAACCGAACTCAATTCTGAACGTCGAAATGACCGAAAAGTTCGGTCAGTTTGGATTGCATTCAGATGAGTTCGGGTGGAAAAAAAAGGGTCACTGGAAGGTCAAACCTAACAGGGAGGGGTAGTCAGCTGAGGAACAGACTTCCAGGCACCAGGGGTGGAGAGGTTTGCAAGAAATTAAACTATCTGCCTCCCTCTTCCCAACACCTTCTGAGCTAGTCACTGTTCCTGAATAGCAGGCATTTCAGAAGGATCCCTCTTCCAGCATTTCCCAGCTCCCCAATTCATTGCAATCCTCCTCCCATTTCACCCATCCAACCCAGCTACCCCCATATTCTCATTCATTTATTTAGCTTTGCTTAGATAGATTTAGTGGTTATTTTTTGTTTTTACCCCTCCCTGTGTTCCCTGTGTTCAATCTTCCTTCCTCCCTCCCCCCTCCATTGAATCCTTTCCCTCTCTCATATATTCCATCCCAGAATCCCTTCCCTTCCCCTGTTTTTTCATTTAGAGTAGGATTTTTAGATTGCTTTAAGTTTCATTTCAGTTTTGTACTGAAGTGAAACTTAAACCTTAAACTGAAACCTTGTGTTGTTTGGAATTTCCCCCATCCCATCTATATCTATATCTATATCTATATCTATATCTATATCTATATCTATATCGAGAGAGAGAGAGAGAGAGAGAGAGAGAGAGAGAGAGAGGTTAGAGATAGTAGACAGTTGTAGGAGTTATCTTAGAGATAGGGTTAGTGATTTAGTTTTAGTGTTTGTAGGAGTAGGCCTGTGTACTTATTAGATAATCCATTTAGTTCATAGCATTTAGAATAGTTAATAGCAGTTAGATTTAGTGTAGATAGATAGATATAATATTAGATTAAAAAATTAAATAAAAAAACAAATACAAAAACAAAAAAACAAAAAACAAAAAAACATATAAAACCAAATAAAAAACAAAAAAACATATAAAAAACAAACAAAAAAACCCCATAACAAAACATTTCCCGAATGGCTGAACCCAAACCAAATGGCCGAACTGAATTGCTGAACCCAGCGAACTAACCGAACGGACGAACCGAACAGACGAATCGAACGCAGCCGAACTGAACGGCCAAACCCGAACCACGATCTGTTCGCCGATCCCTAGAAAAGGACAGGTAAAGCTGGGTGTCATCAGCATATTGATGACACCACACGCCAAACCTCCTGACCACCTCGCCAAGCAGTTGCATATACATGCTGAATAGGAGAGAGAACAAGACTGAACCCTGAAGAACTCCATATGAGAGGTCTCGGTAAAATGAAAAATAATCCCTGAGCACCACTTGCTGAGTTCTTCCAGTCAGGAAGAGGCGGAACCAGTCAAGAACCGTACCACCCACTCCCGCCCGGTCCCACAGGCGCATCACCAACATCTCATGATTAGGGATGCGCAAATGTAGTTTGGAAGTTCGGCGTTCAGTCCGAACTCGGTCTGTTCGGACAACTGAACCCGAACCGAACTTGATTCTGAATCCGAAACGACTGAACTGTTTGGTAGGTTCGGATCGAGTTCAGCTGAGTTTGGGTGGCAAAAATGTGTCACTGGAAGGCAAAATGTGACAGGAAGTGGGAGTCAGCTGAGAAGCAGACTTCCAGGCACCAGGAGTGGAGAGGCTTGGAGTAGCAGCCAGCCTGCCCAATCACAATCCCTTTTCTCCTCAGACCACTGGCTTCGCAGTCTGCAATTGCCATGGGCTAGGCTGCATGGAGCCAATGGTGCTTGCGGCGAGGCGGGCGAAGCAAGTAACAAAACACATTGCCCTCGCCCCTTCCCAACACCTTCTGAGCTAGTCACTGTTCCTGACTGCAGGCGTTTCAGAAGGCTCCCTCTCACAGCAGTCCCTAGCTCCCCAATCCATTGCCATTCTCCTCATACTTCACCCATTCAACCCATTTACCTCCATATTATTATTTATTTAGATTATATTAGATAGATAGATGGTATTTTTTATTTTTACCCTTCCCTGTGTTCCCTGTGTTCAATCTTCCTTCCTCCTTCCCCCCTCCATTGAATCCTCTTCCCTCTCCCTCTTACTCCATCCCTGATTATTTCCTTCCCCTGTTTTAAGTTTTGGATTTTTAGAGTAGGATCATTATTAGACTGATTTTCATTGCAGTTTTGTACCCCTCCCTGTGTTCTTTGTGTTTCCCCCCTGTAATATTGTATAGATAGATAGATAGATAGATAGATAGATAGATAGACATAGTAGTTAGCTTAGTTATAGAGATAGATAGAGATACAGTGTGTTTGTAGGACAAGGCCTTTGTATGTAGTTATTA